>CM031951.1:2197500-2515000 GCA_018749465.1 Paracanthobrama guichenoti | reverse complement strand
CTGCTGAAATTATTGATAAATTACATTTAGAAAAAATATATTAAAATAGAAAACAGCTATATTTATTATATATATATATATATATATATATATATATATATATATATATATATATATATATATATATATATATATATATATATATATATATATATATATATATATATATTTTTTTTTTTTTTTTTTTTTTTACTGTTTGTTCAAATGAATGCAGCTTTGGTGAACATAAAATGCTTTTTTTCAAAAACATGAAAACATTTTACAGACTCCAGACTTCTGAACAGTAATGTACATATCCTGTGTTATGACTGTGTAAAGACTGTACCACCTGCGCCAGCTGAGGAAATTCAGGGTTTCACCAGCTATCCTGAAAACTTTCTATTTAGGAGCGATAGAAAGTGTATTAACATCACAGCGTGGTATGGGAACAGCACCAGTCATGACTGCAAAGCCCTGCAAAGAGTCGTGCGCTTATCTGAGCATATCTCAGGGTCTGCTCTCCCGTCTCTGCAGGACGTCTACACCAAACGCTGCAAAGGTAGAGCTACTAAGATCATCAAGGACTCTAATCACCCTGCAAACCCTCATTTCACGCTTCTGCCATCTGATAAGCGCTTCCGAAGCCTGATGGCCAAAACTGAGAGACTCAAGAGGAGCTTCTTCCCCCAGGCCATCAGACTCCTGAACTCAGTCACTTAACATCACGTGACTTCACTTCAGGATAAACATCAATACACTGACATTGCACTGCACTTTCTGTTCTCGTTGTTACTTCTTGTACATTTCTGTTAACCACATATTTATAAGTCTACAGTTTACTCACTGCTCAGTTTACTTCACTTATTTTATTCCACTTCTTTATTTTTTAAAGCGGACCTGTTTCCATTTCACTGCCGGTTGAGTTCTCAGCTGTGAATCACAGCATTATTCATGATCGCTCACGCCTCTTTGCATACGAGGCCTTGTAAACAAAAAGTGTCTTACAAAATTTAAATCAATATATTGTTTTATGTGAATGAGTAGGCACAATGATGCATCTTGAAGCAAAGACTCTAGGCATCCATTAGTCAAAGTCTTGTGGACACACTATGTGTTTTGTGGCCTCTATTTACTGAGACTTAATTTTTTTTTTTGTTTAAAAAAAACAAAACATGCATAAACATTATTCTCTCAAAAATACAAGCATGTACATACATGTTGGTCACATATTATGGTAGCCCAGTTTGTGCTGAATACAGTGTAATTACACGTTTGCCATTAATGTATTTATTAGCAACTAAAAAAAGCGACTAAAGAGCCCCAAAACTGGCTAAGACCCGTATGGGTTAAATGTCTCTCATTACAACAGAAATCTCAGGCAGTAGTTCTCTCAGTGGATGTGTGTCACTGTTGCTATGGCAATGTAACTGACTACTCAACCCACTCCAAGCGGGATCCGTGGTCTCTTACATCAAGACTGCTGGGATTTTACAGCATGTAATTGTTTACCTTCCTGCCTGTATTCCACAGTGTAGCTGGAGATGGCAGAGTTTCCTGAGCTGGATGGAGGAAGCCAGTGAACAATCACTGCAGTGCTGCTGGCTTCCTGTGCCACAGGTCGAGCAGGGGCTGCTGGGATACCTGGACCAGAGAACAACTCTAATTACAACATGTGGATGGATGATTGATTTGGACAGTGCCCATCTTTATTTCCCTTTGTGTCTTTTCACCTTGTACTTTAATAGATGCAGATGAGGAGGCTGTGCCATGATCATTCACAGCCACACACGTGTAGATGCCAGTATCCTGTGGCATTAGATTACAGATCTTCAACACTATATCACCCGTATCCCTAAAAGAGATCAGCCACAGCACACACAGAATGAGAAAGTTATTTTCAGATAGACAATCAAATGGCACAATTATCATTTTATAAATCTTTAAATTATGCCCCTTTTCACAAGATGTAATGCAAGTCTCTGGTGTCCCCAGAAAATGTTGTTGAAGTTTCAGCTCAAAATATGCCAGATCATTTATTATAGCTTGCCAAATTTGGGTGTTAGACCAACGCATCCCTGAAATGTCTGCAAAGAGCATGTCAATTAAACTCCCCCTGTAAATGCCGCATCGACACTACATCCTCATGGCATGACGACTCCAATCTTTCGAACAATCTTACAAATATCTCTTTACCTAATATGACTTAAGACCTGCAATGTTGCCAGAATTATAATCATACACTGTTCGTCAGCCAGAGGAGAACTGGCACCCCGACTGAGTTTCTCCCAAGGTTTTTTTCTCCATTCTGACCCTGAAGGAGTTTTGGTTCCTTGCCACCGTCGCCTCTGGCTTTTGGTTTGCTCAGTTGGGGACACCTAAATTTCATCTATATTACCGATCTGCCCGCATTGACACTATATGATACTTGAAATGAGCTGGATGACATTACTGTTTTCTCCAGAGCGGCTGTACAGCCGTATAAAAATTCTGTTACATTGTTTTCCTGTTAACACTGTGAAGCTGCTCTGAAACAATTGGCATTGTAAGGAGCGCTATATAAATAAAGGTGATTTGATTTTGATTTGATTTGTTAGCAAAAACACACACACAGTTTTGTGTGCGTCCCTTTAAATGCAAATGAGCTGCTGCTCCCCGCCCCCTTTCCAGAAGAGGGCAGAGCTTTTACAGCTCGTGTTTCGGATACTCCGGCAACAACAAAACTGGATGATGTCATGCAGCCAAAATGTCAGAAATTGTCAATGTTCAGCCTTAAATGTTCAAACCGGAGTCGGACACTGATGACTCAGGACACACTCGAGACTCAGGAAGAAGTTACAACTTTTCGAATGAGAAGTTTTCAACTCATCGACAAGCATGTGCCGTCATGTTAATCTAAAAATCTTTCATAAACAACTTTTGTGCAAATGCAGACTTAAATGGACCCTCGTTTGTGAAGCAGTCTGGTGTAAAATGAACAACTTTCTTCCTTCATAAATGAAATTCAAACACGGTCATGGGTTCGATTCCCAGGGAAAGCAAGAACTGACAAAAATGTAAAAATGTGTACCTTGAATGCAATGTAAGTCACTTTGGATAAAAGCGTCTGCCAAATGTGTAAATGTAAATGTAAAATAGCTTATGCATGCCAGTACAAAACAAAAACCAACTTGCTATTGCAAAATATAAAATCAACATTTTGCAAATATAACAAGAATATATGCTGTCTATATGTCTGTTTAAATTGCATGTATCTAGGTCAAAGCTCATACAGTAAGTCATATAACACACTTGAGTATCAGATTTAGGCATGTTTTGTTAGAACTGTTTTATGTTCTCCATAGAGAGTTAAAGATGTGATGTGTATGTAATAATAAACAGATCTTTGCAGCAGCAGGTGGGGAGTGGAAAAAAAAATATATCACAAAAATGTGTTTTGGTTGTATAGTGCTTTTGTATAGGTGGGTTAAAAGCCACAGTCAGTGGTGCAGTGGAGAAGAAGAAGAAGAAAAAAAACCTGATGAATCATGGGATAGTTGCATAACAGTGAGACTTATGAGGTCACATGGGTACAGTTTTCCCACAGAGCAAATTCAGATGACATGATCTGAAATGTAATATATATTTAGTTTATTGGGTGTAAAAAAAAAAAGGTTAACATGCTCTAATGTTCAAAAAACATTATTATTTTCCACATACTGTACATTGTACATTATTGCAGCACCTCTATTCCCAATCTGTCTGAAATGCTCTAATTGAGTTCTGGTTTCTACAAAGCCCCTCTTTCCAAAAAGCTCAGAGTGCTCTCATTGGCCAGCTAGTGCACTGTGATTGGCCAAACTCCTCAAACGTGTGTCAGAAATGTAACACCCTTTACCAAATCTAAAGCAATTTTAAACTCAAACAGTTAAAGGGGTCATGAACTGGCTTAAAAAAAAAAAAAAAAAAAAAAAAAAAAAAATTATACTTTTAATATAACTTGTGTATAGCAGGTGTTGTACTCTCCCAGGTTCAGGAAGCTGTCCTCCATAAAATGTGCTGAACACAAGCACATTTTTGGGTTGTACTGCTCAGGAACAGCATTATAAATAAATTTTAACCTCTGATTACTAATTTCATCAGTTTTAGGAAGGCCAAACAAAGCAGTTTGAATCCAAACACAAAGAGTCTCCATGACATGACAACAACAATACAATTCACTGAAGAACTTCTTTCTTTGCGCATGTCTTTGGGTGGGCTTCTTTATCTTTGCTTTATCTTATCTGTCCAGTGGCACAACCAGATGAGCGACAGGCACCTGACTCAGAGATTGTGGGTTCGAGTCCTGTGTGGAACAACTTTTTGTGGGCTAACTTTGTCAAATCAAATCAAATCACCTTTATTTATATAGCGCTTTTAACAAGTCCAATTGTTTCAAAGCAGCTTCACATTGTTAAAAGTAAAATAATGCAACAGAATTTGTACAGCCGTTCTGGTGAAACGGTGATGTTATCCAGCTAATTTCAAGTATCATATAGCATCAATGCGGGCAGATCGGTAATATAGAAGAAATTTAGGTGTCCCCAACTGAGCAAGCCAAAAGCCAGAGGCAACGGTGGCAAGGAACCAAAACTCCTTCAGGGTCAGAATGGAGAAAAAAACCTTGGGAGAAACCAGGCTCAGTCAGGTGCCAGTTCTCCTCTGGCCGACGAACAAACAGTGTATGATTATAATTCTGGCAACATAGCAGGTCTTAA
The DNA here is from genome assembly GCA_018749465.1 of Paracanthobrama guichenoti. Classification (NCBI taxonomy): domain Eukaryota; kingdom Metazoa; phylum Chordata; class Actinopteri; order Cypriniformes; family Gobionidae; genus Paracanthobrama; species Paracanthobrama guichenoti. The sequence continues at coordinate 2,510,288 of CM031951.1, read as the reverse complement.
TTCATATTAGGCAAATAGATATTTGTTAGATTATTCGAGAGATTGGGAGTCGTCACGCCGAAGACGGGTTTAATGAGGATGTCGTGTCGATGCAGCATTTCTGGGGAGTTTATTTGACATGTTCTCTGCAGACACTTCAGGGATGCGTTGGTCATGTCCAGGCGCTGGTCCACCATCTGATCTGGATACGGCCTGGATCTGGCTGACTGCAGTAAACCTCGGTATAAACAGAGAGACTAACATTAGCGTAGATGCCATTCTTCTTATGATGTAACGAGTACATCAGGTGTTATGGGAAGTGTTCCGGTTCCGGCTGACCTAGTTAATGCAGCCTGACAATCATTTACTGATTTGAGTAATAGAAATTGATAATGTTTTATGTGTAAGCCATAGTAAAGAGATGCGTTTTTAGTCTAGATTTAAACTGACAGAGTGTGTCTGCTTCCCGAATCATTATCAACTGGCCAGAGTTTTGAGACCGCAATAGACGTGATGGAGTATAATGCGTTAAGAGTTCGCTCAAATACTGGGGAGCTAAACCATTTAGTGCTTTGTAAGTAATAAGCAAGATTTTAAAATGTATTCGATGTTTAATAGGAGCCAATGAAGTGTTGACAGAACCGGGCTAATATGGTCATACTTCCTTGTTCTAGTAAGAGCTCGAGCTGCTGCGTTTTGGACCAGCTGGAGTTTGTTTATTAAGTGAGCAGGGCAACCACCCAGTAAAGCATTACAGTAATCTAGCCTTGAGGTCATGAACGCATGAATTAACTGTTCAGCATTTTGCATCGAAAGGATGTGCCGTAATTTAGATATATTTTAAGATGGTAGAATGCAGTTTTACAGATGTTAGAAACGTGGCTTTCAAATGAAAGATTGGTATCAAAGAGCACACCCAGGTTCCTAACTGACGACGAGGACTTGACAGAGCAGCCATCAGTGTTAGACAGTATTCTAGGTTACTACTTGCAGAGTTTTTTTGTCCAATAATTAAAAATTCAGTTTTTCTGAATTAAGTTGCAGGAAATTACTAGACATCCAATGTTTTATATCAGCTATGCATTCCGTTAATCTTGTGAATTGGTAAGTTTCATCAGGCGTGAAGAAATATAGAGCTGAGTATCGTCAGCATAACAGTGAAAACTAATGCCATGCTTCTAATGATATCTCCCAGTGGTAGCATGTACAGGGTGAAGAGCAACGGTCCTAGCACCGAGCCCTGCGGTACTCCATACTGAACTTGTGATCGGTGTGACATCTCTTCATTTACTGCTACAAACTGATAACGGTCAGATAAGTATGATTTAAGCCATGCCAATGCAGTTCTACTAATGCCAACATAATTTTCGAGTCTATTCAAAAGAATGTTGTGGTCGATAGTATCGAATGCAGCGCTAAGATCGAGTAACACTAATAGAGAAATACAACCACGATCGGATGATAAGAGTAAATCATTTGTAACTCTGATGAGAGCAGTCTCAGTACTATGATACGGTCTAAATCCTGACTGGAAATCCTCACAGATACCATTTCTTTCTAAAAAGGAACATAATTGTGAAGACACTGCCTTTTCCAGTATTTTTGACAGGAAGGGTAGATTTGAGATCGGCCTATAATTGACTAATTCTGTAGGATCAAGTTGAGGTTTTTTAATAAGTGGTTTGATAATAGCCAACTTAAACGTTTTTGGTACATATCCTAATAACAAAGATGAGTTAATGATATTAAGAAGAGGATCTATGACCTCTGGTAGCATCTCTTTTAATAGCCTAGTCGGTATAGGGTCGAGCATACATGTTGTTGATTTAGATGATTTAATGAGTTTAGCCAATTCTTCCTCTCCTATAGCAGTGAATGAATGTAATTTTTCTCAGTGACACAACAATGCTCTGTCTCATGTGACACTATAGTAGACGGCTGCATGGTTATAATTTTCTTCCTAATATTATCGATCTTACACGTAAAGAAGTTCATAAAGTCATTACTGCTGTGCTGTTTACAACCATCAGAAGTATAAGCTTTATTTTTGGTTAACTTAGCCACTGTATCAAATAAATACCTAGGGTTGTGTTTGTTTTCTTCTAAGAGAGTCGAGAAATAAGCAGATCTAGCAGTTTTTACGGCCTTTCTGTATGCGATCATGCTCTCTTTCCATGAATTACGAAAAATCTCTAATTTTGTTTTCTTCCAGCTGCGCTCCATTTTTCTGGCTACTGTTTTAAGGGCCCGGGTGTGCTCATTGTACCACGGCGTTGGACTATTTTCTTTAATCTTCTTTAGCGCCGGGAGCAACTGTGTCTAAAGTGCTGGAAAAAAGAGAGTCAATAGTTTCTGTTGCAAAATCGAGTTCCTCTAGGCTATCTGGGATGCTGAGGAGATGAAACTGATGAGGAAGATTATTTAAAAAGCAATTTTTAGTGGCGGCAGTGATAGTTCTGCCATATTTGAAGCGAGGGGACGGCTTTGCAGCCTTAGCTAAATTAAGTATACATGATACTAGGTAATGATCTGAGATGTCGTCGGCTCTGCTGCAGAATTTCAACGGTATCAACATTTATTCCATGTGACAATATTAGGTCTAACGTATGATTAAGGCGATGAGTGGGTCCTGACACATGTTGCCTTACTCCAATAGAGTTTAGAATGTCTCTAAATGCTAATCCCAATGCGTCTTTTTCATTATCTACATGGATATTAAAATCACCAACAATTAGTACTTTATCTGCAGCCAGTACTAACTCGGATAGAAAGTCAGCAAATTCTTTGATGAAGTCTGTATTGTGCCCTGGTGGCCTGTATACAGTAACCAACACAAATGTCAAACGGGATTTATCAATTACACTACATAATGCTACATAAAGCACCAAAACTTCAAAAGAATTATATTTGAAACTAGACTTCTGAGTAATACTGAAGATATTATTATAAATTACAGCAACCCCTCCCCTTTACCTTTCAGACGCTGCTCGTGTTTATAACAATAATCTTGGGGGTGGACTCATTTAAAGTAATGTAGTCGTCAGGTTTTAGCCAGGTTTCTGTCAAACACAGCAAATCTAGATTATTATCTGTAATTATATCATTAACAATAAGTGCTTTTGGGGAAAGGGATCGAATATTCAGCAACCCGAGCTTTATCATTTGATCATCTGTATTATATCTGTTGTTTATTCGTTTGACATCAATTAAGTTTTTACTGTTGAATGGTCTTGATGTTTTTTTGTATTTACTAATTCGGGAACAGACACAGTCTCTATGTGATAATATCTAGGTGAAAGAGTCTCTATGTGTTGGGATTTATCTGACTTCTGTAACGGAGACAGCTAGCAGACGGTCGGGTAAGCCAGTCCGTCTGCTTCCTGACCTGGGCCCCAGTTAGTCAAGGTTTAGCTTTAAGACTATATGCCAAATTACTAGAGAGAAGAGCAGCACCACTCCAAGAAGGATGGATGCCGTCCCTCTTCAACAGGTCAGGTCTGCCCCAAAAGCTTTTCCAATTGTCTATGAACCCTATGTTATTTTGCGGACACCACTTAGACAACCAGCCATTGAGTGATGATAGTCTGCTAAGTATCTCATCACTCCTTTTAACAGGGAGCGGACCAGAACAAAAAAAAAAATTGTGTTTTTTTACTTGTGGCCAAATTGTGTGGCCTAATGATTAGAGAGTCAGACTGGTAACCAGACTGGAAGGTTGTGGGTTCGATTCTCAATACCGGCACCGACTGAGGTGTTCTTGAGCAAGGCACCTAACCCCCAATTGCCCCAAGTGTGTGTATAAAGCTCCAGGTGTGCGTGTTAACTACACAATGTGTGCACTAACCTAAATGCAGTTTCAGTTTAACTCATGTGCTCACAGTCTGTGACTGATTGTGTATTTGTACCTAATATTGATAGTGAATCTGTTATTGTTGACCAGCAGACTTTGATCAGGTCCTTTCAGGGTGATTGTGGGCTTGGGTCGAGCGCACACTTTACAACACAGAACCACCGTCTCCCCCAGAGCACACGACACGTCCGCTAGAGGGGTCAGGAACTCTGGAGCCACTGTATTACAGATGCAAGACATGATTCAAATCAGACTACACTATTTATTTATTAATAAAATATGCACACTACTGCATCACACATTCACTTTATACACCTGGACTGTTTAAAAAAAAAAAAAATGCACATAATAGAATTTCACATGGCTAATTCATATCTAAAACAAGCTACAGGCCATGTATGACAACTCAACAATATATAGGGCAAGATGGGGTAAGACATTTAATAAATGGCTGTGCTCTTCTAGGATTTGTGGGATTTAGTCAGTCGAAACAGTTTGAGGATAATTGATCTTATTTTGTGTTTCTGGAAAATAGCGAATTGTGTTTTTGTCTGTTAATAAGGGATTTGTAGACATTCATTTTTAAATTTGTGAAATGAAAATTGAAGTGAAAAGATAAAATTTGACCCTTGAGGTTAGATATCCAACCCAGATTTGGCACAGAAGGCCCCGAGTGGCATGTTATTACTAGTGTTGTTACTTTTTACATTTAATACTTATTGAAATTCATGGGGTCATAATTTATTATTTCCATGAGTTAGATTTCAGACATCTTCGCCCTTCATTAAAACCGATAAGCTGAGTGAAAAAAATCTATTTGAATTCACAGTGTTGCTTTTATGACACATCTTCAATTAAAATATAGGCTATTAAATATGTATACATTCATGTTACAATTTAAAATGAAATTAGACTCATTGTGTCTAATGGGGCATCTTTCCCCATCTTACCCTACTAGTGAAAAATACAGACAAACTGAACATTACAGCATCTGTAAATTCATAAACTCACCCTCTTGGATGAAATTAGGGTTCAACAACTGCAAAACAGACAGATGAGAGTTACAGATGCATACATAGGTGCAGCATTTCAGAGGGTCATATACAAACACTGATAGTTGTGTCACTTCAGCACAAGCCATAGATCATAGACACTGGCTGCAACTCATACCATTTCTGCCATATAAATAGTGATGGGGAAAGTTCGTTTTATAAGTAATGTGTTACAATATTACTTTTTATGGAAAGTTATGCATTACATTACTTTTTCTCACCTGGGCTGGTCTTGCTTGTTTGTTTTATAATTACAAAAAACAAACAAAAATTTTATTTTTGGCAAATGCAAAGGCCCTTTTACACCAAAAGTGAAATGAATAAGCCTCAGGCTGAAGGAAATGCAAATTCACTCCTGTACAGTAGAGGGCGCAGCTCAAACCTTTCAGCTGTGCTGCCATTCTGGAGCGCAGAGGAATAGGACACAGGAGAAGAAAGTTCAACATTCTGGGTGCTTCTCAGTACTCAAATTGATGCTTCCTCGTTTCCTCACTCCTCCATCCTCCAGCCTGTGACCCGGAAACCAATCAAAGTTAGCCATCTTGAAGGACATCTCAATTCTTTAATTTCTCCGTGAGGAGGCGAGGAACGAGGAGTGAGGAAGCTTCCAGAGAAGCCATGAGCGAGGATGCACGGGTGTATCCTATGCGTAAAAGTCTTTGTCAAGAAGCCTGACGCATGTATAAATTGTCCTCCCTCTTCACATCTGTCACAGTCAGATTTTTTTTTTTTTCATTTATGCTTTACTTTTGCATATATAACACATATTTCAACAGGGCATCTTGCTTTATTATTATTATTATTAATAATATTAATATTATTTATTAATATTAATATTATTTATTAATTTCTTAACCAAACTTCAACAGCTTAAGGGCAGATCCCTTGAGCGCAGCTGATGACGCTGTGAAGTAAGCTTTCCTTCGATTCCTCCATCCTCATTTTCTTTCCTTGCAGCCTTCCCTCGCATCTTACGAGGGGTGGAGCTGAGACGCGAGGAAAGGAAACGAGGATGCACAAATTAGAAATAAGAAGCACCCTCTTATTTCAGCAATAAAAAAGGGGAAAAAGAAACAAATGTGATGTTTAACTAGTAATTTTTGCTTATTCTTATGATTGAATTGGATCATCAAAGGTCAGCAGCAAAGACACTGGTTAATAAAATGAGATTAAATACATAAAGCATATGTGTGTAACACGTTTAATTATTGCAGGTTTGCGTACTATTCTGAGTATGTGTTTCACTGTTTTTATTCATTTTGAGGAATACTGAATTTGTCTGCTCACATTTAGTCTAGAACTACAATAACCATCATGTTCACGCACAGTGCACCTTACTCCAGTTTCACTCAACATGGGGTCAGGAGAGCTGTCAGTCAATACATGAGAAAACAAAGTAACTTGCGTTACTTACTTGAAAAAATTTAAAAAAAAAATTGTAAATTTAAACGTAATGGGTTATTTTACTAGTTACTTGGAAAAAGTAATCGGATTACATAACTTGAGTTACTTGTAATGCATTATCCCCAACACTATAAAGATATGGGAGAAATATTAAAGGGATAGTTCACCCAAAAATGAAAATTAGCCCATGATTTATTCACCCTCACGCCATCCTAGGTGTATATGACATTCTTCTTTCAGACGAATACAATCAGAGTTATATGGTAACACTTTACAATAAGGTTCATTAGTTAACATTAGTTAACTACATTAGTTAACATGAACTAATAATGAACTGCGCTCATAATTTATCACCTAAGATGGTTTGAGGAGGAGTAAATTATGGGATAATTTTCATTTTTGGGTGAACTAACCCTCTAAAAGTAGTATGGATGCTATTTGGCATTCAGCCACTGTGTATGTTTGGAATAGCACACTACTGATACAGTTTCTGCAGTGTGCTGTATCGTGTAGAATGTGAAATCCTGAATCAAGACCAAAATTAAAAGTACAGTATACACAACCAGAGCACATTTCCAAAACCCAATGCACTCCAACAAACTTTGGATTTCTAGTGTGAAGTATTAATGAGTAACATCAAAGACAAATAGGCATCACCAGGTCTTTCTGCTCTAGAACAATCACAAAAAAGAACCTGATTTGAGGCAAAGAAGAAAAATATATGACACTTCTGTCAGATTTTTGCAGATTGGCCACTGACTGAACACAACGGCTCGAGAACTTCGAGATCATGTGACATTTGTGACTTTGAGACATTGATTACAGTATAAGCTAGTATTTCTTCCAGAACATTGCAAAAGCTTTTCACTGGGGTTGAGGCCCGCTCACACTGAGAAAGATAATTATAAACGATAACTATATTAGCATCCACATCAACTGAAAATAACGTTCAGTGTCAAACAAGAGCTCACACCTTCTAAAGTCGGGTGAATTCGGGTTGCCTGTCAATGTCAAATCGTTCATAAGTTCCTTAGAGTAGTTGTGGTGTGGACTTCACTATTTTCATAGAATTAGAATGATTATTAAAACTTTATAGTTACAGTTATCATCCTTGGTGTGAACGGCCCTTTATAGCAAACACTCCACACAATTCGTTCAAATAATAACTTACCAACAACAACTTAGGCCAAATAAAATGTAAAAGGGGTTTACATATTTATTTAATATATCATTAACTATTCAAATCAGTTTATTAAAAATAATAGCCTAAGAGCGATAAATAAATCAAAAACATAACTCTACTGGGCAGCATGCATTGAGATCAGCATCTCTACCTCCATACTAGTTTTGGGGTCTAGTTCATCCTCACAATCGGACTCGTCTGAGCTGCGGGACTCCTGTGGTTCGGGTTGAGAGAGAAAAATGTTACACACTCACAAGTACAGGAATACAGAGGGACGGAGTTTACAGTCTGACAGAATCCCAGGCCAAAAGGACAGGAATACAACAATCCTTGTATTTTGAAATTAACTACTTATTAACATCATTAATAACAAAAAAAAATTATCCTGTAGTATTTTACCAAATAAAAATAATAATGTTTATATACAAGTTATACATTTAATATAAGTTATGGAAGCTTTTTTCCCACCATGTAATATAACAACTTAAAAAATAATTGTGACCCCCATGCAATTCAGAGAAGAAAAAAAAAAGTCAGTTAATTTTTATCCTGTGGCAGAAACAAGATTACATACAAATGTTTAATTCATTGAGAAGTACAGGGATCTTTAAAAAATACCAACAAAAAGTCCTCCTCAGCCTGTATTGTAATACAGTATATAGTTATAGTCATGCAGCTGTTAGCAGATGTTGTAATTATTCAACTTTTATACAAAAAGCTAATAAAAAATACAAAAGCTAATATTTAAAACAATGTGTCAGTGTCATGCTGTCATTGGACAAATGCAAGTGGGGTGAGTGATTGTTCAGTGTTTATTTCCACACAGGTGACACACACACACACACACACACACACACACACACACACACACACACACACACACACACACACACGCACGCACACGCACACACGCGTACACACGCGCACACACACACGCACACACACGCACATGCACACACGCACACACGCACGGTTTACTATCTTTGTGGGGATTCTCCATAGGCGTAATATATATTCTATCACCTTACACTAACCCTACCCCTAAACCTTCCATCACACAAAACTTTCTGCAGTTTTACATGTTAAAAAAACAAACTCATTCTATATGATTTATAAACTTGTTTAAACAATGTTTTTAAGTCCCCAAGAGTCTGTGTGAATTTAGGTTGAAGTCCCCACTGGGATAGAAAAATATGTACACACACACACACACCTACACACCTTGTGTTTTAATGTTTTATGGGGACTTTCCATAGACATCATGATTTTTATGCTGTACAAACTGTATATTTTATCCACTTACACTAACCCTTTTGTCTCCCATAATGTAGGGTTTACCAGGACACACACACACACACACACACACCCCTCATCCTCCTACTCACTTTCTCAGTGACCTTGCTGCTGAGAATTTCCTTTGGCTTACGCAGTCCATTCTCAACTTTTGTGTCACTTTTGAGGGGAGCACTGTCCTTCTCTGCACGCTTGCGAGCACGAAGCGTGTTCCACGAGAGAGATTTCCTGTTGTGTCAAAACATCAAGTTGTCAAACCCACACACGCTGGTGGAAATGCAAATCTAACAGCGAGGAAAAGCAAATTAAAGTGCTTTGAGGGGAAACATTATTTCAGGAGGGAAATAGGGAAGTCCAAAAAAAGAAACTGTAAACAGGAAGATACCCAGTGTTGCAAACCTATTTTTATCATCATCCAGTTCCATTTATAGATGAAAAGTACATCATTCAGATGTTCTTAAAGGGATAGTTCACCCAAAAATGAAAATTAGCCCATGATTTACTCACCCTCAAGTCATCCTAGGTGTATATGACATTCTTCTTTCAGACGAATACAATCAGAGTTATATTAAAAAAATGTCCTGGCTCTTCCAAGCTTTATAATGGCAGTGAATGGGTAGTTCTGTTTTAAAAGGGCATCTGTCCATCATAAAAGGGCATCTATCCATTATAAAAGGGCATCTATCCATCATAAAAGGGCATCTATACATCATAAAGGGCATCTATCCATCATAAAAGTGCATCTGTCCATCATAAAAGTGCATCTATCCATCATAAAAGTGCATCTGTCCATCATAAAAGGGCATCTATCCATCATAAAAGGGCATCTGTCCATCATAAAAGAGCATCTATCCATCATAAAAGGGCATCTGTCCATCATAAAAGAGCATCTGTCCATCATAAAAGTGCATCTATCCATCATAAAAGTGCATCTATCATCATAAAAGGGCATCTATCCATCATAAAAGGGCATCTATCCATCATAAAAGTGCATCTATCCATCATAAAAGGGCATCTATCTATCATAAAAGGGCATCTATCCATCATAAAAGGGCATCTATCCATCATAAAAGTGCATCTAACCATCATAAAAGCATCATGTCCATCATAATAGTGCATCTGTCCATCATAAAAGGGCATCTGTCCATCATTAAAGTGCATCTATCCATCATAAAAGTGCATCTATCCATCATAAAAGTGCATCTATCCATCATAAAAGTGCATCTATCCATCATAAAAGGGCATCTATCCATCATAAAAGTGCATCTATCCATCATAAAAGGGCATCTATACATCATAAAAGGGCATCTATCCATCATAAAAGGGCATCTATCCATCATAAAAATAAAAGTGCATCTATCCATCATAAAAGTGCATCTATCCATCATAAAAGTGCATCTGTCCATCATAAAAGGGCATCTATCCATCATAAAAGTGCATCTATCCATCATAAAAGGGCATCTATCCATCATAAAAGGGCATCTATCCATCATAAAAGTGCATCTATCCATCATAAAAGGGCATCTATCTATCATAAAAGGGCATCTATCCATCATAAAAGTGCATCTATCCATCATAAAAGTGCATCTATCCATCATAAAAGTGCATCCATCCATCATAAAAGCATGCATCCATTATAAAAGTGCATCTATCCATCGCATCTATCCATCATAAAAGTGCATCTATCCATCATAAAAGGGCATCTATCCATCATAAAAGGGCATCTATCCATCATAAAAGGGCATCTATCCATCATAAAAGGGCATCTATACATCATAAAAGTGCATCTATCCATCATAAAAGTGCATCTATCCATCATAAAAGGGCATCTATCCATCATAAAAGGGCATCTATCCATCATAAAAGGGCATCTATACATCATAATCATAAAAGTGCATCTATCCATCATAAAAGTGCATCTATCCATCATAAAAGTGCATCTATCCATCATAAAAGGGCATCTATCCATCATAAAAGCACATCCATCATAAAAGTGCATCTATCCATCATAAAAGTGCATCTATCCATCATAAAAGTGCATCTATCCATCATAAAAGTGCATCTGTCTATCATAAAAGTGCATCTATCCATCATAAAAGGGCATCATCCATCATAAAGGGCATCTATCCATCATAAAAGTGCATCTATCCATCATAAAAGTGCATCTATCCATCATAAAAGTGCATCTATCCATCGCATCTATCCATCATAAAAGTGCATCTGTCCATCATAAAAGGGCATCTGTCCATCATAAAAGGGCATCTATACATCATAAAAGTGCATCAATACATCATAAAAGTGCATCTATCCATCATAAAAGTGCATCTATCCATCATAAAAGTGCATCTATCCATCATAAAAGGGCATCTATCCATCATAAAAGGGCATCTATCCATCATAAAAGGGCATCTATCCATCATAAAAGGGCATCTATCCATCATAAAAGGGCATCTATCCATCATAAAAGGGCATCTATCCATCATAAAAGGGCATCTATCCATCATAAAAGGGCATCCATCATAAAAGGGCATCTATCCATCATAAAAGGGCATCTATCCATCATAATAGTGCATCTATCCATCATAAAAGTGCATCTATCCATCATAAAAGGGCATCTATCCATCATAAAAGTGCATCTATCCATCATAAAAGTGCATCTATCCATCATAAAAGTGCATCTATCCATCATAAAAGTGCATCTATCCATCATAAAAGGGCATCTATCCATCATAAAGGGCATCTATCCATCATAAAAGTGCCATCATCCATCATAAAAGGGCATCTATCCATCATAAAAGGGCATCTATCCATCATCAAAAGGGCATCTATACATCATAAAAGTGCATCTGTCCATCATAAAAGTGCATCTATCCATCATAAAAGTGCATCTATCCATCAAGTGCATCTATCCATCATAAAAGGGCATCTATCCATCATAAAAGCAGGCATCTATCTATCATCATAAAAGTGCATCTATCCATCATAAAAGTGCATCTATCCATCATAAAAGTGCATCTATCCATCATAAAAGTGCATCTATCCATCATAAAAGTGCATCTATCCATCATAAAAGGGCATCTATCCATCATAAAAGTGCATCTATCCATCATAAAAGTGCATCTATCCATCATAAAAGCACATCCATCATAAAAGTGCATCTATCCATCATAAAAGTGCATCTATCCATCATAAAAGTGCATCTATCCATCATAAAAGTGCATCTATCCATCATAAAAGTGCATCTATCCATCATAAAAGTGCATCCATCATAAAAGTGCATCTATCCATCATAAAATCGCATCTATCCATCATAAAAGGGCATCTATCCATCATAAAAGGGCATCTATCCATCATAAAAGGGCATCTATCCATCATAAAAGGGCATCTATCCATCATAAAAGGGCATCTATCCATCATAAAAGGCATCTATCCATCATAAAAGTGCATCTATCCATCATAAAAGTGCATCTATCCATCATAAAACTGCATCTATCCATCATAAAAGGGCATCTATCCATCATAAAGGGCATCTGCATCCATCATAAAAGGGCATCTATCCATCATAAAAGGGCATCTATACATCATAAAAGTGCATCTATCCATCATAAAAGTGCATCTATCCATCATAAAAGGGCATCTATCCATCATAAAAGGGCATCTATCCATCATAAAAGGGCATCTATCCATCATAAAAATAAAAGTGCATCTATCCATCATAAAAGCAATCCATCATAAAAGTGCATCTATCCATCATAAAAGTGCATCTATCCATCATAAAAGTGCATCTATCCATCATAAAAGTGCATCTATCCATCATAAAAGTGCATCTATCTATCATAAAAGTGCATCTATCCATCATAAAAGTGCATCTATCCATCATAAAAGGCATCCATCATAAAAGGGCATCTATCCATCATAAAAGGGCATCTATCCATCATAAAAGGGCATCTATCCATCATAAAAGTGCATCTATCCATCATAAAAGCATGCATCATAAAATGCATCCATCCATCATAAAAGTGCATCCATCCATCATAAAAGTGCATCCATCCATCATAAAAGTGCATCATCCATCATCATCCATCATAAAAGGGCATCTATCCATCATAAAAGAGCATCTATCCATCATAAAAGGGCATCTATCCATCATAAAAGGGCATCTATCCATCATAAAAGTGCATCTATCCATCATAAAAGGGCATCTATCCATCATAAAAGGGCATCTATCCATCATAAAAGTGCATCTATCCATCATAAAAGTGCATCTATCCATCATAAAAGTGCATCTATCCATCATAAAAATCTATCCATCATGCATCTATCATCAAAAGTGCATCTATCCATCATAAAAGGGCATCCATCTATCATAAAAGGGCATCTATCCATCATAAAAGTGCATCTATCCATCATAAAAGTGCATCTATCCATCATAAAAGTGCATCTATCATCATCGCATCTATCCATCATAAAAGTGCATCTATCCATCATAAAAGTGCATCTATCCATCATAAAAGGGCATCTATCCATCATAAAAGTGCATCTATCCATCATAAAAGTGCATCTATCCATCATAAAAGTGCATCTATCCATCATAAAAGTGCATCTATCCATCATAAAAGGGCATCTATCCATCATAAAAGGGCATCTATCCATCATAAAAGTGCATCTATCCATCATAAAAGTGCATCTATCCATCATAAAAGGGCATCTATCCATCATAAAAGGGCATCTATCCATCATAAAAGGGCATCTATCATCATAAAAGGGCATCTATCCATCATAAAAGGGCATCCATCCATCATAAAAGGGCATCTATCCATCATAATAGTGCATCTATCCATCATAAAAGTGCATCTATCCATCATAAAAGGGCATCTATCCATCATAAAAGGGCATCTATCCATCATAAAAGTGCATCTATCCATCATAAAAGTGCATCTATCCATCATAAAAGTGCATCTATCCATCATCCAAAAGGGCATCTATCCATCATAAAAGGGCATCTATCCATCATAAAAAAGGGCATCTATCCATCATAAAAGGGCATCTATCCATCATAAAAGTGCATCTATCCATCATAAAAGGGCATCTATCCATCATAAAAGGGCATCCATCCATCATAAAAGGGCATCTATCCATCATAAAAGGGCATCTATCCATCATAAAAGTGCATCTATCCATCATAAAAGTGCATCTATCCATCATCCATCATAAAGTGCATCTATCCATCATAAAAGGGCATCTATCCATCATAAAAGGGCATCTATCCATCATAAAAGTGCATCTATCCATCATAAAAGTGCATCCATTATAAAAGTGCATCTATCATCATAAAAGTGCATCTATCCATCATAAAAGTGCATCTATCCATCATAAAAGGGCATCTATCCATCATAAAAGTGCATCTATCCATCATAAAAGTGCATCTATCCATCATAAAAGTGCATCTATCCATCATAAAAGTGCATCCATCATAAAAGTGCATGCATCCATATCCATCGCATCTATCCATCATAAAAGGGCATCTATCCATCATAAAGGGCATCTATCCATCATAAAAGGGCATCTATCCATCATAAAAGGGCATCTATCCATCATAAAAGGGCATCTATCCATCATAAAAGGGCATCTATCCATCATAAAAGGCATCTATCATCATAAAAGCGCATCCATCATAAAAGTGCATCTATCCATCATAAAAGTGCATCTATCCATCATAAAAGGGCATCTGTCCATCATAAAAGGCATCTATCCATCATAAAAGTGCATCTATCCATCATAAAAGGGCATCTGTCCATCATAAAAGGGCATCTATCCATCATAAAAGGGCATCTATCCATCATAAAAGGGCATCTATCCATCCTAAAAGTGCATCTATCCATCATAAAAGTGCATCTGTCCATCATAAAAGGGCATCTGTCCATCATAAAAGGGCATCTATACATCATAAAAGGGCATCTATCCATCATAAAAATAAAAGTGCATCTATCCATCATCCATCAAAAGTGCATCTATCCATCATAAAAGTGCATCTATCCATCATAAAAGTGCATCTATCCATCATAAAAGTGCATCTATCCATCATAAAAGTGCATCTATCCATCATAAAAGTGCATCTATCCATCATAAAAGGGCATCTATCCATCATAAAAGGGCATCTATCCATCATAAAAGGGCATCTATCCATCATAAAAGTGCATCTATCCATCATAAAAGTGCATCTATCCATCATAAAAGTGCATCTATCCATCATAAAAGGGCATCTATCCATCATAAAAGTGCATCCATTATAAAAGTGCATCCATTATAAAAGTGCATCTATCCATCGCATCTATCCATCATAAAAGGGCATCTATCCATCATAAAAGAGCATCTATCCATCATAAAAGGGCATCTGTCCATCATAAAAGGGCATCTCCATCCATCATAAAGGGCATCTATCCATCATAAAAGGGCATCTATACATCATAAAAGTGCATCTATCCATCGCATCTGTCCATCATAAAAGTGCATCTATCCATCATAAAAGGGCATCTGTCCATCATAAAAGGGCATCTATCCATCATAAAAGTGCATCTATCCATCATAAAAGGGCATCTATACATCATAAAAGTGCATCTGTCCATCATAAAAGGGCATCTATACATCATAAAAGTGCATCTATACATCCTAAAAGTGCATCTATCCATCATAAAAGGGCATCTGTCCATCATAATAGTGCATCTGTCCATCATAAAAGGGCATCTGTCCATCATAAAAGTGCATCTGTCCATCATAAAAGTGCATCTGTCCATCATAAAAGGGCATCTGTCCATCATAAAAGGGCATCTGTCCATCATAAAAGGGCATCTATACATCCTAAAAGTGCATCTATCCATCATAAAAGTGCATCTGTCCATCATAAAAGGGCATCTGTCCATCATAAAAGTGCATCCATCTATCATAAAGTGCATCTGTCCATCATAAAAGCGCATCTATCCATCATAAACGTTTATAATGTATAGATGCCCTTTATGATGGATAGATGCACTTTTATGATGGATAGATGCCCTTTATGATGGACAGATGCACTTTATGATGGATAGATGCCCTTTTATGATGGATAGATGCCCTTTATGATGGACAGATGCCCTTTTATGATGGATAGATGCCCTTTTATGATGGACAGATGCACTTTTATGATGTATAGATGCCCTTTTAAAACAGAACTACCCATTCACTGCCATTATAAAGCTTGGAAGAGCCAGGACATTTTTAAAATAACTCTGATTGTATTCGTCTGAAAGAAGAATGTCATGTACACCTAGGATGACTTTAGGAGGAGTAAATCATGGGTTAATTTTCATTTTTGGGTGAACTAAGCCTTTAAGTGTGCTTGAGTTAGTGTGTATTCTTAAGTGTGCCCAAATATTCTTATACACTGTATTTCAGTATTACACAAGTATAATGTTGTACAGTTAACTCTTCGTTTTATTATATTCAGCGCTAAGAGAAAATGTTAAGAATCTATCAGATCTTGCATTATATCTAAATTCATAGTTCAAAAGTCTTGAGGTCGGTAATACGCACGCACGCATGCACATCTGACCCCAAACCTTTGAACTATGTATTTATATATACAGTCAAACCAAAATGTATTCAGACACCTTCAACATTTCTCACATTATCAGTTTATTCGCTATAGTTTAGAAAATGGTAATAAAATATGACAAGAACTCAGAGTTAAACTGTGGTATGTAATGGATTACAATCATCCAATCAGCGGTCATCTGTTCAATTTAACTACACAATTAGATAAAACCAATTTAGGTCAACCAATGACCAAGCAATGCTTCATTCTGTTCAGTCTGTGGTGTCAAAGGTCGCATTAGCAATTCAAGAAAAAACACTTCAGCAAAACATGCTCAGGTCAAAGTGTCGGAATCATTTTGGTCCCAAATTTTTATCAATTTTACGGTAGACACTGTATGAAGCATTTTTGGGTATAATGTCAGTTTACTTTATTTTGCTATCCTCACATAAATGAACTATAGTGTCCTGCTCCCGCTAGTAAAACATTACATCTGGTGTCTGAATCATTTTTTGGTTTGACTGTAAATTTAGATATAAAATATAATTATATATTTTATATATATATATTATATATATATATATATATATATATATATATATATATATATATATATATATATATATATATATATATATATATATATATATATATATATATATATATATATATATATATATATATATATATATATATATATATATATATATATATACACACACACATATATACATATATACACACACACACACACTTTTATTCAGCAAGGATTCATTAAATTGATCAAAACTGACAGTAAAGACATTTGTAATGTTATACATTTTTTTTTTTTTTTTTACTTTCCATCAATGAAAGAATCCTGAAAAAATGTCTTACACTTTGCCCAAAATCATTAAGCAGCACAACTGTTTTCAGTGTTGATAATAATAAAAATGTTTTTTGAGCAATGATCATGTGACACTGAAGACTGGATTAATGATGCTGAAAATTCAGCTTTGATCACAGGAATAAATTACAGTTTACAATATATTCTATTAGAAACAGTTCATTTAAATTGTCATAATATTTTACAATATTAGTGTTTTGTACTGTATTTCTGATCAAATAAATGCAGCCTTGGTGAGACTTCTTTCAAAAAAAATATATATATATAAAAATAAAAAAATGATAAAAAAAGGAACGGCAGTGCACATAAATCTACATCCTTACACCATGGTGGACACATGGTTTGTGTGAGAGCAGCAATCATTCATATCATTGACAGCTTCACACAAACCTTTACTGTCAAGGACCAGAGAGGTTAGTACAAACGCAAAATAAGTGTTCTACACACTACATTACGAAATAAAACAAATGACATAATACAAATAATATGCACCACTTCTACACTGCAAACACAATGAAGGATTTCTTAAAATGTACTATTAGCATTCACTTGGCACTATGATCTTATGTTAAAACAAAAATAAAGCAGTCTATTTGACTAAGCCGTGTTAAGTCATGCGCATGTCAAAATTTTATTTTACATATTTAATATAATACATTTCAAATCATTAGTTACACTACAACATTGCAACTGTAGTTCTATTGCACAAACCTGACTTCATTAATAAAGGTTCACTTAAATAGTGCAAAAGGCTTTTTACAGGAATGTGCTACAAACAGTAAACAAACCAACAGTATTTACAGTAAATGGCCAACATGTGATCCTGTAGAAGAAAACAAAAGAAACGTCTATACAAAAATACAATAAAAACAAATACACAATCTATAAAAAAAAAATTGCCATAGACAACAGTATGTGTTCTCTGTCAGGAGAAACAGGCCAAATCCTTCACAAGGACTTTTTTTTTCTTTTCACACACACAAAAACAAAAGAAAAATATCAACAAAAAACAAAGAAACAACAAAAATGGTGTTAGCAACTGAAATAAGTGTCCAGACGTGTCCATTTCCACACTGATGTAAGATTCTTCACAAATCCTCAGTCTAAACAACAATGACGTGGCTTCGCTAAAGTCCTTTCAACATTTATCGGTTTAACCTTTTAGCCCAGAAAAAAAGCTCAAGAAGAAAATCAAATCTTCCCGTGCAAAATGGTCCAAAACATCCGGGTTAGTTCCAACAGAATGGGGTGGGGGGTGTTCAAAAACGGGCGTGCAGTTAAAAAAAAAAAAAAATCCAATCATAGCTCCAGTTAGTATTGACTGACACTTACTTGATGTTTGAGTCTGCAGTAGTGTCTATGAGGGGTTTAGTGAGGGGGCCCAAGACGTGTCCCGGCACCCAGCCCTCCGCAGCTGGGGATTGGCTGTTAGCTGGTCGGTACACCAGGTACATGTTCTGCTGGTTTGTGGCCAGTATCTGCACTGTCTCTCCCTGTGTGACACAGATCTCGTTCTCTTTCAGTGCGTTATAGTCCTGAGTCACCATCAAGGACGACGACGATCCGTTACAGCCCACACCGTCAAACTGCTGTAGGAAAGACGCGTGGCATACAGAGAGACAATACAAACACACACACAAAAAGATATATATGGTTAAAACACTTAATATGACTATGAATACTCAAAGTTTTAGCTTAATATCCCCGATCCTCTGTCCAACAATTTCACTTAAACCTTGAATTGTCAACATGAAACGATTTTTACAGGCCACATTTAGTCCTGGTCCACTTAGCGTTCACATTGGCATTTTAACACCGAACCTAAAGGCATAGGGATATGTTCACAATCTGATTGGTCGGCTTTTATGACGTATATTTAGAGACAGGACTTTCCAAACATCCAAAACATTGCTGTGTGCTGGGCTAAATGTGCTCATTGCATGTGTGTAGCTACATGTGATGGTACTGACCAGCTGAGAACCTGTGAAGAGTTTATAAAATGTGTAAAAGAGTCAAAACAGCGTCAGGAATCCCTCCATCACACACACAAACCAAGATGTGCTGCGAGGAGACGCGGTTCTGACGCCTGTACTGAACTGTGATGGGCAACATCGTGACTATGACAAGAAAAAAACAGGTGTGATGAGGTGAAGAGGTTTACAGTTGATTTTAAAATCCTTATGTTTAAAATCCAAGGTATACAAGTGATCTTCTGGTGCCATACTGTCCCGCTAGGGCACTAAGATCTTCTACTCACTTGGAGGCCAGAGGAGAACTGGCACCCCGACTGAGCCTGGTTTCTCCCAAGGTTTTTTTCTCCATTCTGACCCTGAAGGAGTTTTGGTTCCTTGCCACCGTTGCCTCTGGCTTTTGGCTTGCTCAGTTGGGGACACCTAAATTTCATCTATATTACCGATCTGCCCGCATTGACGCTATATGATACTTGAAATTAGCTGGATAACATCACCGTTTCACCAGAACGGCTGTACATATTCTGTTGCATTATTTTCCTGTTAACAACGTGAAGCTGCTTTGAAACAATTGGACTTGTTAAAAGCGCTATATAAATAAAGGTGATTTGATTTGATTTGACTTGCTCTTAACTCTTATAGTGATATATAAGAGCTCTGAGCTCTTGCTAGGTGTCACTATAAAATCAAGGGGTGATCGGGCCTTTTCTGTGGCTGGGCCCAAGATTTCTGTGGCTGGGCCCAAGATCTCCCCTGCATGTGAGGTCTGCTCCTTCATTGGACATTTTTAAATATACTCTTAAATCATATTTTTATTCTTTAGTGTTTGAAAACCTGTAATTATTTTTATGTAGATCTGCTTTGCACTCTGTGCAGCACTTTGGATCAATCCATATTGTGTTTAAATGTGCTTTATAAATAAATGTTTTTGTTGTTGTGTGCTTGAGCATTCTGTCTTTTTTAGGGTCGCATCTTGTGACATCATGTCCTGTTTTTGGTTCATTTACATGTCTTTGGTCCGGGTTTCATTAATAGTTCAGCAGAACCACACCAGAGTTTATTATGTTTTCAAGGGTCTCGGCCCACTTTGTTTTTTATTTTTTATTTTTTTTCACACCAGGGTTTGGATGGCAGCGTTCACACTTATTCAAATGAACCGCACTAACAGAGCAATCACATCAGGGTTCATTTTAATCCAACCAAACATGCTAGATGTGAAAAGTGTGGTGATAATTTTGTGAGGGAAATCCAGTCATTTCAAGAAATCCACACGACCTGTGATTTTACGTGAGGGCAAACCATTTTCATGTGCAGATTGCGCATTAGGTTCAGGACAATCATGCAAACTTACAGGGTTTACCAACAGAAAGCTAGCGACTGACGCTAGAGGCTAAAGTCTTTAGCGTCCTCGTTAGTGTGCCTGCCTCCTATGCCAGAGACGCCGGTTCGAATCCCATTCGGAGCGGGTCGAGCAGGACTGGTTACATGAGCCACTATAAACTCTAGCGTTCAGATGTTTAATGTTAGCAGAGATGCTGTGTCCTCACCCTTTGGTATCTGTCTGAGTCGTGGCATGGACCACCGTTGGAGGTAGATAGCTTCATCGAGGTGGAGCTCCGTCCAGACAGAGAAGGTTTCTCTGCTCCAAGTGACACAGTGGAGCTGGGCCTGCTAATGGACTGACCCATTCGCCCACTGGTGGAGGAGTTTCGGGTCAGAGATTGAGAGCCACTGCGCTCCTTCTGATACTCAATGGGTGACTGAAGAGCTGTGGATACAGTAGACAGATTTACATTTCACTGCCGGTTGTATATTCTGTATATAACTGTGTATGTGACAAATAAAACTCTTGAATCTTGAATGCACCAATGGTTTCAATAGCTCAATGAGGAGAGTTTAACAACACATTTACAATTCACATGGGCGTGACATCTTCTTACCTGACAAGAAGTTGCTCTGTAAGTCTAGCAGATCGGTGATATGCTGAACCCAGACTTGTTTAATGTCCGTGTTTGCCGCTTGCAGGGTAAAACGTTCGAATGACCCACGACAAGACAGCACAAACTTACACGGATCGTTTTCAACATGCTCTTCCAGGCCAAGAAGGTTCACCTGTGTGCGTGCACACACACACACACACAAAGTTAGTATCACACCTGGCTTCATCTGCCAAGTAACCAGCATTGTGATTTTCAGAACTCCAAAACAGTAAAGCCCAAAGTATAATTATGTTTTGATGCAAACGCTTAGTATGCATACAGCCAAATGCAACCACCTTTCAAAGTATTCTCTGTTTGATATAATGTGTGAACACAAGCGCACACTACAAAGTTTCATCCTTGTTCAGTGTCTGTGCTATTATTTATGACCAATAAAAAGTCTTTGTACTTGTTTAACCTGAATTTCATTCATTTCATTCATTTCATTTTGCAACTAGATGCTCTGTATGGAGCAAATGAGCTGCTCCGCTGGGTCCTAAAGTCAGTTTCTCATTTCCTCGCATTCCATTCATTCCTAAGGGGGTCAAATTGACCCGTGAGGGAAGGATTTGTTACTTTAAAAAAAAAATTAAAACCACGTAAACTCAAATCCAGTAAAAAAAAAAAAGTTGTGCATTCGTGGTTCAAGTATGACAAAAGTCCTAAGGTCTTGGACCACTCAGATGAACACTACATTTTTCAAAATGACCTGAAGGGAAGGATGAGAGACTACAGTTGAGGGTATCTCTTAGGGCCCCGATATACTCAGGACAAAGTACTTTTTTGTTCTTTGAGTAAAGTTAAAAAGAAGTTGAAATACCTTTGCAATGGTATACTGTTAGCGAACATCCTGACTTTACTGGGAGGAGTGTTAGGTAAATATGTGCTGCACACATTCCTCTCAATAATAAAATAAAAACACAACAAAATCAACAGTGGTGAGAAAACACCTGTTAAGAAAGCATCTGATCATAGCAATGTGGATATGTTTGCATCAGATGTCACTCCAGTCAAGTCACGTCACATTTATTTATACTGCACAATTGATTGCTTTAAAGCAAGCAGCATTATAAGTATTAAACATGAAAAATGTGTCAGTGTTACACACTGTAATGTTGTGTAGGAAATCAGCAATGTGATTGACCTGAACAATGAAATCTTCAGAATCGGCTGTGGGGCGGGGTTTGCCGTTGAACTGGTTTGAGATAATGGGATACGTGTCATGTCATGTCTGTTAATGGGAGGAAGTCACACCCTGTTTTGAAGCTCCCACCCCTATTTGAAGATCTCAGCTGCAGCTATACTTTTCTCAGCTATTTTGTCCATTAGATCGAAAGATCTGAAAAAAACCCATACATTTACCCGCCCATAGACCCTCCCCTTGTAGAAATCAGGACAGAAGTGGTTGAAAGTGGACAAAAGAGATGGATTAAAACATGTGTCTCTCTCATCCACTTGTGATCCGATTGACCAAAACGCATTTTAATACCAGGTGTGAACAGGGCCCAAGTGTGTTCGAACTGAACAGCAGCAATGATCCAGAGAAGATTTCCATGTCAAAGGCGGCAGAGTCTCAGAGCAACATACCCATTACATAACGGACCAATAGTAGTTCAAAGCCTTTGGCAAGCGGTTTTGAACTCCAAACAAACTTAATTTGGCTTAATTTGGATTTAGTTTGAAATGATTTCACACCACTTTGTCTTCAATTTCTCTTTAAGTACGTTGTGGCCTTTAACTAGAATCAGGGGACAAAATATTCTCCATTCATTTTATCCAATCCAACTCGTGACAAAGCTCATGGAATGGTTGGTAATGTATTTGCAGTCCATGTGATAACTCATATATAATAATTCATCAAGTGCACCATCGCATAGAGATAAAGAGCACTCTTGAAAAACTAACACCAAGTATAATTAATTATTGAGTAATGAATGAGCATGTTAAAATGTTCTAAGGGGCATTTGTTGCATGTGTATGCATAATCTTGCTTAGCCCATTTACATTTGCTCATGGAAACATAGGTGAATATAGATGTAATTATATTTGGTTGGTAATATATTTGCACTTGTCCAAAGACCAAAAGACGTAGGTGCATTCATCGTCATGGGGGGTTGGGATGTTTATGGAGTGTGGGCACCCACCGGCAGAAACATAAATCACCGCCTAGGGTCTTTTTTGACTGTCAAACAACAGCCCATGCGTAAAAATCTAAATAATACCCTCAAATACACGTAATAAACTTTGGGCTTAAAACAACAGTGAACAAACTCCATGACTAACAGTAATGCAGTTACCTTGATGCTCTTTTTAAACTGGTATCCTGGTATGGACGAGCCTTTGCGTAAGAGCTCACTGAAGATGACAATCTGTTCAAACAGGAAGACCCTGCGCTCTTTACTGCGGGACAGAACGCCAGAATCCTGCTCCGTCACAAAAAACGTCTCCTGCTGCAAGAGCTTCCCCTGACTCGTCAACTTCCCCTGAAATACACAAAGACACAAACTCATCAGTCTGAGATGGTTCATGTTTCAATGAACTCACTTGTTTTGATATATTCACATGAACATTAATAGATGCCACAAATTATGGAGGACTGTTAAAATGCTAAAGGGGTAGTTCACCCTAGAGACCTGCACCGCACACTTGGAGCGAGTGTAAAGCCTCGGACACACCGAGCCGACGGTCAGCCGTCAAGCAATGTCAGGCCACTTTTTTTGCACCGTTGGCTCTAGTCTTTGCCGATTCAGCATGTTGAATCGGTGTCACCGCCGTCGGTGAGAGAGAGAACTCTGACTGGCTGTTCAGTTTAGCATACGAGTCAGTGCACGAGAATAAAAGCGAGCAAAGAAGTGAAGACGGTACAGACAGAAGGCTTTTATAATTTTACCTGAGCATCTGAATGCACAAATATTTTCATAACAACATGAGCCAAATGGAATGAAGAAATGATTGATATTCAAAATGGTAAGAGCGCTGCTTTGTTTACAGTTTGTATATCTGCAGGCCCCTTTTTGAATGATGAAAATAGACTATTGATACCTGACCGTTATCTCCTTACACACAGGCGCAGAGCGCAGAGCTAGATGACAGTCGCCTTTAGTTCTTTTGGTGTGTTTAAGAGAGGCGACAACACAATCAGCTTTCATCGCCGCTTGTTGTTTGACTTCGGGTTGATGTGTCCCGGAATTCAGGCTGCTGCTGCTTCTGATTACTTTTAGAGGGAAAAGCTACCCTAACTGCAGGTCTAGGATCAGTTTTCTCCATAATAGTTCTGCACGCTTAGAAATCCTCTCATTATAGCTAACAATGTGTAGACACGATGTAAATAAATGATTCATAGTGCAGTGTAGACAGCTGAACTGATGACAATGGAACTTTGTGAGATCGAGAAGAACTGAGATGAGTGACAGCTTTTTAGTGATTATAAAGGGAGTGATCTTTGTGTGCTTTCTGTCATGGCAAATCATGCATACAGTAGCTTTTGCTTGCTTTTCTATTAAAATTAACAGTGGTTTGTGAAAGTAGATGCTTTAATAAAAAATAACTTATTGTGTGTAGGTTGTGGCTAGGTGACACATAACTCCAAACTATTTCATGGAAAAATCCATCCTGTGCAGGTCTCTAGTTCACGCAGAAATGAAAATTCTGTCATCATTTACTCACTCTCATGTTGTTCCAAACTCATTAGACTTTTGTATATCTTAGTACCACAAATGAAGATATTTTAAGGAAACCTGAGAGATTTCTGTCCCTCCCCAACAAAACTTTGATGCTTAGAAGTTCATAAAGACATTGTAAAAGTAAATCATATGAGTTGAGAAGATTTATTTTTATTTTTTGCTTCTAAAAAGATAACTTTATATGATTAACAGACTAAATTTAGGCATTTAAACACAAACATTGATCAACACATATAGAGCACATCAAATGTGATAAATGGAACATCAACTACACTCGCTTGACACACAAGAACAAAACCTCACTGGTTTTTCTTGCGGAAACTTGAACAGGATTGTATGTTAGGAGCAAGAATATTTGAGCTTCCATTTACCATATTTGATAAGCTCTATGTATGTGCCAAATCTTAATCAAATTTCTCAGGTTTCATTCAAATATCTTCATTTGTGTTTTAAAGATGAACGGCAGTCTTTTGGTTTGGAACAACATGAGGGTGAGTAATTAACGACACCCCTTAATCATGGTAAAATCACTGTAAGCTTGTACAATAGTAAACTTTGTACTTCAGAATAAGTAAAGAAGCTGTTTTCAGAATACCTCATATCCCTGCAGTCTTCCCAGATTCATCATGTCATTGCACAGCTTGGGCACCTGGGACATCAGGTCTACTGCTTTCTGTTACAGAGAAAACCAACAAAAACATGTATGACCTTTGGGTATGAATCAAAACCGCTTCATCTTTTTTTTTTTTTTTTTTTTTTAATGCAATCACCTCATTTTATGATTGACCATTTTTTTAAAAGTGAGCACTTTAGTGTCATTTTTACCTCTATATCCTGACAATCCAAGCCTGCCTTCATGCTGTACTTCAAGAAGTCCTTAAGCAATAAATGATACGCATTAATAAAACTTGATTATTTATTATTGGTACCAATCGCAGCATCAACATTTTATTTTCTACTGTACCTTTAATAAAAGTTGGTATTTAGTAATTCTCTGAATGGGTTTAATGAGAAAATCACTGATACCCAGTCTTGAGCTGATGTCTTGCTGAATCCCCTGTGAGCCAAAACAGACACATTAATATAAACTTGTAATGATTAATTATTTATTTTTTATTTTACAGAGTGCGGCAGAAATTAGTCTGAAAACCCGGGAAACAAGTTAGCATTTTTTTTCTGACTGCATCATTCCAAAGTGAGTTTTTGGTAAATGCTTGAAATAAGGTCTGTGGGTAACACCAATTTCCATTTGAAATACACCAGTAACACCCACTCATGTTTGTGTCTTGAAAAATGTGGTTGCTAAAAAGTGGCTAAATGGGACTACAGAGGTTGTCATCAAGCCGAAAAAGAAAACTCATCTTCTCACTAGTCTACTTTTACAGCCTTATTGTGTTTGTACTCATGCTCTTTTTACCAAATTGTAGAATTTGAATGAAGATCCATTTCGAAAGCTTAGTGTTGCTGTGTCGTTGAAGTCATGCGGCCGTGGTATATATCATTTATAGCCTGACTTTAGCTTTTTACCTCTGCCAACTGTATTTAGGCTTAAAGTTAAAAGTTGTTCATTTGTGACAATTATCTTGATGAACAAAACATGCAAGTATCATAAGCTTATTTTCTGCAATAATTTAAAAGCCTATGGAAAAATGCTATTGGCTTTTTTTGTTGAGGGAACCAACAAAATGTTGCTAATGTTGCCTTCACATGCTATCAGGCATTTCCTACTTCTGAAATCGTGATCATGAGATTGTCATCTGTTTCAAGTGCTTTGTTGACAGAATGAATAGCAATCACGGAGGACACCAGGTTTCTTCTCTCATTTTGGGGGGAAATTTTATTAAAAATTGTATTGAAGATATTTAATTTTGAATAAAGTGTAGTGTGCGCATGGTTAGTTGACAACCATATAAACATTCACAGCGCGATCTAGTTTCTGAATTTTCATTCAAATACAAATAACAAATACTATTTTTGCTGAGTATAAAACATACAATATGCTTCAAATGGTTATGCATATGTAAATATGCAGTACTTTAATGATCAAGGTGATTTAGCTGTTGTGGAGAAAACTACGGCCCTGTTTACACTAGTGCGTTTCCATTTTAATGCCGGCGTGGCCTGAGCGTGAGCTTGGCGTTTCTGTTGTGCGTCAGCTCCATGGCGGCTGCGTGGCGCTTTCTATGTCTTTGCACACCAGAAACGTGTCTGACGTGGCAAAGAATATTTCTTGAAAATCTATAATTATTATTATTTTATTAAATTACAATTATATCTGCATTTATGTCAACCTAGAAACCTTCAAACATCAAAATGTCATTTATTAATATGTATTCGTGTCAAAATTACATATAACATTTTTTTCCTATACTATTTTGCCTGGAAACGCTGAAAAGCTTGCGTGTCACGTAAAAAATAGAAAATATATTTAAATAATAAAAATAGAAAATATATTTCTAGGAAGCATGCGTTTTCAGAGACATGCGTGTCACGCAGGCAGTGTGCAAGCTCTAATCTGTTAACATGGGAGCCGAAATAAAAACGGACACGCCACGCAGCCAGTGTGTAGACAGCCTAACACAACATTTTAAAATGAAAACGATCCTCGTCCATATTGGTGTTTCCACAAAACTACACAACCGAAAAAACGCATGTCACATGACCATTCATGCACACTGGGCATGTACGTACAAGTGTAAACAGTTGCCTCCTGAGCATGTAGAAAGCTGCAGTATTCTAAAAGGCAGAGTTTAACTGCCCAATGGCTGCTAAAAACGACCACAAAGTCAGCAAAGCTGGCAGGTATCAAAATAATCTCCAAGTTTTCCAGTAATATATCCGATAAGAGGGTGTTCATGTCCAATCTCCGACTATGGACATTTTCACTCCTGTAGATTGTTTCGTAAGATGAGCAATTTAGGTTAAAAAGTATATACTTTTTTTTTTTTTTTTTTTTTTTAAATGATCAAGTGTGAGTAAGTGTGTGATCAACTCTCCTCTCATTGGTCAGTGATTCATCTCATGGCAGTCATGATTGTGGCTTTCTTTGTAGCTGTCATTATATTAATCGACAGTCGTTCTGAAATATATTCGTCAACCAAATTTCATTAAGGCATTTCCCTTCGTCTATGCTCCAGGTTAACCCATGATGAACACTGCTGCTTTTCATGCAACGTATGCAATTACCCATCACATAATGGTTCATGGTTCGTTGGTCCATCGGGTCGGATTGCTTTCTCACCATAAGCAAACCACTCCAGAGTTAATTTGCAATCGGGCAGAGACCACCTTGTTCAGGTGATCTCTGACCAATTATTTTGGCGTGGATCAGAGTGTGATTGCAGTGTTCACATATGCCAACTAAGGAAGAAAACGCACCAGGTCCTGAAACAAACGCTCCAAATGAGCCAGGTGTGAAAACTCATATTTACAATAATTCTGATGGCATGTGAAGGCAGCATGACTTCCAGGCTGGCCTACAAATATATGCCATCCCTGCAGCACTCTAATGCAGTAAAGTGTGTCTTACCTCGAAGTATGAATCGTATTCTGCAACAATGTATTCAGATTTGGGTTTGTTCTGGCAGTAAACCACATACATGTGCAGCCTTCTCTCCTACACACACAGAAACAGGATACACTTCGTGAGCAATGCCTTTACACTGTTAGAGCATCAGAGCGGATGTCAATCACATACTTACATGTTTACTGAACAGCTCAGGTAGTTTTTCTTGATCTTCAAGACATTTTTCCAGTTCACCAACAAAAAAACTTCAGATAGCAATAGAAACACAGAATTAGTTTCAGTAATTTTCCAATAAGCGGAGCTTATGTGAGACACTTACTCTTTGTGCCAGTCGTAGATTTGGTGAATGTTTCCAAAGACGATCTTATCTTTTCCTTTCATATGATCAGGAACTCCTTTCTCCTCTATTCTCTTCATAAACCCCTTCAGAAAATAATTTCATATACATATGAGTCACCACCCGAAACCGTTGATAAAAGCAACAGTAATTCACATGACCGTCTACAGCGGCTGTATATGCTGATAAATGAACGCTATGATAACTGCGCATCCACTCGAGTAAATACTGAAACACTGATGATGTAATGAAAGTGCAAATGAGCAATGACAAATGAGGATTATGCAAATGGTTTTTGGTGTATTCAGAGAGACCGAACGAAGTCGAATGAAGAAGGATAGAGGACACGAGAGTGCTTTAAGATGATAATTTCATGCCAAAGTATGTCTTTAGTTACAGCATTATATTATGATGTCAGCTATTTTCTGTTAGTTATTAAGTCGTTCTTATTCTCAACCACGATACCCAAATCTTTCACATAGTCTTGTTCTGTCTGGATTAATTCATTCAGAACAAACCTACAACAGAAAAAACATACAACAGTTATTAAAGATTTTTGAACAATAACCAAACTACTAATCTATAAAATATATGTCAGGTTAAGGCATATCACACTTCCCTTTTAAGGGTGTTGCAGAATGAGAAAACATCTAATAAAAAGATTGACTGCCTACAATGGATAAACTTTCCCATAAATACCTTGGATCTTTAATGAGAGCCATATCATTCGGGAAGATGCTTTCTCAATACACTGAATCCAGATTGTGGCTCTAAAAGTCTTGGAGTCTTTGTTTTGCCCCATAAAAAACAGATACAGTAGGGGACATTTTGTTTTGACAATTTTTTTTGTACTTCTGATTGATTGATTTTTTTTTTGTGTTTCAGAAGAACCATCTTTTCATCATCTTTAAGTCCTGGGCCCAGTTGCATGAAAGCCCTTAAGTTAAGAAAACCCTTCGTTATAAGGTTAAGGGTACACTTTGTGAAACATGGGTTGCAAGAAAAAAACCTAAGGGTCCACTTAAGGAATCTTAAGGCTGTCACTAAGTATTTCCTTAAATGCTTAAGTTTTCCTTTAAGTTCTGTTATGCGTTGCAACAAAGTCCTTAGCAACCATTTAGCCCTTAAAAATTAAGGGATCAAAATAGGTCCCTTAAGTCATCTGCTGAACTCAAAAGCGATGGATGATTTCATGTTAGTTGAGAAAGAAAGTACCAATGTGTATTTTTATCAATCAGTTAAAATAAGCCTGTTGAAAGTATGACATGACACGGTGTATATTGATTAAATAAACATTCAACACCATTAATATATATTTTTTCATTACTTCCACCTACACTTGAATTAATGATTTCATGGCAGGATTTCATCTTGTGCGCAAGAGTGACTGATTATAATGGCAGGCTTGGGTGCTTTTCCCCGGTCTTAAAATAAAAATAAAAATGCTGTTTGTCCTTGGTCTAGTTTGTTTTATTACTGTAAAGCCGGTTGGCACACGAATGCGTCAAATGCGTCATTCAGTGAATAGTCACCAAATTGAAGTTTGGCGTTAATGCGCGAGTAAAATAAAATAACGAGTTGGACATATATAATGTCATTTAAATGGAAAACGATGCAAATGGCGCAGCAGGATTATGAACATCCTCCGGTCAGGTGTCGTACCTGGACTCATAACAATGTGCTCGAGGGCGCTCTGTGTTTTCCGTCAGACCGCCTTTAATATTATCCATAACTCAAATATTGTAGTACAGCTGTATAGGTTAGTAAATGTCAAACTTGTAAGTCAGTGGTCTGTTATGTTCTGTTTATTGCGTGAGATTTCGTAACTATAGCAATTCGTGTTTTACCAGAAACTATCGCGAAATGCTAAGTATAAACACTTAAGTAAGGGTGACGGTTAAGACGTTTGTTGCAATCACAATCTGATTGGTCGGCTTTTATGATGTATATTTCAAGACAGAACTTTCCAAACATCCAAAACATTGCTGTGTGCTGGGATAAATGCGCACACTGTATGTGTGTAGCTACATGTAATGGTATTGACCAGCTGAGAACTCATGAAGTGTTTATAAAATGTGTAAAACAGCGTCAGGAATCCCTCCGTCACACACACAAACCAAGATGTGCTGCGAGAAGACTCTGACACCTGTACCAAACTGTGATGGGCAACATCGTGACTATGACGAGAAAAACAGGAAGGCTTGAGCATTTCTTTCATTTTTAGGGTCGCATCTTGTGACATCATGCCCTGTTTTTGGTTCGTTTACATGGTTTGGTTCGTCTTTGGTCCGTGTTGCATTCATAATTCAGTTGAACCGCACCAGAGTTGGTTTGGAAGCGGAGCGAGACCCATCTTTATAGCACTCTTGGTCTTGTTTGGTGCACACCAGGGTTCAGATGGCAGTGTTCACACTAACAGAGCAATCGCACCAGGGTTCGTTTTAATCCAACCAAACATGCCAAGAGTGAACACCCTTTAATAGCACCATTAATTTATACATTTCAATATTTCATTCCAATAAAGATTTAGACTAATAAACAGTTCTTATTTGCATATTTGCTGTGTCAGTGTCATTGACTGGAGGAACACAGCATGAGACCTCCTTACATAAAGGCTCTGGTGTTGTGCATCCTCATGATACCAACTGTATTATCAAGTTTATCCTAAATGGAATGAAACTGTAAAAATGGTAATGTCTCTTCTTCATTCCAATTGAAGTATTTTTGGTCACATTTTTCCCCTCAAACACTGAAACTACTGTTTATACAATGCTCAGCATTTCCATGACTGTACAAAGATTGGCTGTCGGTTGCTAAGCATCTAGTCGTAATATTATTACAGCACTTCATTTCACTTTCTACACAGGGTTAATTGTGAAAGCGGTGCTCACCCTGCTTCGGAGCAGGGTTTCATAAACTCGGGTACCCTAAAAACAAATTTGTCTGCACCTAAACATAACTCTAAAATCTGTCTGTTTCAAAATCACCTACGTTACATTAGCAGCATGGACTAGGCCCCACAAACAACCAGTGATTTGCTCACTATGACCTGGAATCAGAGCTGTAATGTTTGTAGATTTACTCTTAAAACAACCCAAATGAGTGTAGAGCATGTCTCTTACATTCGTCCACGCAGTGCTTTGGCTTTCTGCTCCAGCTCAGGGTTTCTGGGTGGAATGGGGCTTTGCTCTGCTGGGTTCACCGAGCTGAATCCTGGGTATGATCCTGGCTCCAGCGTCTAGAGCAACAGAGGCGAGACAAACACAAATACAAAAGACTCCAGTCAGTTTGACAGTCTGTATTTAGAAATGCCAGGCCTGATGTGGGAGAACAATCACAGCAATTGAATGGTTTATGTATGACACGGCCCTAAACTTCATCACCATCAGAGCTGCTCAAGAGATTCAAAAGGGCAGAAAAGTGTCACTCCGGGACACAGAATGAGCCATAATATCCAGCACTTTGGCAAGTTTGGAAGGCTTTTATTACTTCATTACCACAAAAGGTATGCAAGGTATGACAGTTAAGGATGAATACAATGCTTGTGAACTAATAAAGACACCATGTGAGCCTAATCAAAGCTGACTGTTTACTTTCAGAATTCATGTCTTATTGCAGGCATTTTCAAACCTGCCCTGAAGGACACCCATCATTGCATATTTTGTTTGTCTTGCTTAAGGCAAGCTCACACGACACGAATTTTCGCATTGGCATATCATTACAAAACTCGGCACGTGTCTTCGGCACCAAGCCCTGACAGCACTCAGAACGTTCTGGGGAAGTGTCACCTTGTGGACAAAAGTTACTGAATATGAATTTTCTGTTAAATTTGACTATTGTCATAAAACTGGTTTTAATAGATTCCTTGGGTCATGCCAAGAACATAGATCCCAATTGTACCATATTTGGCCAAACTTCCTACTTTTTCGAACTCCTCCTAGACCCTTTGTCTGATTTTCACCAAAATCGAATCAAAACATCTTCAGACCCTGACGGCAAAAAGTTATTAATTTTGTTTCAACAGACAAAACCATTTTCATATACCGCAGCGACGAAGTTGAGGCATGATGCCAAAATGAGTCTTGAGGCTGTATCTCTGCAATGCGTTGACATAATGACACCAAACTTTTCCTGTGTCATTGTCACCTCAATCTGACCACACCACATCAATTTCGTAACTGCACCACCTATTGGTCAAAAGTGATAAACCATTAAATTATATTATTAGTGACCGTATATATGATTTTTCAGCCATATTGCCTGAAATCATCTTAAAATGCCTTTAATTGCTCATTGTTGCAGTTGGTCTAACACTCCCAGCCAAGTTGGCATGTCTTATTGGCTTCTTTGCGCTTGGCCCTGTTAATTGCTGCTCGCAGCTATATTATTATATATAAATCTCATGTGATTCAATCAAACCCTAGTGTGATTTCTCAGTACAGCGGTTTCATCCGTCAGAAAGTAGGGACATTTTATACATATTTTATATATGGGAATTGAATCTTCGAGTAGATCAAGATGACGGCCAATGACAGAAACATACTCTTAAACACAATGACAGCACTACACAGCACAGATGAGCATGTTGACATTCAACACAAATCCTAACAGGTCAAGTATAAACACGGTCAAGTGCATAGAAATATAAAAACAATAAACAGAGCAACACAGAACAAAAGACACATTCACGTTTTATTGATGCATGTGAAACTAATATAGATGATCTCAGTAGTGCAATGTATGCTCAAGAGTTAGTGATTGTCTTAGAGCAAGAGAAAGCAGAAAGGAAAAGAGCAAAACCAGGAGGTTAGCCGATCAAATCATCCTGCTTGTGCCAGGAGAGCAAATCGGGTTCAGTGGCACACTTACCATCTTAGTTTTGACCAGTTTTTCTATAGCACTGACAAGCTCAGCAGCACTGGGGACGTCAGCCGAGCTCTGCCGTGAAGCCAGCAACACAGACGACTACATGACAGCAGGAGGAGAGAGACATTAGCAGGAGGAAAGAACAGAACAGGAAGTGCTCAAGCTTTGGTTTGGGGAGAAGAGAAGCAAAGGCCGTGCCAATCTCAACCTGAACATGCCAAACATTTCACCTCCAAATCAAAAGGAAAAGCAACAAATTATATTATGCTTAAAGAAAATGGGGCCTACTTTTATGACCACTACAATTCTTCCGAGGTGATATTATTTTCAGGACAATTAATAATTTCTCCCCAAGAAATTCTCCCTAATAATAAATGCTCATTAACAGGATTTATTGCATGATTTATTGCATAAACTACTGTTTCAATGTTTGGGGTCTGTAAGATTGTTTAATGTTTTGAAAGAAGTTTCTTATGTTCACCAAGGCTGCATTAATTTGATCAAATATACAGTGAAAACACTAATATTGTAAAATATTTGGACAATTTAAAGTAACTGTTTTCTATTTTAATATATTATAAAATGTAACTTAATCCTGTGATCAAATCATTACTCCACTCTTCATTGTCGCAAGACACTGATTTCTTGTTATTATTTTATTATATTATTCCTTATTATTATTGTTGAAAACAGTAGTGCAGCTTAATATTTTGTGGATTTGGATTGACGAATACAAAGTTCAGAAGAACAGCATTTATTTAAAAAAATCTTAAAATGTCTTTACGGTCACTTTTGTCCAATTTAATGCATCTTTTCTATATAATATAATAAATTATAAAAAAAAAAAACCTTAACATACTGGATTACAGTAAACCGAATAATAATAATAATAATAATAATAATACTTTACTTTTTTATAATAATAGCACTATATTTACAGTCCTGTTCCCCATGTACATTATATGTGCTTATTATAGTAATTATAATAACGGGTAATAACTAGGTACTAACCCTGAACCGATCCCTAAACCTACCCTTAACGCATGTAGTTACCTTATATTACCAGTGCTTTCTTAGGTACGCACAATGCAAGTACACGTAAGTGCACACACTGTAATTTAAAGTGCAACCACAATAATAATAATAAAACAATGAGATACAATAATGGGAATTACAAAGAGAGAGAGAGAGAGAGAGAGAGAGAGAGAGAGAGAGAGAGAGAGAGAGAGAGAGAGAGAGAGAGAGATGGCACTGGAGTAACTTGAATTTGATGGGAAATGGGAAATTTTCATAATAATCAATGATACAATGAAGAAGAGAGAATAATAATAATAATAATAATAATAATAATAATAATAATAATCTCACAAGGAACCAAAAAAAAAAAAAAATCACAATGGTCCTAAAACAGTCTTCAATTTCTTTATGAAAAACATTTTTCCTTTTGATTTCAGCTAGGGGGAAATAAGGCTATTTGTGAGATTCATCCTGCCAGCTATGGGTCGTAAACACATTACTATTGCAGTCGCAAGGCACAGTGTGTAAAAGAGCCAGAGTTGACTGGAACAGTAAAAGTTTCACAACTACATCATTTAAGCTTCATTGCAACAATAGGGTGGATTTGTGGTTAGTTGACTGTGAGACAGGGAGCCTCCACCCAAGCAGTTATGGGTGATGTTGACATCAGGGAGGAAAAACTGTGTTAGTAAAGCCACTGTGTGTGGGTGTGTGTGAATATGAGGAAGGCAGGTGGGGATAGTTATGAACACATGATGAGTGATAGTATTTAATGAATCTACCTCCACGTTAAAAGGATAGTTCACCCAAATATGAAAACTGTGTCATCATTTATTCACCCTCATGTCGTTCCAAAAACTCATAAGACTTTCGTGATTTCTGTCCCTCCATTGACAGCTACACAATTACCACTTTGATGCTCCAAAAAGTTCATTAAGAGATTGTAAAACTAATCCATATGATTTGAGCGGTTTAGTCCAAATTTTCTGAAGAGACTCGATCACTTTATATGATGAGCAGATTAATTAAGGCTTTTGGGTAACACTAGTTTAGGGATGCATATTAGTAGGATATTGGCTGTTTATTAGTACTTATAAAGCACATATTAATGCCTTATTCTGCATGACCATATTCTACAGCCCTTAATTACAACTACCTTACTAACTATTAATAAGCAATAATTAGGAGTGTATTGAGGCAAAAGTCATAGTTAATAGTTAGTTAATAGTGAGAACTGGACCCTAATCTAAAGTGTGACCAGCTCATTAACTCATGTATCAGTTATAGTAAACAGAAGCTCAAGCATGCTTGCTTGACATACGAGAACCAATGAGGTTCATTCTCGTGTTACGCAGCACCTTTGAGCTTCAGCAAGAAACAATGAGGTTCATTCTCGTGTTACACAGCACGTTTGAGCTTCCGCAAGAACCAATGATGTTCATTCTCGTGTTACGCAGCACCTTTGAGCTTCAGCAAGAACCAATGAGGTTCATTCTCGTGTTACGCAGCACCTTTGAGCTTCAGCAAGAACCAATGAGGTTCATTCTCGTGTTACGCAGCACCTTTGAGCTTCAGCAAGAACCAATGAGGTTCTTCTCGTGTTACGCAGCACGTTTGAGCTTCAGCAAGAACCAATGAGGTTCATTCTCGTGTTATGCAGCATGTTTGAGCTTCTGCAAGAACCAATGAGGTTCATTCTCGTGTTACTCCGCACATTTGAGCTTCAGCAAGAACCAATGAGGTTCATGTGTTACGTGGCACGTTTGAGCTTCAGCAAGAACCAATGAGGTTCATTCTCGTGTTACGCAGCACGTTTGAGCTTCAGCAAGAACCAATGAGGTTCATTCTCGTGTTACGCAGCACGGTTGAGCTTCTGCAAGAACCAATGAGCTTCATTCTCGTGTTTTACGCGGCACGTTTGAGCTTCAGCAAGAACCAATGAGGTTAATTTCTCGTGTTACTCAGCACGCTTGAGCTTCTGCAAGAACCAATGAGGTTCATTCTCATGTTACGCAGCACGTTTGAGCTTCAGCAAGAACCAATGAGGTTCATTCTCGTGTTACGCGGCACGTTTGAGCTTCTGCAAGAACCAATGAGGTTCATTCTCGTGTTAATCAGCACGTTTGAGCTTCTGCAAGAACCAATGAGGTTCATTCTCGTGTTACGCAGCACGTTTGAGCTTCTGCAAGAACCAATGAGGTTCATTCTCGTGTTACGCAGCACGTTTGAGCTTCAGCAAGAACCAGTGAGGTTCATTCTCGTGTTACGCAGCACGTTTGAGCTTCAGCAAGAACCAATGAGGTTCATTCTCGTGTTACTCAGCACGTTTGAGCTTCTGCAAGAACCAATGAGGTTCATTCTCGTGTTACGTAGCACGTTTGAGCTTCTGCAAGAACCAATGAGGTTCATTCTCGTGTTACGCGGCACGTTTGAGCTTCAGCAAGAACCAATGAGGTTCATTCTCGTGTTAATCAGCACGTTTGAGCTTCTGCAAGAACCAGTGAGGTTTGTTCTTGCGCGTCATATACGGTTGAGCTTCTGTTTATGTTTGCTGCTCAGAATGTTTATATGTGAATAAAGGCCTAAATTCAATCTGTTCATCATTTAAAAGCAATCAAGTAAAAAAATTGGACTCTCATGGTTTTGTTTTACAGTCTTTTATGAACTTTTTTTTCAGCTTAAAAGTGGTAGTTGAGTAGCTGTCAATGGAGAGACAGAAATCTTTCAGATTTAATTTAAAATATCTTCAGTCATGTTTTGAAGACGAATACAAGTCTTACGGATTTGGAACAACATGAGGGTGAGTAACTGATTACTTTTTTTTCATTTTTGGGTGAACTTTCCCTTTAATAACCTATGACATCACTCTCTCATAGCTCCGCCCTCTCTGTTGTGTCTGTGTACCTTCTCTTCCTGAGCAGAGGGGTCTTTGATGATCTCCATTGGAGGAGGGAGGGGAGTGTGTGACTCGTCTTCAGGCTCTTCCTCTCCTCCACTGTGCATTCCTGATGAAGATTTGGAGAGTGTTCCCTCTTCTTTACGCACTCGCTGAAAACACAAGAACACATCAAGAAGCAAATTCACAGTGCATGTTGAAATGACATATTATACACACCTCAGTTAAATTCTGTGTATCGCCTTATGAAAAAGTAATGTGCTTAAATGTATTTAATGTGCAATTGTAGTGTACTTAATGTTTAGCATATTAATAATGGAAAACAAGGCATGCTATTTTATATTACATTAATAGTTCATATATTATAAATGTACTAATTTGCAACTGATGTGTCTCAAATGTTATCACAAATGTGTAATTACAAATATATTTCAGTAGATGACGTAAGTTCAACAGAACTTACATTTAAGGATATTTTAACTTACCATAAATGTGTCAGTACATTCAGCAGTACACTTTAACCATATTTTAAAGACAATAGAAGTAATTAAATTACATATAAATATGTACTTTAAGCCCTATTACAAGGGTCAAAAATGAAATGTAAATAAGTATAATGGCTAATGTGGCTAATGTACTACAGTATGTAACTTGTTAGAAGTATTGTCACATGAATAATACCTCAAACTGAGTGTTGTGGCTCAGAGATTTGCATAGGTAAGCACCCCTTAAAATCTACTTTGTAGAAAAATCATTGATCATTGTTACTTTATATATTGAACACTGGAGTCATATTCTCAAATTTCAACACCACAAGACAATGCATTACAGTGATATCACCTAACAAAATGCGTAACGAAACCTTAAAACTGTGATGAAATGACTAACGCACAGCCTCAAGTGCTGTATTGCTTTATTATGTGACTTCTATTGCACGTTTAAATGCTCTGAAATTATTGTTGAAGAATTTGCTGTTGCTCTGGAAGACAGCAGACAGTTAATATGGACCATTGTAGTGGGGTTCACATACCCTGCTTCAGAAATACAGTGGCCCTTTTGTACCAGCACATTATATGGCACACAGCTTTAAAAAGTCAGGCTAATCATCACCCTCCGATCTGAACGGCTGCTGCCGGGGCCATAGCAGCCCTTTAATATGCCACTTATACAGCACACAGAACAAGAGGGCTACTTTTCTCTGTATGGTCATAGTTGCATAAAAAAAAAAAAAAAAAAAAAAAAAAAAACAGTGATGGGGTTATTAAACACTCTGACGTAAAATTGATGTCCACCGTCACCACATGCTGTTAGACAAGATGTAAAACATCACCATTTGGGGAATTCTTGTGACAATGAAAAAATATTCTGAATAAGAATAAACAAAATGTACATAACCTATGGGTTTAACTCAGTCTGTCCTGCCTTCACTGATAAAAAGCCTGGATTTATGTAACAGCATTTTAAGCCCATGTTATTGACTGGGCTTAAAAATTAATAAATGTGTAACTTAAAGCCATTAAAACTTTTTATTTCCATTGAGTTCTACTAAAAGACTTGATATACAGTATTTCCTACTGGGAGTTGAGATGAATCACTGGGGCTTGCACCCTATATTTAAATCTTTATAGCCTAAAATAACTAGATTTGAGCAGATGACTGTACGCAAGATGACTTGCGCTAAAAGAGTAACTCATGATGCGATGTATGACGCACTGATGAACACGGAAGCTCAGAGGATAGAGCAAAACAAAACACCCGTCACAAATTAGAAGTCTAAAACAAGAATTTTTCAAGAGAAATAGCGGAGGATTTTCGATATAAGAGAAGAGGGGCTTGAGTTTGTTGCCCAGCACTATTTGTTTGAACCGCGAGAGGCGTCAAAGCTTGCACTACTCCTACATCCTACGTCATACATCACGACACAGGTTACTCTTTTGGCGCAAGTCGACTTGTGTAGGCCGTCTGCCTGAAGCTTGTCATTTTAGGTTATGACGATTTAAATACGGATTAAAACAATTTTTTTTATATAACTCTGTGTTCATCATATACACTTAGGATGGTTTGAGAATGAGTAAATTATGGGATTTTTGGGTGAACTAGTCCTTTAAATCTACAGATTTAAAAAACATCAAATATTAGATCAAATTAGCGCAGAAATCAACTTTGCGTTGCTTCCCATGTTTGCATCAAAAATCAAGCAAATTTCCACATGCAGCTTGAAAAGTTTTGTGCCATCTAGTGGTTTAGAGGAAAATAAAATCAAAATTGCCTTTAGCCCCATTGTACCCCAACCATTTTGGACCATAGAATTATCATTTCATTCAATCAGACAGATCTAAGCTTTTCCTCAAGGTGGCATGAAAAGCGAATCATTTACAGTAAATTGAAATACCTCTTCCAGGGTGTCATCCTGTAGTTCAGGTGGCCCCAGGTCAATGCTCTTACGTCCATCGCGTTTTTGCTTCTGTTTGCTAGGAATCTTCTTGATGTTGCTGCCATGACTGAGACGCCGGACAGGGCTGGTCAACCATTTCTTCAGTGTATTCCCAGATCGCTTGGGTCCAGGAGAGCTACTCTGCAGGGAGTTCAGGGATGGCTGTGGCTGCAGTGTAGTCACGGACTCAGTCTTCCCTTCAGGACCGCTAACTGCATAGTTTTCTGTAGGACGAAGAGAGAATGAAAGTAAAGATCACGACAGGTGAAGACCAGGCCTAACATAATTTTAAAGGAATATTCCAGGTTAAATACAACTGAAAGGTCAAGTGTGCAATGTCTGCATCACTGGCATCACTAAATGGAATTGCAAAAATACAAGTTGGGGGATTTTCAAACACACATCAGCCCAATAATCAGAAAAACAGACAGTCCCAACCCGACCTCACACCTCTGGTTGACGCATTGGGATACATAAACAAACAGAACAAAGCCACGGCGTTTACACTTTTCAGGGAACTTACACACAATGGACAGCATCTGTGGCATGCTGCTGATTACCACAGACAATATTCCACAGACTTGCCCCTCAGGAAAAAAAAAACCCCAACAAAACAAACAAAATACATTTACAGTAATGAACTTACAGTGGAAGTCTAACAGACAATGCATTTACATGAGTTCTTTAGTAAACATGTTTGTTGAGTTGTTAAATGTCCTTTTGTGGTGGGACTACTTTTCTAGGTGGGGGAACTTCTGCTTATGCATTACTGATGTAAGTTGGTCATATATCATCAACACAATCCTCGCTGGCACTTTCTTCACCACATTTAATCAGGCTTGGTATCCCCACCCCAAGAATTCACACATACTATACAAATAGAATGGAATGAAGAAAAAAACAACAAAAACAAATCCAACTTCAAGGCTTCAAAAGAGGACATTGAATGGAGACAACAGATTAGAGTTGCTCCGATTCCGAAATATCACCGATACTACAACAAATTCTGGCATCGGTATCAGTGAGTACTTAAACCCATGTACCGTACCGATCCGATACCATTTTCTTACACAAGATCTTGTTATGACCACGAGCTTTGCCTAACTGCTCGCTGTATGGTTCTTCTTCGCTGCTCAGAATGCATTGCAAACACAGGAAGTTGTGCTGTGTTGCCAAAAGCAACCACTGTTTAGAGCAGTGAAGAAGAAAAGAAAACGCGTTAGCAGTATGTCTGCTGTATAGCAGTATTTCAGACTGGCCCAACCAGCCAGTAAAAGACCGACTAGGGATGTCACAAGTACTGGTACTTTGGTACCAAGTTGGCACTGAAAACTAAAAAATGCCGCTAGTACCGCTAGTACCGACTCCCGAGTATATCCGGTACCCGCAGCTGCGTTCAGTCGCTTCAGTGTTAATCTAAGCGCAGGGCTTCAGACTGTAGCCGAATATATACTAGTGTCTGTGAATATTAAACAGCAAAATACTATTTAAATATTACTCCTGCATGTGTGGATGCGCGGGTCCACGCGTGACGCTTGCTGTCTTTGTAGTCTCTGCCGTATCACTATATGAGGACACGAACGCATAAACCGTCACTTCATGAGAATTTACAGTTTCATTTGAGAAAACTGTCATATCATGAACACAGACACTCAAAGATCTTCACAGTAACCCATCAAAATAAAAGTTCAGTTTAATATGAAGAAATTGACAATGTATTAGGCTACTGTTGTACAGTAGATTTAGCTGTCTCTCTATATAATACATCTCTACAAATAATAATTATTATTTTCTGATTAATATATCATTTTTTATATTCCTAGATTTATTTGTTGTTTTTTATACATTTATATTGTAAAACTAAAATACCCTTTTCAGTTTGCGGTGTTAGATTTGTGGCTGCATTTGTAGATCCATAACTGAAGCTCTGTTGTTGGCAAGAGCTGCCTCCAAATCATCAGTTCTCCTTGATCTCCAAGCCTTTGACACCAGACTACCAGACACTCCTGTATATCATCTTGACCATTGGTTTCTTGGAA
The DNA here is from genome assembly GCA_018749465.1 of Paracanthobrama guichenoti. Classification (NCBI taxonomy): domain Eukaryota; kingdom Metazoa; phylum Chordata; class Actinopteri; order Cypriniformes; family Gobionidae; genus Paracanthobrama; species Paracanthobrama guichenoti. The sequence goes on along the minus strand of CM031951.1, from coordinate 2,468,324 downwards.
GCTGCACCCCACTAGTTTCAGGACCTCTTCTCTCCTATCTTTGAGAGAAGGGGTGTTTAAATTACATCAACTTTTCCAGAGGGGTGCCTCAGGGTTCTGTGTTTGGCCCTCTTCTCTTGTCAATATGCACAGAAACCCTGCGACCTATCGTCCAGGGTTCAATTACTTTTTGTAGTAATCAAAGATGCTCTCCACAGAGCTTAAAGGGTTAGTTCACCCAAAAATGAAAATTCTGACCCCCCCTAGAGACAGCAACGCTATTACCACTTTCAAGACCCAGAAAAGTAGTAAAGACATTGTTAAAATAGTCCTTGTTAAAATTATATTCCTTAACGGTCACTAACATGCTCAATGAGTAAAACAGGACAGGTTCATCTGTTTAAAAGAGCCAAATGTTTCAAATCCAACACCAGCTCAACAATACTGACCAACTCCTCTAAACTGGATACCAAATATCATAATTTACTGGAAATAATGACAAGCATATTTTTAGATCAGAACTGACAAACATCTATAGTGTCACAGTACTGCTATTCTCTTCTGATGTAACTACACACACACACACACACACACACAGATACTGATCACCTTCCACAAATGCAAACCACACACACACACACACACACTCACATCAAGTTAATATTCTTCTTTTGTAGAAACTCAAACAGACATTACCCACACTATTACAGAAAGTGAAGTTACGTGAGGGCCAAGTATATACTCAGAATATTTCCTCTGCATTTAACCCATATAAGTTAGTGAGCAGTGAACACACGCACACACACGCACAGACAGTGGGCAGCCATTCACTGTGGCGATGCGTTTCAATGTGTTTCCTGCCGGTATTGAGAATCGAACCCACAACCTTTGAGTTACCAGTTTGACTTTCTAGCCATTAGCCCCCATGTCGTACACACTGTGACGGTTAAAATTAGGTACAAATCAAATTTAATGCATCAGATTTCTTCTTAAGAATGTATATGTTGGTTACCATACAGCTATCTGCTAATATTAGCAGCTTTAAAATTATCGGTATCCGCACAGCGCTATAATATAAAATGTTGACATTTCAAACACATTTACATTATATCTCATTGAGGCATCACTGAAAATATTCTATGTATTTTTTTCTTTCTTGCACTTACAGACCCTGATTCCTGATAAGATCAAGTACCATTACCAGCAGAAGAACTTGTTCACCAAACGCCCAGTGTGTTGATGACATCTGTGTGTGTGTTGACTACAGGCTTTAAATGGCTGACTGATTAGAGGAAGTGACCTTGTTAGAGTTGATTGTAACTGTGACGAAAACATAAGCACACTGATACTGCAGAAATCACAGTCATCTCAACTGGGCACCGAGCTGTCAGAGTCCCGAAACAGCTCTTTGACAGAACGAAAGCTGTTCTGTACATATACACAGTGTTCTGTGTTTGGTACACGTGTAAGCAGTTCATAAGAACCAGCCATCGGAGGGTTTCCGGCCTCAGCGTGTGATGGAGTGTGTCCCTGTCGAGTGCTGCAGTGCTTTTTGAAGAGCGAACCTGCGTAACACACAGACTGACGACAACGTCTTGTGTGTGAGTGATTATGTGTGGAGTGAAGAGAGGGTATGATGAGAGCAGTTATTAAGCACTGCCCTTTACACACACACACACGCACACACACACACACACACACACACACACACACACACACACACACACACACACACACACACACACACACACACACACACACACACACACACTTCTCCTGCTGCTGCCCCAGTAGGCCGGGAGAGAGAAACGGACAGAGAGAGTTCTTTGTTCTTTTAAGTGGTCACATCAGAAAACAGCATCTGGATCATATGACTAATTTTACTACAAACCAAAACTAACTCACAGGAACTCCTATTGACATACATCAGATTCTACTGCAAGAAATGGAAGTCAAGTAATCTCAGTAACATCTGTACTGAATAATCATATAAAAAATATATAAATCGAATAAACAAGATTATCGGAGATCCTTAAAAGTCTTAAGGATTACACTTGATTTTTAAAGTTTAAGGTCATAAGAGTCTTATTTTTACTTATGAGAGGTCTTAAATTTTCGATGACACGTTGACTTAGACATATCTAAATACTTTACCAAATTATAACTAATTTGCGTTATATGATTTTTAGTATTCTTTCTTTGTGGATTTGCTTATTCATGCGATAAGTCGCGGCATTTACCACAGCGTATATATACAAAAGAAGAGAGGAGAAGAAAATGGGTAAATGTAAGTTCAATTGTAAGTTTATTCTTTATGTGTGTAGGGGTGTGCAATATGTATCGTCTGTGATAACATCGTAATAATCGTTTTAACGATGTGCTAGCTGACATTGAGTTTGTCACTGATGTATGCAGTTATACACTCACCTAAAGGATTATTATGAACACCATACTGTGTTCGACCCCCTTTCGCCTTCAGAACTGCCTTAATTCTACGTGGCATTGATTCAACAAGGTGCTGAAAGCATTCTTTAGAAATGTTGGCCCATATTGATAGGATAGCATCTTGCAGTTGATGGAGATTTGTGGGATGGACATCCAGGGCACGAAGCTCCCGCTCCACCACATCCCAAAGATGCTCTATTGGGTTGAGATCTGGTGACTGTGGGGGCCATTTTAGTACAGTGAACTCATGGTCATGTTCAAGAAACCAATCTGAAATGATTCGAGCTTTGTGACATGGTGCATTATCCTGCTGGAAGTAGCCATCAGAGAATGGGTACATGGTGGTCATAAAGGGATGGACATGGTCAAAAACAATGCTCAGGTAGGCCGTGGCATTTAAACGATGCCCAATTGGCACTAAGGGGCCTAAAGTGTGCCAAGAAAACATCCCCCACACCATTACACCACCACCACCAGCCTGCACAGTGGTAACAAGGCATGATGGATCCATGTTCTCATTCTGTTTATGCCAAATTCTGACTCTACCATCTGAATGTCTCAACAGAAATCGAGACTCATCAGACCAGGCAACATTTTTCCAGTCTTCAACTGTCCAATTTTGGTGAGCTCATGCAAATTGTAGCCTCTTTTTCCTATTTGTAGTGGAGATGAGTGGTACCCGGTGGGGTCTTCTGCTGTTGTAGCCCATCCGCCTCAAGGTTGTGCATGTTGTGGCTTCACAAATGTTTTGCTGCATACCTCGGTTGTAACGAGTGGTTATTTCAGTCAAAGTTGCTCTTCTATCAGCTTGAATCAGTCAGCCTACTGGATGTTTTTCCCTTTTCACACCATTCTTTGTAAACCCTAGAAATGGTTGTGCGTGAAAATCCCAGTAACTGAGCAGATTGTGAAATACTCAGACCGGCCCGTCTGGCACCAACAACCATGCCACGCTCAAAATTGCTTAAATCACCTTTCTTTCCCATTCTGACATTCAGTTTGGAGTTCAGGAGATTGTCTTGACCAGGACCACACCCCTAAATGCATTGAAGCAACTGCCATGTGATTGGTTGATTAGCATTAATGAGAAATTGAACAGGTGTTCCTAATAATCCTTTAGGTGAGTGTATGCTCCCAAAACTCAAAATACACAGGCATTTTTGTCCTGATGAGTTTTTGGATCATATGATGTAGTTATATTACAATAATCACATGAGCAAGAGCCGTTTTCCCCAAATATCAGCACGGTTGCAAATGTGATATTTATTTTATACAACAGTTGTATGGAAAAACATTTTAGACACAATATTATCAGTTTTTCCTTTCGAAATGAAGCAGAATCAAGTCTCTGAGTAACACACAGTGGAGATTCATTACTGAATTAATGCGTATTTTGAATGAATCAGTTTAATTACGGATTCAATGACTCATTTAATAAAGATGCTTTGTTCGCTCATGAATGAATTAGCCGCTTGAACAAAACTGTTGAATTAATTATGACAGTGACTTTTCGCCACATATTGGCAGTTATAGTTTCATATTTAAAGCACCTTTTAATAAAAAGTTAAAATTAGAAATTTCATATTTAAATATTGAACTAAAGAATAAAAATAAAAAACAATTAAGCATTATCTATGTAGGCTAATAGTAAATGCAGTGTAAATATATTAAATGCCGCTTCTGTGCGTCCTCTGCAATGCAAATATGGATTTTGTTGATTTCATTTGATTGGTAACAGCCATATATTGTTATTATTCTGACTTTTAAATAAAGTCAGAATAATAACAAAATTCTGAATTTTAAATAAAAGGTGATGCATAATAAGTTTAGAATGCCCCTGGAAATCAATTTAAGGTGGCAAATATTGCCCCTTAATAAGTTGTGTGCTCCAGTTGGCTGGCTGCAACGTTAAAGGGTATACACACACAGTTCCTGCCAATGTAGAGTAGTATTGCATCCTTCATATCTCTGAAGAGTCTTTAGTTTTATCAGATTTATAAAAGATAGATACGCTGTACAGATTCTTTCAGAAAAAAAAGCCCAAACTCATGGAAGCGTGCAGTGGGCGGAGCTAAAGAGTCACAAGCACACACACACACCATGGCATTATCCCTGGATAATTTTTGATTCACTATACATTCGTGTTGTTTACATTATATGCACTTACGCGCCGATTGCCAACAAAACACACATTTGATGCAGTTTCACTCACCACCTGCGGTTTCCACTCATGACCGGGAACACACACACACCATCATGGCATTATCCCTGGATAATTTTTGATTCACTATACATTCGTGTTGTTTACATTATATGCACTTACACACCGATTGCCAACAAAACACATTTGATGCAGTTTCACTCACCGCCTGCGGTTTCCACTCATGAATGGGAACACACACACACACACGCACACACGCGCACGCGCGCACGCGCGCACGGCGCACGCACACGCACACGCACACGCGCACACTTGCAGAACTTAGTTGCTGCTCCAAAAAAACAAACTGCATCCACTGTTCCCTTAAGGCTGGGTTCTTTGGGAAGCTGAACAAGGTTACCTTTCCCTCACAACCAGAAACACACTTCTTTAGTGACATTGGTCTAAAAACAAAATGACAGCGCTGCCGACGGCTCCTATAACTCGGACGAAGTTCGTTGATGGGGGCGCTTTTGCTCTCGCTCGGGTTGATGTGCACACGCGCTCTTCTGGGAGAAGTGCCTATACAAGGAATTCCACCCTTTATGACATCATACAGCGCCACGCTCAGAAAAAAAACTTTCCGAAACTTGTTCTAATCCTGAAGGAGTGTATTTGGCACAGAAATATTCCATCATAAGTCCAACTCAATGTAGGTGTTTTTTTTTATTATTTTTTTTACAATTTTGGCCGTTTAGCATGAGAAACTCTTTAACAGTGTAAATAAGTCAGAATGCATGAAATAGCATTTGACCCCATTTAAATGGTTTACATAACTTTGACTTTGATAAGTCTGACCCTCAATGATGAAAGTGATGTGAACAATTCAAACGGAAGAAATACATGCTCATTCCTCTTTTTCCCCACCTAAATCAAATCACCGTTATTTATATAGCACTTTTTACAAGTCCAATTGTTTCAAATCAGCTTTACATTGTTAACAGGAAGATAACGCAACAGAATTTGATTCAGCTGTGCAGCCGCTCTGGAGAAAACAGTGATGTTATCCAGCTAATTTAAATTATCATATAGTGTCAATGCGGGCAGATCGGTAATATAGTTGAAGTTTAGGTGTCCCCATAGTACATTCTAGTGACTATGCTGTGTATGATTATAATTCTGGCAACATAGCAGGTCTTAAGTCATATTAGGTAAATGGATATTCGCAAGATTGTCATGCCGGAGACGGGTTTAATGAGGATGTCGTGTCGATGCGGAAATCTCCATTAAACACATTATGTGAAATATTTCTTGCATTAAGCACCAAAACTAAAATATGTGGAAGAAAAGGTCAAAAATCTCTTCAAGGTTTTGTGAGAAATGCAGTTTCAAGAGACAATAATGACTCATACGGGTGTATGATGTTGCCATATGCAAGTTTAGATTACGCAATTTCATGGCCGGTAAATTTTAGTGCACATGACATTGGAAGGTGTGGCATGTGAAGGATTTCAGGAATTAATTTAACTAACTTACTGACGCTGACAACAAATATTAAAACAATGTCCTTATTGCATTGCTTTCCATTCTTACAGCTCAGAAAGTCTGACAATAGCGAAGGTTTTCCAGATTATTATCAATAAATGCATAATCATAATAAATGACTATGGGATTTCAAACAGTGTAAGAAGAATGAAAAAAATATGCAATGTTAGTGTCAGAACACTGCTGACATTATAAAATCCCCAGCTGTGGCATCACTTCCTTCATGTTCTATCACACACAGGTACTTGACTGCCCTATTGAAACTCATTTCTAGTGGATCTGTGCAGTAAAAATACCACACATGGCTTCTTTTGAGGGGTTGTGTGGCACAGCAACTCCTCTGAAAGACACAGAGAGGGGAAAAACTGACCCCAAAAGTCTTTAAACACTTTAAACAAGTATTCAAGACAGATGATTCACACTTTTTCAAAGTGTTAACATTTAAAACCTGTTCATAAACTTAAAATAAGTGTCACTGGCTTACTTTTATTTCTTACACATTTTACACAATTCACGATGAGTCAGAGGTCCTAGTGACTGATACTTCCTTCTCCTACTCCGCATACTTTTCATAAAAAGGCTGAAAGCGATAATGTCATGGTCTGCAATGTCACAAACAACTAGAACAACACTAGAATGTACTATGATTTATACTGTAAAACTGGCAGTTCTGTCCAGTTCTTCAGGCGAGCAAAAAAACAACAACACTACTTTATATATTAACAGCATGATACAAAACACCTGTTCACTAGCTACTGTGTGTATCTCTGCATAGTACTAACAGAGACCAACTATTAATCTTATCTTACATGTCAAGGACTGTTTCTTCTAGCAAAAGGATGAAAATGTTTTTTAAATAATGTATCCTAACATAATACACACAGAGAACTAAGAAAGGACGCACTTCACTTCGGCTTTTAGTTGTGACTATACAAAAAAATGAAAGCATGTACGTTCCATTCATAAACTGCTCGACTTCCTGAAACACGGAGGTGCGCGTGAACGGTTTAGCCTTCGTTGAAGTAAACAGGCCCTTTTTATCTGCCGTTGTGTCTTTGCTCTGACATTCCTGACTCGCCGTCAATAGAAACCCAGGCATGTTTTAAAGCATGTGGCTTTCATGCAGATACTCCACAGACTGGGACTCTTCGGAGCCGGACCTGTTCTGAAACACACAGACACTCCAGACAGGCGGCATTCCATTCATAGGTGAGGAGTTTCACATGATTTAAACTGACAACGCCTCCCGCCTCATGACACATTTCTGCTGACTGTACATTACAGACATTACTAAACTAATGTCCCAAGAGTTCAGGAGGGAGAAAAACAAGGGAATAATTCCCATGTTCCCACTTTATCTCTCACAGAGCCGTCTTCAAAGAGTCACTAAAGCTCTTCTGATGAAAAGAGGATTTGAACTAATTTGGTCTTCAAAGACTGCAGGGGTCATGTTCAAACATCAGCCCTGGACAGACAGGCCAGACTGCACATTAACAGATCATTTTACATAATTATTTAACACTGTGATATACATTACACCTGCCATAATAAAGAGTCAGTAAGGTACATCCTGCTAGCAACTCTGATAGTAAAAGCAAAAACAAAAAAGTGTCGAGTGACTCAATAAATCATAGGTAGAACAAAATCTGGCTAGCAAGAGTGGGAGGTTTGACCAAAATCCTATATGACAATATCCATAATTTTGTATCACAGTTACATTATAGCTATTGTGTATGTGTATTGTACAAAAAAAAAGAAAAAAAAAGTTAATTCTAAACAACCATGTTGTAATGCCTGTTTATGGCTGTTCCAGCTAATTAAATAGTATACACATTAAATAGTTCATCTCATTTGATTATTTTCTCCGCTTTTTAGAACTTGATGGACACAAACCAAAAGATCAGATTATTCGTAATAAAGGAAGCCTGAACGTGAAAGCAGGTTCACTAATGTAACACTTGAATTCAAATGCAAATACTTAAATGGACAGTTTTGTCACTAAAATCTGATTGGACGAGCTGTGTGTTAGAAGCCACTGTAAAACACAGATGATATAGTGCTTGTATAGATTCATGAGGTGTACAAAAGTTTCTAAAAAGAAAATGTACCTTTTTCAGGATACTGCATTTAAAAGATTTTAATTTTATTTAGTAAAATCCAAATAAGCTTTACAGATGACTACTGGAAAGGGTTTACACAATGCTTTCATGCTTGTTCAGTGAACCATCAACAATAAATGCACACGCACCTGTGGAACAGTCCTTGAGAAACTGACTGTTTACAGACGGTAAACAATTAAGGTCACGGTTCCAATAACTCAGGAAACTAAAGAGACCTTTCCGCTGACTCAGAAAAACCCCAGGAGAAAGATACCAAGGCTTCCTGATCACCTGTGTGAACATTCCATACACCTGCTGCAGGAGGCATGAGGACTGCTGATGCGAACAGAGCAATAAACAGCAATTTCTGTAAGATGCTACAGGGAGACAGGAAGGACAGCTGATCGTCCTTGCAGTGCCAAACCATGTGTAACCATATTTTAAGTCAAGTCTCATTTATTTATATAGTGCTTTAGACAATACAAGTGGTTTCAAAGCAGCTTTACAGTAATAAGTAAGGAATAATTGACAACGGGCCGTAGAATTATTAGAATAATGCGGTCACAACGCAAAGCGAAGTGGCTGTTACACCTCAGGTGTTGATTATTTTTCAATTATTCAACGGCCCGGAATCAATTTTTCTGCTCATACTCTGCTACGTGCTTCACACCTTAGAACATTCATCACCTAATCAGATTGAAGAATTCAACAGCACTGTAGTATAACAGAAAAATAATGATTCTATGACGCAAACAGTTCATTTCAGCTGTAGGCTCTAAAAGAAAATGGTATCATTGTTCAGCTGAAGTCAGTTCAGTGTTGATTCAGTCATCAATTATTAAATTAGCTAATTTAATCTATAAAACAGTTCTGCAGATCAACAGTGATGTCATTGTCCAGCTCAGTTCAGTTCTCATCCAATAGTGTCAAATCAATAATACTGTTGAATATTAAGTGTCCCCAACTAAGCAAGCCAGAGGTGACGTCCCTCTAGACGTGCTCAATAACTTGCAAGTGCCTTGGTGGAAGAGTGGAGTAACATCTCACAGCAAGATCTGGCAAATCTGGTGCGGTCCATGAGCAGATGAACTTAAAGCAGCTGGTGGAAACATCAGATACTGACTGATACTTTTGATATCAGATACCCTCCTTTGTTCAGGCTTTCTGAAATTCCATTTCTGTTTGTCAAACGTTTGTGAAATTTGTTCAGTTTATGTCAGTTTTCGAATCGTTTTATGTTCATTGAACAGAGCGGGTTGAGTAGGACAGTAGGACATTTGGTGCCATGACCCAGATGGGAGTGAGGGTTAGGGGGGTGAGTGTAACAGACGTAGGCCAGTAAGTGCTGTGCATGCAAACCTCAGTCCCCTGATCTCAAGAGGTGCACTAGAGGCTGCAGTCTCTAGCACTCTTGTTAGTGCGCCCGCCTCCCACGCCGGAGACCCCAGTTCGAATCCCGCTCCGAGCGGGTTGAGTAGGACTGGTAACATTTGGTGCCATGACTCAGATGGGAGTGAGGGTTAGGGGGGTGAGTGTAATGGACGTAGGCCAGTAAGGCCCCATACAAACGAAGACCCGTTTAGCTGTACATGTAAAAATTTTGTATCGCATCTGTGTTTCGTCCAGACGGATCTGCCGTTTTGGGAGCCTGAAACCGCTATATTTGAAACCAGGTCCCAGAGTGGATAAATCTGAAAACGACACCCTTGTGTTTTCATGTGTACATTGTGTTTCGTCCGTATATTTTGTGAGGTCATCACCCCACGTCTCGACCCTAGTCAGACACCGCACGCACATGCTCCAAGTCGTCTTCTCCATTTTTAGTGGCAGAATTACAGCGCCACATACTGGTCTGGCATGTATTCTACATCGTTTTGAGTCAGTTTCAGTGGTTTCGTGTGTACGCAGATATTTCTTGAGACAACGGCGTGTTTACAGATTTTTTTTTTTTTTTTGAACGAGGGGAAAAAAAAAAAATTGGATAGGGAAAGCTCTAGTTTCGTGTTGATGTGGCCTAAGTGCTGTCCATGTACACCTTAGTCCCCTGATCTCAAGAGGCATGTTAGAGTCCTTGTTAGTGCACCCGCCTCCCATGCCGGAAACCCCGGTTTCGAATCCCGCTTGGAGTGTGTCTAGTAGGGACCAGTTACACACACTGGACACATTTCTACATGTTGCACAGTATATACTGCAATAATGTCCAGTCAATTAACAAATTAATTCTGCTACTTGTCAACCTTTTTGGTCTGTCTCCTACTTGAAGATCATGTGACTTAAGTTGACAATGCAAACAGCATGAATCTGGCAATACAGATATACGTTTCTTTAATTCTCACGCACATTATCTCAGCGGGACACAGCCTCCAGCTGGCCATCATGCAGCTGAAGCTGCACACGCATGGAGGGTCATTTGTATGAAGTAAATACTGACTAGTTTTCTTGATAACTATTTGTAGGACCCAAAACAAGATTACACCACCATACACTTGATGGGTCCCTCGTGTAGCCCTGACGAGTCTTTCAAAAGTTTTCACAAAGCGTAAACCATAAACTATGACCCATTGTGTCCTGGATGAAAATCTCAGATTACCACAGGGGGCTGAACCTGTAATAAGTGCAATGCAATGGTGCATTCACTCCGTAATGACCATAATTACTAGATGACAATGTGAATGTTTCACTCTAAGCTGTTCTCGCCCTCACACTTGCAATTATGCATTACTGTGGCAACACTGTTAACACCAAAACTAATGTGTAATCTGAGTAATTAATAGACAAAAAACACAACAGTAACAATCGTTATCCAAGTGCCTTTTTAATAAACTTAGTTTATTAATTATAGTTTATTTAACTTCTTTACCAGGACTTTACAGTTATTCAACTCTGTCTTAACTACATTAAACTATATGTCTACATGTAACTAAGGTGCTGTTTACACAGCAGATTGATCAGATCACAAGTAGACAAGGGAGACACATTCCCGTTTACACCAGGTGTTTTAATCCGTCTCTTTTGTCCACTTTCAACCACTTCTGACCTGATTTCTTTAAGGGGAGGGTCTATAGGTGGGTAAATGTATAGGATTTTTCAAATCTTTAGATCTAATGGACAAAATAAGCTCATGCAATTTACATATGAAGAGAGACGACTGAACATCAGCTTTCGTTTCTGCTCTGACAGCTGCAAGACCAGCCGAATGCTGTGAGTGTGTGTTAGAAATCAGGAATGGTGAGAGAATATTGTGCTTGGTACGTTATTTGCCTTCAAACCAAACTTTTAAATCCCGTCTGGCTAGCACACTTCCCATAATGTTTATGTGTTAGGTCAGTAGGCAGAGAGTAGACGGTCTTTTGTGGCTGTTCGAACACATTTGACCACATGAGCATTTACACTACGAAATTAATCCGGTCTAATGCGTTTTCGTCAATTGACCAAAACGCAATATTAGGTGTAAACAGGGCATATGTATGTCTTTCATTTATTTTCCAATTTTTACATGCTGTGGCAAACGTAGTAACAAGGTGCAGAACAAAGCATACTGGAATTGGAAAAAGTTCAAATGTTGACTTATCTTACAAAAATGCAATTTTATAGATAGTTTATACTCTTTATCATGTACATAAATGGACCTAGGTGAACATATTTACACAGGTTTTCAGCCCCGTTTTGTTATCAGACAGCTGAATATATCTTTCAAAAAAAGGCCAGAACAAACGTTACTGTCTAGCTGTCACGGTTGCTACTAGACAACAACAGGCCTCCATTAAATGCTAGACGTCTCATTTAACAATGCTCGCTTCAACCTTAACAGACTTCAAAGGCGTGGCCTTGATCCTGCACAGACCTGTCCACTGTCAGGTGGTACAAGTTAGCCTGGCTCTGCCCTCCTACGCACGTCCGCTCAATTTTCATTTTCCTTCAGTACTCCGTCTGGGTTTGCGGTATAGTCTCTGGTTTTCTCCGGCCAAATTTTATCCAGTCCAATCAGCGAACAGAGGGAGCGGCTGAGAACGATGAGGATGTCGTGCGCTAGTTTGAGTTGTAGTTCAGTAATGGCGGCGGAGAAAGATGCAAGCGAAGCCATTCGGTCCGTTGTGGCAACACTGCCGAATATCCAGAAGTTAAAGCCGGAGAAAGAACCATCTTGGCTGAGTTTTGTTGGTGGCCATGATGTTGTGGCCCTCTTCCCCACGGGGTTTGGGAAAAGTTTGATTTTCCAGCCTACTCCGTTAGTGGTGAAGGAGTTACCATGACAAGACATATGCATGACATACATCACAACCAAACATTAGCGACTGTTATGGCAGATCCAGAGTGGCTCTGGGCAGATCCCGCCTTCAAGGAAGTTAACGCTTGTCAATGGAGAGTGGCCAGACTCTCTGTACAAATGAAATGTACGAGAGTCTGGTAGGACCAGGCTAGGTACAAGTTGGAACACTAAGAAAATTCATAAGAGAGTTCATAAGTTGTATTAAGAGTTCTACAAGGATGTGAATGTCGAAATCTCGTAAGCATGGTAATTCCAACATGGCGAGAATGCACCTTTACTAGAAAGAGCAAGCATTAAGCAATAAGCATTTCATCTTCCTTTGGTTTAAAGCTGAAAACCTATAGAAAGCAAAACCATTACTCCATAAACCATAGATTCCAAACAACTCCAGAATAATGACTGCGTCTTATGTGAAGACATCACAACAGAGGTTGTGTTTTGACCCGTCTGTTTCTGAGTTAATCAGTACGGAGAGGGAGAGAGAGAAAGAGCACTTTAGTCCACATTAGAGTGGAGCAGAGAGGTACTTCACCCTGTCATCAACACACACACACACACACACACACACACACCGACAAGCCTCATCTACCCATGACACAAGACAGAGTAAACATCACAGAGCACTGCAGCCCGACAGTCAATATCATTTTAAACCACGAGCCAGAGATATGAAACATGCAAGATAAAACAAATTATGCTTCAGATCAATACCAAAAAGTATCTTTCAATAACAGTCGAAATGCACTGCACGTTGACATTGTCCAGCAGTGTCATCAGTTTCTGTAGTGTGGAATGCTCATTATAACCATTTAGATATTTAATCTAAAACCATTTTATAATTATTATTAACCATGGTTATTATGAGCGACTGTATGGAATATTGGTCTTTCATTTGTCATTTAATTTAATTACAGGACTATGTAAATTAACTGCAAGTAGCTGCATTTGATTAAAATGATGAAAACTTGATGAAAACACGACACCCACAAATACACCCAGGCTCATAGGAAAAAACACACCTGGTGACATTTCTGCCAATTGGCAACGTGCGTTCAGTTTTATCAGAAACAGATTAACGTGAATCTGGCAACATTTTATTTTGATGGTTGTTGTATTGCAGCAGTTCTGAATTAATGTCAGACGAATTAAAGTTGCTGTTTTATTGCCTTTAGTGTTAATTTCAGCTGAAAAAATGATTTGTATGTAGGCTATTCATATGCGTTTTGAGTTTTGCAAAAATGTAAGTAGAGGTATGTTTATCCAATGAGCCAATGTTGAAAAAAAATATACGTACTGTTTGTGAAAAAGTGGTACACTTTAGCATACTTTAAAAGAATACTTATTACAGAAATAATAGAACATAAATTTAATGTGAACTGTGTGAACTGAATTTAATGTGTTCAGACACTTTTCATTTCATATTAAATAACATGCATTGTAGTTTAAATTTATAGAAAATATAATTAGTTGAATTTAAGAGTGGATTTCTAATTTTATAATTACTTTTCAAAAGATGGTTAAACTGTACCGGTAAACATACTGACAAGCATGTATGACAATATACTTTAATACTTTATACTTGCCTATTAAACGCGTTTAATATTATTATTTCTATTGACACTTCAAATGTCATGCATTTAAATATATTTGTATTTTCACATTTGTAACAAAGCTGGTACATTTAAAATGAAGTTTAAACTTTAACGCTTAACTTCACATGTAAAATCAAATAACATACTACAATTACAAATATATATATAATAAAGTACTTTACATGTGTATGTATTGAGGGAACAACAAAATCAAAAGTATCACTTCAAAGTACATTTTAAAAGTGCACTCAAAGTACACTTAAGTGGCCTTTCATTTCATTAACATTATATCATCTGAAGTACACTTCAAGTGCACATTCAATGCATTTAAGTGAACTTTGATAAACTAGGGATTAGCAAAATAACAAAACAAGTCACACAGGTGAACTAGCTCAATGCCAAATATATACATCATATGTATAAAGCAACTGTTGTGCAGCGAACCTGCACTATGTACATTAGTTCTGCACAGATCAGTTCTAGAACAGCGTCTGAAACCCACCTCCCACATGACAGCAGCAGCAACATTTAGCGAGAATCCAGCCACAGCAGGAGCGCACACCCTTATCACTCCTCATGACCGCTCAGAGACGCATGTCTCAACACAGAGAGATGTTCCGGTAGGACTGCACCCGCGCCACTGAGTAATTACTCTCATTCAGCCTGGCTTTACATCCACAGCAGACAGAGAGAGGGAGAGAGGGCGGAGCAACAGAACTCTCATGTTTCACTTTCTGACCAGACAAAAGCCGCAGTCAGTATGCTGTATGTGATAACGTGAACCCATGACAATGTGTCCAGCTGTAGTATGCTTACGGGACACTCACAGGGTCGTTTCTTTTCTCTCGCTCTTCTTTCAAAGCACTTAAATGAGAAGCTCATGGAAAAGAAAACACACATTCCCATGCAGATAATGTGAGCTGAACTTCTGAACTGGATCATAGAGAAAAGATTCACTGATGCTTAAAGTTCATCTCAGGATAAGTGAAGATTACATGGCATTAATACAGAACGGCTGGCCAGTTTTGTTTGCAGGTTAAACTGTTATCAGGAGACCTGTCACCTACTGTATGTGTCGCAACACTGCATCGCTGGAATGACTAGAGAGCAATTAAAAGAAACAATGCTTACCATACATACCCGTTTTCTAAGTAACAAACAGCACATTTAGGTCAGAAATATTTAAAGAACTAATAAGTGCAACGGTCAATCTAGACAGTGGCCCCAAAAAGCCACTCTTTTGGCTAAACCACATGTGGATCATGTTGTTCTAAATTGCAACTTCATCATTACAAATGAGTAATTACAAATATTCACAAGTTCTACTGGTGACTGTTCACCAGTCTATCAAATTATTCAATCAAAGTTGGGGTCTAAACAGGCCTCAAGGTTCCGGAAAAGTTATAATTAATGCATTGCAGCCAGTTATATACTTATATATTGTCATTAGTACTAGTTGGTGTTTGTTTTATTGGTTTTATTGTAATGCCTTGTATTTGTGTGGTATTGAAGTACCTTTACACCTTTAAGTATCTTTTTAAAAGTACGCTAAACTAAAAGATTTTCACAAATGTGGTGGTTAAAGCTTAGAGCTAGTAACCAGAGGTTTGCTGGTTGATTCCCCACAATGAACTTCAACGCAAACGGCAACAGAATGCGATGATGAAAGAAGCCATGAAATAGTTAAGTGCCCCTATTTTGTTTTTTTCTTCTTTTCTCTAACATTCCCTTTAATGCAGTGTGTAAAAGAGCTGTTTGTGAATGTAAATGTTCTGCAAAGTTGTAAAGTCGACGACAATAAATAAAGTTATCGTCTCCCAAGAGAAAGAATCGACTCTAAAACGCCAACACGAGGCGTTTGTATTTCGAATCCCACTGCGTGACACACATCACTAGAAAATACATTTGCATAATGTCCGCCTATATTGTACGTTCTCCAGCCGCAGACTACTTGACCCGCCCTCAAACGTCATTTTACTGCCGACTGCTTCTCAAATCTCGGAGTTCAACGCAAGATTCGCAAAACGCTTGTTGCTCGTGAAAGATGGGTCAGTACTCAGTTTGTTTGGACCAGCTGCTCCTCAGAATCACAACCTGTAAGTATTATTAATTATTGATGAGTATATTTTCTACCAAGTGTTCATAATACGTAGTTTTGTGTTTTATATTGTGTACGTTTCTGGCTAACTCACGTTATTACGGTCTTACTGAAATACTCAGCTGTGGGCCACTATTACCTAAAACTGAGTCTATTAATGCAGATTGTCTGTTGATCTTCCTACTTTGAGTAAAGATGGAGCAAGATTTGTTTTACAAACGTTAGCGCTCGGCTAATGTATGCACTGTTATTGATACAGTTCCTGCATGTGCACCGCAATAAATTAGAAATACATACACACATGGGTTTGATGATGGACACACACTTGTTAATGCTGATGGTGAGGAATTACAGTTGCAGCATCTCATAATGTACCTCAAAATGAGTAGCTTATCACTGAGGAACGTCCTGCTCAAGTTGTCCTTGCGATGGAGGTACTTCTTGTCATCATCAGACTCGTGCTCAGATTGATATGGTAAAATCGACGTCATTGTTACTGTCTTTACAGTGTGTACAATCGCTGAGCTTTAGAAAGTCTCAGAATCAGTCTCTCTAAATCCCTCCTTTCCGAGAGCTGCTATGCTCTGATTGGCCAGATGGCCCAGTCTGTTACGACTGGTCTACTGCGTACAGCGCTAAACTAAATGTCCATTATCATAACTGAACTTATGTAAATCTGTTGTTGGAGACTCCAAAACAAAATGAGGAAACTTTCAAATAGCATAATAGGGGCACTTTAAAAGGAATTCAGAATACTTCTGACTGTTGCAGATCTGCATGGACACTGCCTTCATTTCCATATTAACCTTCTCACCAGGTGTTCTACGTTGTGCCCTTTTTGCATTTTGCAGCGGAATCTTTATGGTAATGACAGTCTTCTCCCACAACAGACAGGAGGAGTTATGCAAATCAGTCTCAGACTCTAAAATAGATCCTATATTAAAAGCGCTGTACAAACATCTCTTTTGCACACCTCTGCACGCCAACACAACAAAACCTCAAATTCAACAGACTAATGTATGAATGCAGAGAGAAACTGTCACACATCTAGTGTGGAGCGCATCCCTAAGATCTGAACAACATTCTCTGAACTCTGGCAAAGTTATGAACAAACATTCTTCCGGTAATGTTAAAAGAATGTTCCTTAAAAGTTATCTGGTCTTTAAATAAGTTATTTATACAGTGTTTAAGGAACTTTTTTTTTTCCTGAAAAAGTTTTAGTTGGACGTTTGTTTAACGTTTTTAAAGTGATTAACTTACAGTTTCACTTTTTAGAGAACATTCAAATGTAAAGTTCTCAAAAATGATAAAACGGAACGTTCCCTTAAGGTTTTCTGTAATGTTCACATCACCAAGAAAAGAGTTTTCAATCGTTAGAACATTCAGAAATATCGTGTTCACATTTTTTCACAAGTTTATTTAATGGAAACATTTGCAAAATGTTCTTAGAATAGATTTCTGGTAACTGGGATGCTCCATATAAAAACTTATTTGGCCGATAATTTGTGAATTATTCCTCATCTCAAGGCTCCAGGACGCTATGTAATAAAACACTTTCATTTCCACTTCAGCATGAATCATATGACAGAAAATTGAATATTCCACAGAAGTGTCATTTTTAGGATGTTTCAGTGCGAGTCACACAAGCTTTTTAGTCAACAATGACTCTCGCATTTGCATTATTTCTTTAATGAACACAAAGGAAAAAGTCTATAGCAGTGGATCTCAACCTTTTTGACTTCAAGGCATCGCATTCAAACACATTCTGAGGCCACTTTGGAGATTTGTTGACGCCCTCTGGCCCTCTATAGGGGTGTTTGTCTACAATCAGAAAGTAATTGGACTTTTTATTCCAATAATTTATGTTTCTCATATTACTGTGCATGATTCATTGTTGCATGCAAATAAAAAAGTCCTGCCTTATGTTATTTCCTGATCCTGATTCACTCTTAAATATTCCACATTATAAAAGTTTTATGAATGCTTTTTTCCCCATTATGACTTTAAACAAATCTTTACTGCTGTATACTGGAGCTGGAGTCATGTTAATGTTAAATAAGAGCACAGCAGTGTTTGGGGTAAACAGCCTCACAGTATCTAAGTAAAAGGACACCGACAGGCCACTCGAGTCTACCCAGCATCATGTGTTTAATCAAGGCATCAGGACATTGTGTCACTAGCACATAAAAGCATGCTAATGCTGTGAGAAACATCAAGAGCTCTTTGGGAGTCACTTCCATTTCCATCTAATACCCGAGTTATGGCGCCATCTAGAGGACAAAGTTTGTAGTGTCATTACAGTCACCGTATACTACAACAGAGAAATGCATTGCACTCAACACATGAATTGGAAGTAATATCAAAAGCAATTTCAACATATCCTCCTTGACCCATTATTTGATCAGATTCCCCCAAAAAGTTATATAACAGCATTTCTTTTTTAAATGAAACGTATATAAATCTAAAAATAGTTTGGGGTCAATACGATTTTTTGGGGGAAAGAAATTAATACTTTTATTCAGCAAGGACACATTTAATTGATAAAATGATAGAAAAGACATCTATATGTTATAAAAGATTTTGTAACTTTATATTAGGTGTCTTTAATTACTTACATAAAATGTTAGGTAATACTTACTGTGTTGATGCTGTATTGTAAAACACCTTTGCTGCTATTGAGGTGGATATGGGTACGGTTAGGGACCGGTTTGGTGTTTTTTTTTTCAAGTACAATGTGAAAACGTACATATGTATTCAATAAGTGCATCATATCAAATGATTTAAATGGTATTACATAGTAGTTAAAGACACTTAATGTAAAGTGGGACCTGAATAAATGCTGTTCTTTTAAACATGCAAAATAAAAAAAAAAACTGCTTTCAACATTGATAACCGTTTGAGCAGCAAATCATCATATTTGAATGATTTCTGAAGGATCATGTGACACTGGAGCAATGATGCTGAAAATTCAGCTTTGAATCACAGGAATAAATTACATTTTAAAATAAATGAAAATAGAAAACAGTTGTTTTAAATATGAATCCTGCTGCAGCATAAAATGTCACAGACGTAAAACTGTTTAGACCAGATTTCTTTGGCCTGTTTAGGACAGATTTGATAATAAATCAGCATATTAGAATGATTTCTGAAGGATCGTGTTACACTGAAGACTGGAGTAATGGCTGATGAAAATTCAGTTTTACATCACCTAAATAAATCATATTTTAAAGTATATTGAAATAGAAAAACATTACTTTAAATTATAATAATATTTGACAACATTACTGTTTTTTCTGTATTTTTGATCAAATAAATGCAGGCTTGATGAGCATGAGACTTTCAAAAACATTAAAAATAGTAATGTGTCCAATCTTTTGACCGGTTCTATATATATATATAATAGACAACATTTTGTTTACATGCTGTGCAATTATGTTCTCTGTTACGAGTGGACATTATATTAGGGTTAATACAATAGTTGTTCCTGTTATCAGTATCCTCACAGAGGTTTTTTCTTTCTTTTTTTCTTTCTTTTATCTCACAGAGTACAGAGTATCTAGTACTATTTGAGAATCAGTGACCCGATACTGGCCCACATAGGACATTGTGCCTTTAGCTCTCACTTTATATTGTTGACTATATTCTAAATAAACTACAAAAATATACATTTCTTTTGTCCTGTTCCTTAGCTCCCTCTCACATACCTGACTCAAAGGCTCATTCATTATGCGGCTCGTTATGCGGTTCTTTTGTTCTCTCAGGTGTGAATTACAGCATTATTCATGATCGTTCACGCCTCTTTACATACGGGCTTTGTAAACAAAGTGTCTTACAAAATTTAAATCCATATATTGTTTCATGTGAATGATGAAATGATTCTCACATCAGTTTGTAGCAAAAACTCTAGGCAACAACCTTCACTGAAAAGTCTTGTGGACACGTATCTATTGTGTGTTTTGTGGCCTTATTTCAGTGTCATACATTTTGTTTTTCAAAAAACACGCATAAACATTGTTCTCTCAAAAATACAAGCATGTACATGCATGTTGCTCACATATTATGGTAACCCAGTTTGTGCTGAATACAGTGTAATGACACGTTTTCCATTAATATGTTTATAAGCAACTGAAAAAAGCAGAGCATGTCAAAACTTCTAAAGGGCCCCAAAACTGGTTCAGACCCGTAACGGTTAAATTGTAATATTTCACACGTTTTATTGTATTTGTGATCAAATAAATGCAGCCTTGGTGAACATAAGAGACTTAAGCATAAGCATGAGCATAAGACCCCACATTTTAACGGTAGTGTATAATTCCCAAAACAAACAAAAATGCAAGGGAATGTTTATGTACATAAATCAGATATTCATTTTCAACTAAACATGAGAGCAAGAGAATCTCCAGCTTATTCAGAAAACCCTGCTCTTTCTTACCTTTGCCTGCTGGGAAAAAGCAGTCCATCTCCACACTGCTGCGCGAGTGAGAGATACACAGAGCGCTGCTGGGTACCAGTCCCTCCTGAGGAGGGGTCTTGTCTGTGGTCCGCACCAGACACCATCCCGGCCGGTCGCTGGGGCGCTCCAACAGCTCCACCGTCTGACCGGTCTGGATGCTGAGCTCAGACGTGTTGCCCGCCACAAAGTCCTGCAGGACCACCGTCAGCTCACACCCTCCAGAGAGCTGGAGAGCCAAACAGAGAAAGAGACTGCCTTTAATGGAATGGAAAACATTTGGATTTAGGGGTGGGTGATATACTGATTAAGAGACATTAAAGGTTAACAGTGAGCGGTTACACTCAAGTGATGTTGCTGTGCTGAGCCGTCACGGCAGCTTATTATTTCATATCACAAAACAAGTTATTTTAAAACATTGAAGCACAAAAGGCAGCGGAAAAAGAACAAATTTCAAAATATGTGCACTGTCTGAGAGATTAGTTGTGTCCCAAATGACACACTATACACCATTCACTTATGTACTCATAGTAGTGTAAGTGAAAAGTGAAAGCGAAAGTGACATGTGAAGGCCATGGTAACCCTCTGTCCTCTGCATGTGTTAGTGCACACACATTAGAAGCAGTGAGCAGTAAACACACACACACACACACACACACACACACACACACACACACACACGCACAGCAAGCTGTAGACACACACCCAGAGCAGGGGGCAGCCATTTTTAATGTCATAAAAACTTTATTTAAAGCAAAAATAACTATATAAAATCTAAAAAAATAAATGACAATCATAGATCAAAGAGGTCAAGAAAACACATACTGGCATACTGTGTTACTATACACTCAAAAAAAATGTACATTCAGATAAACAGGAAATTTAGTGCATACCGAATGTACATTGGAAGCCAGATGAACAGAGAGATAAAAAGAGACTGAGATAAGGAGAAAGTCTTTATCTGATATAGTAGAGGCTCTTCACAAACCGGAAACGGATTCCTGATCAGATGTGGCATTTCAGTAATGATTCAAGAGAGAAAAACAGTGTGTGTGATCATGTTAGGGGACATTATGGCTTCTGGAGACATTATAGAGCATGAACTCTGGTCAGAGTGTACATCTGTTACCAGTTTTACAGCTTTCCTTCTCAAGCTCTCAAATATTAACAGTGAAAAGACTGACCTGAAAACATGGTTCACATGTACAGTACATTATTGTTTTTGGCAAACCCATGAGTCTCATCATTACTGGTTTAACACAGATCTCAAGACAGCAGTAAAGGTGTCATGAATAAGGTCAGAGCTGTGGTTAGCTGTTTTCACAGATGACCCAGTTTGGAAAATTAAATTACTGTTTAATTTGGCCACAAGCAAAGTTACGTATTAAAGTGAATTTTATATATTTTATATATTTATATTATAATATAATATATTATAATATAATATATTATAATATATATAATATAATATAATATAATATAATATAATATATATATATAATATAATATAATATAATATAATATAATATAATATAATATAATATAATATAATATAATATAATATAATATAATATAATATAATATAATAATATAATATAATATATATATATATATATATATATATATATATATATATATATATAAATAAACACACACACACACACGCACAAAAATCACACACTGTATAGTAGGTACTACATTTGGTTTGAAACTTACTTCACAACCATTAAAAAAAGTAAGTTTTATATAGTATGAATTTGGACTTACTACATCTGCCATGTTGTCAATGTCATGTGACCTACAGCGTCACTTCACCGCTATTTACAAATGCTTTCCCATAGCCTTATGGGATAGTACAGTGTCCATCGAATGTGCACTTCAAAATCTCGGCGGAAGTAGTAGGTCATCTGGGTACTTTAGCCATTCTTTTTTCGAATAATATGCATTCAGATATACTACTATATCTACTAGCGTAGTGGGCGTAGAGTTTTTTCACATACTTTATAGTAATGAAGTATTTAATTTTGGATGCAGCGAAGGTCAAGATGAACTACTGAAGTCTTCAAACTGAAACTGAGCATCAGAATGGGGAAAAACACTTGTTTGTTCACGTGGTTGTTAAGGCATAGTTAGAGTGTTCTGGGTGAGTGCTGGGTAGTTGTAAGGTGTTATATATGGTTGCCAGGGAATTGCAAGGGTATTCCAAGTTGCTAAAGTGATCTGGGTGGTTGTTAAGATGCATTTAGTGGTTGCTAGGGTGTTTATAAGGTGTTCTGAGTGGTTGCTAGGATGTTCTGAGTGATTGCTAGGGTGTGGCTAGGGTGTTCTGAGTTGCTAAGGTGATCTGTGTGGTTGCTAGTTGATTTTTATGGTGCTGTGAGTGGTTGCTAGGTGTTTCTAAGTGGTTGTTAATGCATTGCAAGGGGAGTTTCTAATGTGTTACTAAGGTGATGTGGGTGGTTGTTAAGGTGTTTTAGTGACTGCTAGGATGTTCCTAAGGTGTTCTGAATGGTTGCCAGGGTGTTCTGAGTTGCTAAGATATTGCTAAAGTGATTAGCAATGTTGCCAGTTCATTGTTATGGTGTTCTGAGTGGTTGCTAGGTGTTTATAAGTGGTTATTAATGCATTGCAAGAGTGTTCTGATTTGCTAGGGTGTCGCTTAGGTGATCTGAGTGGTTGCTAGGGTGTTCAGAGAGAATGACTTTGAGTCCATCCCTTTGCCTCTATGATATTCTGCTCTCTTAAAATGACTCACGTCTCTGCTTCCAAGCCAGTCTATGGGATTTTTTTTTTCACACATTCAAGCAAAAATCATAAGTGCATGCAATCATAAAAAGTTGCATGATGAAGTGTAATGCGTGTTAGGGGTTTGCTGAAACCTTAGTTTACCTAATAATAAAACATCAGATTTGTTCAAAGACAAGGATGGAGGCACAAACAGTGTTAATCGCATGCATTAACACTCAGACATCTGTTGATTGACCCAGCAAATCAAGAACTCTTCAATAACCAGAAGACACAAACCACACAGACTTAGTGACAGATGACTGAAAGTAACCCGCCGAACTGCACTGCTCTCCGTCAAACACACACAAACTCCTCTAATCTCTGTGAGATGTAGCACGCAGCCAATTGAGGCTTCAGACCACCCTCTGCATTTCCTGTATATGTCCCTCTTTCCTCTATCCACTTCTGAGACACACGGCTTAACAGCAGAAGCAATCAAAGCCCATTTTAAAATAAACTAGTGAAGACTGACCCACTTGGATCTGCAGCTCCACACCCAAAGAACTCAACTATCATTCCAATACTGTTTGATCACTGCATACAATCATTTTAAACATAAAATATTAATATTTAAAATAGACCAAAAGCTGTGTGTATTTAATGGAGAGAGAAAAAGACATTTGAAAGAGAATGAATGAAACCAAAGCGGTCTCATTTAGAGTTTCAGGTAACACTTTATTTTACAGTGTCCTTGTGTTACATGTACTTACCATAGTAATACCAGTAAATTATGCATAATTTACATGCAACTAACCCTCAACCAAACCCTAACCCTACAGTAAGTATGTTAATTAATATTACTCAGTACTTAAATATATAATTACACTTTAACATTGACACCTTGAAATAAAGCATCCATTTACAGAAGTAAAACAGGTCAGTTGCCATTTTTTTGCAATCAGAGGATCTCAATATGAACTCAATCATCAATAATTATCTCATTTGTGCATACACTGTTTAATTTTGGCTGGGGAAATTTAGGAGAAACATCTGAGACAGATCAGTCAGAAACTCATTATTACTGATATACTATTACAGGTTTTGATTTATTTATTTGTTTTTATATAATTTTAGGTAAAGTTTTAGTAAATTTGTTGTGGGGTTTGTCATTATCATCATATCCATCATTACTATATATTAGTGCTGGGGAAAAATGTATTGTGATTAAATTGCATCCAAAATAAAAGTTTGTGTTTACATAATGTGTACTGCGTATTTATTATGCATATATAAACACACACATATGCATGTATATATTTAAGAAATATTTGCATGTATACACTGTACACTCACCTAAAGGATTATTAGGAACACCATACTAATACTGTGTTTGACCCCTTTTGCCTTCAGAACTGCCTTAATTCTACGTGGCATTGATTCAACAAGGTGCTGAAAGCATTCTTTAGAAATGTTGGCCCATATTGATATGATAGCATCTTGCAGTTGATGGAGATTTGTGGGATGCACATCCAGGGCACGAAGCTCCCGTTCCACCACATCCCAAAGATGCTCTATTGGGTTGAGATCTGGTGACTGTGGGGGCCATTTTAGTACAGTGAACTCATTGTCATGTTCAAGAAACCAATTTGAAATAATTTGAGCTTTGTGACATGCTGCATTATCCTGCTGGAAGTAGCCATCAGAGAATGGGTACATGGTGGTCATAAAGGGATGGACATGGTCAGAAACAATGCTCAGGTAGGCCGTGGCATTTAAATGATGCCCAATTGGCACTAAGGGGCCTAAAGTGTGCCAAGAAAACATCCCCCACACCATTACACCACAACCACCAGCCTGCACAGTGGTAACAAGGCATGATGGATCCATGTTCTCATTCTGTTTACGCCAAATTCTGACTCTACCATCTGAATGTCTCAACAGAAATCGAGACTCATCAGACCAGGCAACATTTTTCCAGTCTTCAACTGTCCAATTTTGGTGAGCTCGTGCAAATTGTAGCCTCTTTTTCCTATTTGTAGTGGAGATGAGTGGTACCCGGTGGGGTCTTCTGCTGTTGTAGCCCATCCGCCTCAAGGTTGTGCGTGTTGTGGCTTCACAAATGCTTTGCTGCATACCTCGGTTGTAACGAGTGGTTATTTCAGTCAAAGTTGCTCTTCTATCAGCTTGAAATCAGTCAGCCCATTCTCCTCTGACCTCTAGCATCAACAAGGCATTTTCGCCCACAGGACTGCCGCATACTGGATGTTTTTCCCTTTTCACACCATTCTTTGTAAACCCTAGAAATGGTTGTGTGTGAAAATCCCAGTAACTGAGCAGATTGTGAAATACTCAGACCGGCCCGTCTGGCACCAACAACCATGCCACGCTCAAAATTGCTTAAATCACCTTTCTTTCCCATTCTGACATTCAGTTTGGAGTTCAGGAGATTGTCTTGACCAGGACCACACCCCTAAATGCATTGAAGCAACTGCCATGTGATTGGTTGATTAGATAATTGCATTAATGAGAAATTGAACAGGTGTTCCTAATAATCCTTTAGGTGAGTGTGTAATTTACACGGTACACACACATATATTATGTAAACACAAACTTTTATTTTGGATGTGATTAATCACGATACATTTTTCCCCAGCACTAATATGTTATATATATTATATACATTATCATTTTTATTATTTCATTTTTTTATTTCGTGACCTTGGGTTCTATAAGGTTCTATCTGACATTTCTGTCAAAATTCAGTTATTCACATATTCCTATCCTGTGACAACGCATTTACATTATGTGATTTATTTTATTTGTGTACATTTTGGGAATTTTTATTTAGAAAAGATTTTGTCTGCAAAGCTGAATGGATACAAAAAACTTTGAAGCTCAATATAAAACCATGCACTCAGAATGCAGATAAAACATTATAATTAGATTTTATTTTTTTATGGATTTAGATTGTTTTAGTTTACTATAATAACCCTGATCAGAAATGAACCAAAATCAAATCAAGTAGTTTTGTTTCTGGATGGAGACTTTCAATTTTTCACTTGATATCCCAGTGAGGGATAAGACTCAAAACTATGGTGTGTCTTATTGATTATATTCAGTATTAGAAGTGTCACTTTCTCACAAGTCACTAGTTCATTGCATGAACTATGAACCAAATGGTTACAGGTAAATAATTACATGAGTGCAATAAGGACACTCTTAATGAATGTACTGAGATTTTACAGGACCTGGAGTGCTGCTTATGTAATGACAGACTACTGTCACATGTAATAGAGTCGCAGGGTCACAGGCAAAACAGATAAAACAGTAGAACATGTTCTAGGATCAATTCCTGCCGCTTATACAACACATATAAAACACCTGCTTTGGCTTACAGCCATTCAGAGACAAGCATACAATACATAAAAACTATAACCATACTTAATTCAAGATGCTGTGGAATTTCAGTCATACTGTAAAGAAAATGCATCAAATAAAGTTAAAAGTAGTATTTATAATCATGTTAATAAAATAGCTTTATGTGTGTCCACAATAAATCAGTCAGGTTAAAAAAAAACACAATGTACAAATTAAAAACTAGGACATTATGTCATGCTGACATCACATGGCACAACGTGGAAGGAGAATGCAGAAAATGAGACCAGGTGTTTAATAGAAGACTGCTGAGATGAACTCCTGCTGATCTTACTCAACATACCGTCAGCTGACCAAACCACACAAACACGGTCAACAGACTCTCAATACAGTGTACAGACAATGGCTAGATCCACACCAGCAGAAACAAGCGCAAAACAAGTAAAGCAGTAAATATTCAAAAGATGACAGATTCCCAGATGACAGTTCTCAGAGTCACAGCAGGTCATTGGTCATGTTTATTTAGAGTTAATTTTCCTCCAGGATGTGTGAAGAGTCAATGCGATAAGAACAGTTAACATATACTCCACATATAACCACATTTTCAGATGATTTCAAAAAGCACTTTTGACCTAGCAGGGTTGTGCTGCAAAGTTATGAATAAAGGTATTAATGAAAAACTAACTCTTTATAACTAATTAAAACTCTTGCATTGGAAAGATGTGTTGACCTGCAGAACAATACAATAAAATACAAATTAAAGGGGTCATGAACATTATTATTTTATGGTGCACTTCAGCACTTCTAATGTTAATATGGTTTTTACATCAAAACTGTCACAATTAATAAATAAATGGCTATTTTCTACCCTGTTTTTATCTCTCTGATTTGAACGCTCTGTTTGAAGGGGTGTGTCTGCTGTGAGACTTCAGTGTAAATGCCCACTGCTGTGATTGGCTGCTGTGAGACTGCAGTGTAAACGCCCACTGCTATGATTAACTGCTGCGAGACTACAGTGTAAACACCCACTGCTGTGATTGGCTGCTGCGAGACTACAGTGTAAACACCCACTGCTGTGACTGGCTGCTGCGAGACTACAGTGTAAACGTAGTGTACTGAAGCCCACTGCTGCGATAGGCAAACATGTTTGCATTTGAAATAAGCATTACATGTGGAACTCTTTTGAATACTTGTACTACATTTTTACTATAACAGCTGTCGAGATTAAAGGATCTTGAAAAGTATTGATTATAGCATTATATTGAGATCTACAGCACTATATTTACAAACCCAATTCCAAAAAAGTTGGGACACTGTACAAATTGTGAATAAAAACAGAATGCAATGATGTGGAAGTTTCAAATTTCAATATTTTATTCAGAATACAACATAGATGACATATCAAATGTTTAAACTGAGAAAATGTATCATTTTAAGGGAAAAATAAGTTGATTTTAAATTTCATGGCATCAACACATCTCAAAAAAGTTGGGACAAGGCCATGTTTCCCACTGTGTGGCATCCCCTCTTCTTTTTCTAACAGTCTGCAAACGTCTGGGGACTGAGGAGACAAGTTGCTCAAGTTTAGATATAGGAATGCTGTCCCATTCTTGTCTAATACAGGCTTCTAGTTGCTCAACTGTCTTAGGTCTTCTTTGTCGCATCTTCCTCTTTATGATGCCCCAAATGTTTTCTATGAGTGAAAGATCTGGACTGCAGGCTGGCCATTTCAGTACCCGGATCCTTCTTCTACACAGCCATGATGTTGTAATTGATGCAGTATGTGGTCTGGCATTGTCATGTTGGAAAATGCAAGGTCTTCCCTGAAAGAGACGACGTCTGGATGGGAGCATATGTTGTTCTTGAAGTTGGATATACCTTTCAGCATTGATGGTGCCTTTCCAGATGTGCAAGCTGCCCATGTGCAACCCCATCCCATCAGAGATGCAGGCTTCTGAACTGAGCGCTGAGAACAACTTGGGTTGTCCTTGTCCTCTTTAGTCCGGATGACATGGCGTCCCAGTTTTCCAAAAAGAACTTCACATTTTGATTCGTCTGAATCGAAATTCGTCAGAGATTGTTCCAGATTCTCTGAATCTTTGGATGATATTATGCACTGTAGATGATAACTTCAAACTCTTTGCAACTTTTCTCTATTTTTGGCCGCAGCATTGGGGGAATTGGTGATCCTCTGCCCATCTTGACTTCTGAGAGACACTGCCACTCTGAGAGGCTCTTTTTATACCCAATCATGTTGCCAATTGACCTAATAAGTTGCAAATTGGTCCTCCAGCTGTTCCTTATATGTACATTTAACTTTTCCGGCCTCTTATTGCTACCTGTCCCAACTTTTTTGGAATGTGTAGCTCTCATGAAATCCAAAATGAGCCAATATTTGGCATGACATTTCAAAATGTCTCACTTTCAACATTTGATATGTTATCTATATTCTATTGTGAATAAAATATAAGTTTATGAGATTTGTAAATTATTGCATTGCTTTTTTATTCACAATTTGTACAGTGTCCCAACTTTTTTGGAATCGGGTTTGTAGATCTATAGCATTATATTTAGATCTATTCCCATCACATGAAAGGTTGCAGTGATGAGCATTGAGCAGATGACAGACAGTCTGTCTTCATTGCAAAGTCATTTCTGCATTCTCACGAATGCTTTTACCATAGATATCAATGCAAATATGATGTAAATACAGTAAGAGCTTCATTGTGCAGTGTAACAGTATCATTATCCAGTCCAGACAAACTTGCGCTGTTTAATTGACAGCTTCAGCGATTGTAAAGGGAGTGTTCTTTGATCCTTTTCTGTATAATTTAATCACATTAAATAACAGATTATTTTCATGCTACTAAGAGAATCTATGTGAATAATTTAGGCACATCCTTTGTAAGCCTAACACTGCTGTGATTGAGGTTAAAAGCACATAAATACTATCGGATCCAATTTAGTCAGCAGAGCATCGTCTTTTAGTTTCAATCTTTCTTAAAATCCTGTGTCGAATTGTACCTTGTTTGTAAATGTATCCACGGTAAAATGAAGTGAACAAAAGGTACAAGTTCTGGAAAAGGCAATGCAAAAACTTGGCACTGCACATCGTCTTGTCCTCGGATCCATCTTTATTATTTGGTTTCTGCATAGACCTGCGTTTGCCTCTCTCGTTATTTATCTACTACATGCGTGAATTGGTGGGCGGGGTTAAACAGGCAGTGATGTAGAAGCAGGCGTTGATCATCTTCTGTGGAGGTGGTTAGGTTAGGCGTTTAGCCACACGATTACGTAATAAAGTGGCACATTCCACACCCTTTTGACCCTTTTTGACAGATTGGCCTCAATATAAGCTGTTTTTAGAATAACAGGGAAGTTTTGAGTTCTGAAAATTACAGGATGTTTGTTTGTACAATGACCAATGAATATGTGCAAAAAAAAAAAAAAAAAAAAAAAAAAAAAAAGAAATCTATGGAATTTTAATTTCTCAGTTCATGACCCCTTTAGGGGTTAGGTTCATAACCCTAACCCTAAACTTACTCTGAACTGTGCTGCAAAGGAACAAACAACAAAACCACTGATTTATCCAGTAATGAAACATGTGAAGTCATTATGTGTGAGTCATTGAATCATTCATTCAAATAGACAAAAAGTTCCAAGGTGATTAAATATTTTTTAGATACACTGTAGCAATTAACATTTTGTCAGAACCTAAATTACATTATTTTGTTTAGTTGTCCATTTAGAACCGTAGAATTCTATTAGTAAGGGTAGTGTATATATTAGGGGTGGCATGGTTCACAAAACCCACGGTTCGGTTCGTATCGCGGTTTTAGGGTCACGGTTTTCGGTTCTGTGCGGTTCTTGTTGTTTTTTCTTTTAATCATTAACACTCCAGAAATTCACTTCAGCATATGATATATAGCTTAAATATCCACAATTTAGGATACAGTATAAAAAAAAAAAAAAAAATGTTATATCCTGTAGAAGTTGTTTCCTGTTTCAAGTTAATCATGTCAATATTGATCAGAACAATGCACTGTGGCTTTAATTCAGCGTGAGCAACTTTTTGCCCAAACTTCAAAGGCCTGTTTAAATGATTAAAGTTAAGATATGCTTCTAATTTTAATGTTACATTTATCATGTGAACTACTACAACTACAACATGTTATATGCATGTGTGTTTGGGACAGAGGGGAACACGGTCACATTTGCAGCAGATATGCTGCCCATCATAAATCAAACGAGACAGACAGGGGTCGGAGGAGAACACTGGAAAATGTGACAGAATGGACAATATTCGTCTGTATTTGCAATACACAAGCCGCGGTTCAGCTGCGCGAGACAAACGCCGCCAGTGTGAATGCACAACGGGCGCGTGCGGCTCCCGCTCTCCATACGCACTGCTCGCGCGTGCGGTGTGAAGCCGGCGTTATACGGGTTTGATGTCTTCAAATCTTATATATAAATTAATACTGTACATTAGGAGTATGCAATGTCGACAAATTATGAGCCCCATCATACACCTGTTGCAATGTGGCACCAGGCACAACACAAGTGTTTTCTGCTAGTTTCAGGCCGACACAGTTATAATTTTCACGTCCAGCGCCACGTTGTTTAAATAGCAAATGCACTCGCGCCCATCTGTTCACCCATGGTCTGAAAACCAGGTGTGTTCAGGCGCATTACTGGTGCGTTGCTATTTTGAGGAACTGGAACCGATTGCGCCATTGACCAACAAAAACCTGGTCTAAAGTGAACAGCGCAGTATTTTTTGAGTTATTTAAAGCACGCGTTAGTAATATGTCCCTATAGGCGGGTGCACAACATACGTACACTCTGCTTATTACACACACAGGGACGCGCAGCACACAAACATTTTTAAATATTAAAAATAAAAGGATTCCTCTCTGGAGAAGTGTTCAGTCTTTCCAACTGACTTTTAAAGGGAATGGGAGATGAGACTCCCAAAACACACCCATGACTCATTAAGAGACTAGGTACAACCCTTTTGGACCATACGCCTGGCACACCGACCGTTTTTCCAGCGTTAAACTAGCAAAAGTAGATTCGGACACGCCCTAAGTGCACCTGTGCCGTGCACTTCAGACCATGTGCCCAGATTGTTAAAATAGGGCCCAAAGAATTATGACCATACATTTTAAAACTCAAATGTAATGATCCGTGGGAACTCTGGAAGGGAACTCTATTGTTGAGCACTGTACTTTACTAGACACAACAAGCTTTATGTAGGGAGCCTTTTTTAAATGTCATCGAGCATCTAGTTTTAGAAGTGGTCAGTAGATGTGTTCAGTCTGCTTCCTTGTGCGTGCTCTCACACCATCTGCTTGGCGGACTATCAGGTAACCGTAGTGATCGAGAGGAAAGCGGGTTGCTAGGTAATTTGGTCTCAGAAGGAGAATAATCACACGTCAGAAAGGACATAAACGTCACATGAGCTTCATGTGAAAGGTCTCGCAGATTGCAGGGCTTTATCATGGAGATCAGAGGATTCAGAGGTGCAAAACAGAGAACAAAGCAGTGACAATTGCAAATGATTTGTTGTGAAGCTACAAACATAGAGCCAATGATATTCAGAATACACAAATAAAAAAATATTTCATTTCATGTAATGAGACATGTGAGAACAAATAGTATCATGTAGTTGTACACATATTCGAAAGTATTTGACCATGATTAATATTTGAAAGTGATTGTAGAGATTTATATTAAATAACTGAAATTTCAGTTTGTTTCTCAGACAAATCTATTGTATTGTCACCTTCATAAAATAATTGCCCAAGTCTTTTGATTTGCCAAATGACTTAGGAAGGTGACGGTATGACAAAAAAACGCATTGACTATTGTTAATTTATTTATGTTTGATAATTTTTTTTTATCAAAAGAAGGTCATACATGTTTGGAACGACATGAGGGAGAGTAAATAATGGCAGTTTTTTAAATTTCTGGGTGAACTATGCCTTTAAATGTGATAATAAAAAGAGATTATGTCAGTATGAGTTTACTGCGTTAACAATCCGTTTCCTGCCACTGTTATCACCCTCAGTTTAACATGTAACTCTCCTTATGGAATGCTGTAGTACTGACTAACACACACATATGGACATATCTGAGGGATAGCAGTTGTGCTTCAATAAAACTCATTTCACACTTTTCACACTGTCACAGCTTACACTAAAACAATATGGGGAATAACTCCCATCCATAAAAACAGCTTATTCAGAGTTCACAGCGCAGCGCTCAGAAAATAACTAGTCTCCACACCTTTAACCAGCATGATCACAGACAACCGGCTCTCACAGTCTGTCAATAAAACCCTGATATCTCTCTTTCTCTCCCTCACACACACAGATCTTTTATAACGCTTGGCTTATAGAGTTAAGAAGAAATGGGAACAAACATATGAATGTCACTTACTCGACTGCTCTCTTTGAAAAGTTTAAAACTCATCCACTTTGGCATGACGACTTATCTGTCCTCCTCCTATGACTATCTCTGCATTCTCTCTCTCTTTCCCTCTCCTCCCTCCCTCGGTTTCTCTCTCTCTAAAGCGTCTCTGATTGGTTTAGTTCAGTAGTGCAGCACTTATGCGTGAACACCAGAACACTTTGGTCGTGTCTTTGCCGTCCACCTGTCCTCATGCCTGTTTGTTAAGGTTGCATAAACTTAGCCACTATGGTACGACTGTGCCTTAAGAACTAGTGTGAGCAGCAAGCCGATAGCCAATGACTGATCAGCCTTA
The DNA here is from genome assembly GCA_018749465.1 of Paracanthobrama guichenoti. Lineage (NCBI taxonomy): Eukaryota > Metazoa > Chordata > Actinopteri > Cypriniformes > Gobionidae > Paracanthobrama > Paracanthobrama guichenoti. Next base: position 2,434,838 of record CM031951.1, on the reverse strand, counting down.
CTTTTCGGATTCAAATGTGACCGATCTACAGATTTATGTAACTAAGTTAAGACCAGTCTTAAAGAAAAAAATTAGATGACTAACTTGACTATAGTCTGAGCAGTTTATGCAACCGGCCACAGATTACTAGTTCAGTGGTCAAATATTATTTCATTTTCTTTAGTTAATATACATGAATTAAAAGAGAACAATAAATGTGCATATTTTTGTTTTCCATATTTGTTGATTTGTTATTTTAATTAATAATGAATTATGATGTTTGTGGGTTTTAACTGACCCTAAGTGGTTTTAATACAATTTAAGAATTATTCAAGATTTAGCAATTTCAATTAGTAAGATTCCATACATAATCCTACATATTTCAAATTCTTAATTCATAATTTGAATGAGTAAAAATAAACTAGCGCTAAAAAGAAACTTAAGCTTAAAAATTCTCTCTTTTTTTATGAATACGAATCAAACTAAATGGCCAATTCCCTTGTTTCATTAATATTTATACAAAATGTTTTATTAAACTAGTTTTTAAAATTCTTAATTCATAATATGTAAGAATTTATGGCATTTTACTGTTAATTGAAATGTGAAAATTTTGAAATAAAGAAGGCTTTCTTAGTGTAGTAAATAGTAACCACAGCAAATAGCACACAGATCAAACCGTTCAATTGAGAAAAAAAACAAACAAACAATAAACATCCTTTTCATATCATTGGATTTCATTTTTTCCATGTTCACAAACTAAACATACTGTATAAAGTAATTATTATAAGATCAAGCAGATCAGTGATTAAAATTGATCTTTACTACCCCCAATTAGCCTTATTTTTTGCATCAACTCATTTTTAGCAAAGTATGTTGTCAATATGTTATGACAACATATTGCCAAAAGTTTTGGGACGCCTGCCTTTACATGCACATGAACTTTAATGACATCCCATTCTTAATCCGTAGGGTTTAATATGGAGTTGGTCCACCCTTTGCAGCTATAACAGCTTCAACTCTTCTGGGAAGGCTTTCCACAAAGTTTAGGAGTGCGTTTATGGGAATTTTTGACTCAAACCCAGACTTGTCCATCGAATTACCAGACAGAGAAGCGTGATTGGTCACTCCAGAGAACACATCTCCACTGCTCTAGAGTCCAGTGGTGGCGTGCTTTACACCACTGCATCTGTTGCTTTGCATTGTACTTGGTGATGCAAGGCTTGGATGAGCTGCTCGGCCATGGAAACCCATTCCATGAAGCTCTCTACGCACTGTTCTTGAGCTAATCTGAAGGCCACATGAAGTTTGGAGGTCTGTATCTATTGACTGCAGAAAGTTGACGACTTCTGTGCACTGTGTGCCTCAGCATGCACTGACCCCGCTCTGTGATTTTACCTGGTCTACCACTTCGTGGCTGAGCTGCTGTTGTTCTCAATCGCTTCCACTTTGTTATAATCCCACTAACAGCTGACCGTGGAATATTTAGTAGTGAGGAAATTTCACGAATGGACTTATTGCAGAGGTGGAAACCTTTCACGGCACCACGCTTGAGTTCACTGAGCTCCTGAGAGTGACCCATTCTTTCACTAATGTTTGTAGAAGCGTCTGCATGCCTAGTGTTTGATTTTCTGTGGCCATTGAAGTGACTGGAACAGCAGAATTCAATGATTTGGAGGGGTGTCCCAATACTTTTGGCAATATAGTGTATGTTTTTACATTGCTCTAACTCATAAAAATAAAGTTACGCAATTTTCAACTTTTTTTTAATGTTATACAAGATTCAAATAATTTAAGTCAGTTTAATGTAATTTCATTTGAAATGACTTAAAGATCCAAGTTGATTGTACTTAAGGCAACTTTTTTTTTTTTTTTTTTTTTTTTTACAGTGTGTGAAGGTTTGAATTACTGGGTTGTAATGGTGGAACTTTCAGGAACTTTTGAACTTACAGAAAATTGTGTGCAAAACAATCTCGCACCCTCTTCAGGCCCTGTTACATGATGCATACTGTACGAGCAGCATAACTTTAATTTGACATGAATAGTTAGTATGTGACTACCTTGAAACCCACAACATATGGTTTAAATCACAATGTAAGAATGACTGCTTGAACCTTGTTGTTGCGAGTGATTTAAATCAAAGACACATGGACCGTCTAAGAAAACCTCTTTCTAGACTCTGCTTTTAAAATAATTCCATGGCCATGGAACAAAAATATATATATTTTAATGAAAAAAGTGCTAAATACAGTTTCATCTTCAAGATGAAGCCAGCAAGAAATATTAAATGGTGTGTCATGGTCTTGTGACATGCGCTCAGCACAGAGCTGTACGGATAAAAGCATCATTATGCAGTATGATGAATGTGATTTCCGCAGTGTACTGTAATACACAGTCCCTAAGCTGTTGTGGGTGAATGAAGGAAACTCTTATTCCGGAGAGACGCACACCACACACACTGTGTCCTTAGCTCACATCAGCCTGAAAACAACAGAGAACTGACTTCAGCACAACACTGCACAGGGACATTAAAGAAACATGTGTGGGAACAGTCATTGTTTTGCCGCAATGCCATTTTGAGGTACCGGCAGCGCAGAAAACATGCTGCTGCTTTAAAAGGCTTACAAAATCTAAACACAATAACCATTTACAAACACACAACAAGCTGAACCCTAACAACAAGACCAACAGACACAGCCAGGCTTGTAAAAGACAATAAACAGGCAGCAATAGCAACACTGTGTTTCAGTGCTCACTGTCTGCGTGTGTCTGTATGTATATAACCCTACTGGTGTCATTGTGTATTTATAAAATATGTTTCAAATGAGGCCAAAACTATGGGTGTGCAAAATTACACATTTATAAAATCAACATTGGGTCTAGTCAGTGGGTTGCTGCCTTTCAGACAACCTCATAGGATGCCTTAAAGGTGCAGTGTGTAGTATTTATGAGGATCTATTGACAGAAATGCAATATAATATACATAACTACGTTTTCAGTGGTGTATAAAGACCTTACATAATGAACTGTTATGTTTTTATTACCTTAGAATGAGCCATTTCTGTCTACATACACCGTGGGTCCCCTTACAGTGAAGTCACCATTTTGCACCACCATGTTTCTACAGTAGCCCTAAATGGACAAACTGCTCTACAGACCACTTGTGACTCTCTGCGGTCTCAGACAATGACATTTTTGGCCTGTGTCGGCCACCGTAGCTTCTCTATGCGCATTGAAAGGGAGGGGTGAGTGTTTAGTGATTGCAATTCACAACCTCACCACTAGATGATGCTAAAATTCACACACTGTGCCTTTAAGGCAGTCCTGCCAAGCAAAGTCTTTCAACTAACAGATACCCAACATTTGTTTGGTACTTTAACCCTCACAGGCTGTTTAAAAATGGTCACATTTTTGCTGTCCATAAACTTTAAATCTAATTTACCTCTCATAAGATGCTAAATAATTGTGCTTGCCAGGTTTAAATTTTTTTTTTTTAAATGAAATAACTAACAGGACTTCAAGTAGGTCAAAATCATGTTATAAAAGCAATGACCAGTAGACGGCTGAAGTGTGCTTTGCTGCTTTTTTGTCTTGAGGACTATGCAAATATCTTTTATGTAAAATATCTTACTCAGGACAGTAAATAAAACAATAGCATGCATTTTGTATGATCCTCTTATTTTGTTGAAATTATTCACATTTTCACAGATTCTGCAAGGAGTTCACAAACTTTCAAGTAGCACTGTATATTATCTTATACAACACAACACAACACAAATTGTTTCTACAAAGCCCCTAAAGACACATGATGACGGTAAAAAAATCTACAGGGAACACAATACTTCGGCGAGTGAACGCAATTGCTGAATACGAAATGACATACTTCTCTACTATATAGTAGGCAAAAACAGTATGTGATAAAAGAAGTATGTCCGAATTCACAGTACTCATAAAAGAGTAGGCAAAAAGTACCCAGATGAGCGACTTCTTCCGGTGAGATTCCGAAGTGTGCATAAGAGGGACATTTTACGATCCCATGAGGCCAAGAGAGAGGATTTGTGAATGGCGGTGAAGAGACACAACTGACGCTGGTAGGTCACATGACAATGACATGCCGAATGTAGTACATTACATGGATTACATTCATACTACACACACTCATACTATATAGAACATACTTTTTAGCAGTCATGAAGTAATTACTGTTCAAAATAACTACCTACTCAAGAGAGTATGTGATTTCGGACACAGCCATTGTTTCTTGGGGTAGTGCAGTAGTTTTGTGAGCAAATGGAGTGTTTTGTGAGTGAACACCATTTTTTTTTTTTTTTGGGAAGAAAGCAATACAACAGGTCAATTCTGACCACGATTAGCCAAGGTGTGGCTTTTTTGTTTGACCACTTAGACTAACTGAATGAAGTTTTTTCTCTTTTAAAGATTGCATTTCTAAAACCCATTCAGATTGAGGAAACCATTAAACCAATTTAAACCGAACAGTCTAGGAGGGTTAAAGGGGATGAGAGCGTTTTAGCATGTCGACAGTCTAAAACTAAACTAAAAAAGAAATAAATCTAGATAAACTAATTTGTCAACTACAATAACCAGCTAGTTGGATGTTGGATGACCATCCAAAACACCTTACACTGCATAAAGAGACTTTGCTGGCTCATTATAAAGCAGTGTCACCCAGATACCACTAAAGCATAAAACATGTTCTGCTTCCTCTCACAAAAGTGCAGAGCACTGTCAACATTCAATCAGAGCAGAGTATGTGCGTTACAGAGTACTGAAGGAAATGATACTCCTTCAAACAGTCAAGAGTTGGTAAAACTCACTCAAAAATATGTTCTCCCTCAAGCAAGTCATCCCCAAACCAAACCTCACAGCACAAACACGCACAACTCATAAAACACAACAAGCCATTATGAAATGGCCTAAAACACTAGCACAAACACGTGTTGTTAGGAGGACACGTGTTAAATGTGTCTTACTTTGATTTGATAGGGCGCCTCATAGTTCCTATGAGGACAGAATCCAGCACACAGTTTGAAGAGACTTTTCATGGCTGTACATGACTGTCTAACACATCTGCTTACTGCTCATGACTGCAATACTCATCATCTGTGCTGGAGCATGACAGCCCCTGCTCCTTAACTAAAGCAGGGAAACCCTGTGTGACATACACCTGTCAATCACTGATCACCTGACCCTTCTCTGGGTGGAGTCTGGGGTTTGGGTCTGATTTTTAGTAGAAAGATTGTCTGATTTCGGAACCGCATACTAGTATACTTCTCATACCACATCTTTCTATGGCTTTCTATGGTTCTGAATTCAGAACCACATGCTAGCATACTACTCTTACTATTTTTTACCATATATATAAATAGTATTCTAGTATGCAGTTCAGAATTCAGCAATAGTATGCAACAGTTGTGTTATGGATGAAAAAAAAAAAAAAAATGTTTAAATGATAATTTATACACCTTATAAACCTAAGATAGACTTTTTGTGAGCTCAGAGGTTGTTAATCGATGGTATATGCTTTTGTTGAAGCCAACTGTTTGCATTATTTCAACTTATTTGTTTTTAAATAATACTGTTTAATGGCAGGATTTGTGGTGAAAACTACATTACCCACAATGCTGTGTAGAAAATTCCAGCAATCAGAGTCGCAGGCTCACAATGAACTTAAAATATATTGTTTCTATAGATAATAATCAACAACTTTAAATGAATACTTTTACATATCTCCATCGATTATGTCATTCACAGTGCTTCATGGGATTGTAATTCTTCCCATCATTAAAGCCATTATGTAGCCTACACAATCTTGTACCTTTGTCTTTTCTGATTTTCAAATACTTTATTGCTTTAAATAAAATATTATTAGTGAAATGTGTGTAATGTTGTGCTTCACCACATAGCTATTTGGTTTGGTTAATGGCTTACAATGCTTAAACAAAGACTTTTTAAAATCCCTATAGTTAAAATGAATTGAAAAAAATACTTCCGGAACCAACATCACTAAAAAAGTGAGTGGCCACTAATGCACTCTATAGGCTTTCACAGAAATGTTTAGAATAGCAGACTAACTTAATGCTCATTCTATTTTTACCGTATGCAGGATATATATACAGCATAACCTGCACAGTGTGCACATTTGCCTCTAAAGAATACCTAAATGACTCAAGGTTTGGCTAGTTATCATGGCTCCTTTAGCACCTGATGGTAACTGTTCCCCTGAGGGCCGTCTTTGATTTCACAGATCAGGATAGTCAGTAATGAAGGGTTCCAATGACCACAGCGAGAGCACCTCCAGAGGTCAGAGGTCAGATCTGAGTGTTTGTACCTTGTCACTGTCCACAGTGTTCTGTGAGGTTCTAGATGCGATGGAGATGGTGTCCGGCTGACTGCTGCCATCTCCCTGACTGTCGGCATCCTCTCCAGCGTCCCTGCAACCAAACACACCAATAAAAGTCCCTATTAGGCATGTGCCCAAAGTTGAATACTTAATTCAGAAAGGATGGATAATGATAATGTTTGTTAGATACAATCACTGCTTGTTCTTGCTAGATAACAGGTGAGCCAGGTGACATAAGATATTTTAAAATGACAGTGTAATAGTGAATGTGTAAAGTGAGTGAGTGTGAACTCAATAGGCCCTATCATACACCCGGCGCAATGTGACGCAAGTGTTTTTTGCTAGTTTCAGCCCGACACAGTTATCATTTTCACGTCCTGCACCACGTTGTTTAAATAGCAAATGCACTCACGCCCATCACTAGCGTAGCTACGGGCCTGGGTCCTTCCAGATTAGGGCTGGGCCGATAAACGATATCATATCGAATCGCGATAAAATTCATGTCGATAACGATGATAAGCTCTGGACATCTTTACTCGATATGGATGAATGTAACAACCAATCACACAGCAGAAATAAATGCGATAACAGCCAGTCCGCGTGCAGCTTTTAGTGCAAGTCAAAGTACACGCTCTACTGGCAAAGAAAACTTAGTGGAAGCAGTGACGAACGTTAAATTGAAAGTGAAATTAACCTTGTGTTATCATCAAAAGATGATGGAATATAAAAGGTAGAATGAATTCAGTTAGTCATTTTAACCACGCCACACAGACCACTTATCCGCTCGGGTCAAAGTCCAAACGGCAGCGCAGCGCGAGCTCACTGGAGCAGATCCGTTTACTCTGATCGGTAAAACACAAATGTCTCTGTGATTTCAACTACTTTAAAGCCAGACGAAACAGCGCTGACAAACACTAAACACTGTGCGCAATGATACAGTCCGAAGGCTTTTCGATCTACATCTCCATAATTTACCATGGATTTACTGTAGTAACACTATCTGTGGCATAAATGTGGGATATTCATATAGAATTGTATTATAGTATTAATGTAGACATTTATTATATGCATGATTTTAACTGTGGTTATCATGATCTAAATGTATGATACTATGGAAGACCAATGGTTAATTTGAATAAAACTTCAATAAAAAAAAAAAAAAAAAAAAAATGCTATTTTACCATATACAAATGAGGTTGTTACAATTTTTTACAGATGTCCGTGTTTTTGTTAATGAACATAAATGTACATCTGCATCCTCCTAACTCGAGCTACTACTACTGTCAGCTCACTGTCAAATGTGCATTTCTAAGACAAAACATGTAATATTATTAATATTGCAGCCTGCACTGCAAACTGTGCCGAAGATATATGCCAAAGTCAGGCAACACAAACCTGTTTCATGACTAGAAACAATATCCCCCGTTAACATGCAGAAACTAATACATTATTTCTTCTATTAAGATATTTAATTTGTTAAGGAAAAATGACTGGAAAAGTGTAAGGAATTTAAAAACGTGAAATGTTTGTCATGTTCTGACAATAAAGAGTAGTTTAAAACCACAATTAACAGCCTGGTTTCTACAACTTTCACTTAGGAGCAAATATCTGCCTTTAAATTTGAAAGAAAGAAATATTTGACATTTATCGAAATAATTATCGATATCGACTGATATGAAATTTTTTACCGAGATCACTTTTTGGCCATATCGCCCAGCCCTAACTCAGATTGACAGCTTGTCCATCCTGTCAGATCCAGGGAAATCATTTTTTTTAATAATACTATTTTCTAACGTTTAACAATTCTTCAATAATTATTTTAAATGTGATTTATTTTGTCATGCATTAGAACTCTATTCTAATATTAATAAAAATATGCTAATTCATCTCTTCAGTTACGTCACGCCAGTAGTAATGTTATGTTCTTCTTCGCGGCAATATTCGATTATTCGATTTCAACTAGCAGCTCCTAAACTGCCATTTATGACACATTTAAGAAAGAAACACGCCTTGACAAAGATGACAGGACGCCATAACACTTGTGTTGTTTGAAAGTGACCTAACAGAATATGATGATATTTGTCTTCAATTCAAAACCCAGCCAACTCCTATTTGTTTCGAACAGACATCAGCCATACAAGGTAAGCTATGGGTAGGTTTTTAGTCTGGCCCGCCATGGCATGGCATTTGCATGTAATATTTGTGAGCAAGTGGTTTTCTTAAATGTACATAAGCCACATGTACTGTATATGGCAGGTTGTTGATACAAGACTCAGACATTGTGATTTCTCTTAGTTATCAGGACTCGGGTTGTATCTCTCTCCTGCACTGTTTTTGTTTTTTTTTTAAATTCATGTTGCAGCCACTCACACTTGATTGCACAGAGCTTATGCTTACAGCGTTTCAGCGACACTAGTAGCACTAGCGGAATTTCAAAAATAAAGCAACCTTGCAAACAGTCCTTCCGCTCGTCATGCTCAAACATCACAAACACAGCTCATACATGGGTCTTGAGAAGGCATCAAGATGTAGAAGTAGACTATTTTAAAAATTAAGGGGTAATGCAAATTATTCCAGCAGCCCACACACACTATTAGAGGCCCACCCATCATCCACTTTCAGCCTACCCCACTGGCGCCCATCCGTTCACCCATGGGTGTGCTGGTCTGAAAACAAGGTGTGTTCAGGCGCATTGTTGGCGCATTGCTATTTTAACCGAAAACAGTATTTTTTAAAGGGCGTGTTAGTAATATGTGCCTATAGGCGGGTGCACAACTTCTTATTACACACACATTTTTAAATATTAAAAATAAAAGGATTACAATGTAAAAGATTATTATTCTGTACATAAAGATATAAAGATAAAAAAGCCTACATGTCATAATTGATAGTCATTGCATGTTTCAGAATTACCCATTTGCAGTAATGACGAATCAAATTGGCTACTTATTTAACCAATCGTGGCAATACACGCATGTATTTAAACTGACTCATCAGGTTGAGGGTGACTATATTCCACCATGTAACACACCCATGACTAGGTACAACCCTTTTAGACTATGCATCAAGTGTGGCGACCATTTTTCCCATCGTTAAACTAGCAAAAGTGGATTCGGACATGCCCTAAGTGCACCTGCGCCATGCACTTCAGACCATGCACATGATCGTTAAAATAGGGCCCAATGAATGAAACAACACAATCTCATTGCAACTATGTTTTTGGCGAGTTGGTGGCTAATTCGTATATGAATTCATACGATCTCATTTGCAAGACAATCTTAAAGATCTAAAAAAATGTAGATGCAAGATCTAAAAATCGTACATTTTTATACAAATCACATCGTACAGATTCATACGAAATCGAAAGTTGAGTTGAGTTGCATATAAAAATAATAGTTGTGTTGCAGAATTTTTTTTTAATAACTTGATAAATTATACAAGGCATATTTGCTATATGTTAATGAGGAATATAATGTTTTTTGGACAAACTTTCTGATTTAAGCCCCACCCATCTGGTTTTATCCGGATAAAGATATACATAATTTTGCCATTGCAATAGATACAGTTACAGATATTGGCTTCGCTTCAAACTATTAGTCCCTATGTACAAATTTTAACCAGCGAATGCAGTTTGCATAAAGAGAGACAGTATGGCAAATGAACACAAGCCTCCTGCATTGTTATGCATACATTCTTATGAATATTCATGGATAGTGTTGTCTCAGTCTTTCCACAGATTTGCATTTACATTTAGTCACTTAGCAGATGCTTTTATCCAAAGCGACATAAAAATTATTTGATTACACCAAACAAAACAGAATCTACAAATAGTAGATCTTTTGAGAATCTTTTGAGAAGCATTATGAGAGCTGAGATTATGATTATATGAATGAATTTAGTGTTTCATTTTTAGGACTGGTGTACAGTATGAAATAGTACAGTGTGCCTGACCTCTTGCTGTTGTTGCGGGGTTTGGCTGGTGTTTTGGGCATGTGGATCGGCTCCTTTAGCGCCCCCTTCAGGTGAATGATTCTCTCCTGGATGACCTCTCGGATGTTTTTGATCCATTCTTGCTTCACCTCAATACTGGATGCCTGAAACAGACACAGTCATGCACATTTAAAACACAAGATCTGCGTTTGAAATGTAGGACCCGATTTATCAAAATCTTTGAGCAATTTCACTGAATGTTTACAAATACTTACTACTCTAAAAGTAATCGATTAATAATAAAACAGAGAGCGTGATGTACCTTGAGAACAGTCTTGTTGTCAGATGAGGGTGTGCGTCCCACCCACAGGGCAAATTTACATGGGTCTCCCTCCACATGTTCTGTCACCCCCAATTCAGATGTCTGCAAACACATAAAAGCCAGAACATCACACACAGATTTTTAAATAAATTCAGTATTGATGAAAATGTGTTTAAGAGCATAAAAGTACAGAGTTTTTAGGAGTGAGATAACCTAAGAGTTAACTTAACGGAAAGCAGAATTCTAACCAAATTGAAAGCATTTCCTTAGTAAATCTTAAGTAGAAGCTTAAATATTGTTTCTGAGGCAATTCCAGATGACCGGAAGAAAACCAAAGGCACATCTGGCTCTGTTCACAGGCATATTGAACACAGTGAGAGGGGTGACAAACGCCCCATCTGGTCCGGACACCTGCGCTGGCTGCAACCTTAACAGAGTTACACAATGTGATAAAACAGATGGGAAATGTAAAACTCAGACTTAACTGTGTTCATGTGTGCACTAACTGACCTTCCCATGGGGCTTTCCTTTCGTTTATGTCATTGAAATGATCTGAAGTGGGAATTGTTTCCTTTTTTTCCTGTTGTCCTGGTCAGATCAGATTTGGTCTGATTGCACTGGCTATATTTTCATTGACCCCATCATTATCATTTCATTTCTAACAATTTTTGTGTGTCAGAAATAATTCCATTATTTTTATATTTATTATATTTACTATTTAAATAATATAAAACCTGATGTTACATCATGACAGTTTAGTTATTAATTCACAAATTAATTATTATTATTTAAAAATGTCTTAAATATTTTGGGGTCATTCTGTTTTTTTAATTTTTTTTTATTAAAGAAATCAATACTTTTATTCAGCAAAGATGCATTAAATTGATTGAAAGTGAAATTAAAGACTTTTATAATATTAATAAAGATTTCCATTTCAAACAAATGCTGTTCTTTTTAATACTTTCTATTAATCAAAGAATCCTAAAATGTATCATGGCTTCCACACAAAAGAATCAGAAATGTTTCTTGAGCAGCAAATCATCATATCTGACGCCTGATCACGTTACTGGAGTAATGATGGTGAAAATTCAGCTTTGCATCACATGAGTAAATTGCATTTTAAAATATATTCAAATAGAGAACAGTTAAATTGTAATAATATCTCACAATATTACTAATCTTACTGGATTTCTGACCAAGTAAATGCAGGCTTGGTGTGCAAACTTTAAGAGACTTCTCTCTAAAACATTAAAGGGTGCTTATTATGCCCCTTTTCATTAAATGCAATATAAGTATCTGATGTCCCCAGAATGTGTCTGTGATGTTTCAGCTCAAAATACCCCTCATATCATGTATTATAGCTTGTTAAATTTGCCCCAATTTAGGTGTTAGCAAAAACACGCCGTCTTTGTGTGCGTCCCTTTAAATGCAAATGAGCTGCTGCTCCCCGCTCCCTTTCTAGAAGAGGCCGGAGCTTTTACAGCTCGTGCTTAACCGGAGTCGGACACTGATGGAGAGACTCAGGAAGAAGTTACAACTTTTAGAATGAAACTGGACGATTCTGAATGGTTAGTGGATAAATGTATGTAGTTGTTGTGGATTTAAGTTTTCAATTCATCGACAAGCATGTGCCATCATTTTAATCTAAAAATCTTTCAGAAACAACTTTCATGCAAATCCAGCATTGAACTGCCCCTCGTTTGCGAAGCAGTCCAGGAAAAAATAATTTGTGCCGATAATGTTTCCTTCATAAATGAAATTCAACCACAGTGTCTTCAGTGGCTCAGCTGCCGGGAGTCTATAGAGACTATATGTTCGTTGGTACATCCAATAACAGAACAATTGTAATGTTTTTTGTTTTTTTTTGCGCAGACATTGTATATCTCCAGCAGAAATGGCGGAATCTATGCTAGTAGGGCAGATCGTCACCAGTCGTGGGTAGGGCTTAAGAGTAGGGGGAAATCTGGAACCGCTCATTTGGAGAGACTGTTTATGATTTATGGGGATTATAAAAAAAGGAGTGGGTGGATTTTTACCATTATAGGCTGGTTATTTACACACACTGTGGTCACACATCTGTGTTCAAACACTTTTAAAAGTGAATTTTGCATAATAGGTCTCCTTTAAATCATCATACTGTCCCCAAACTTTTGAATTGTAGTATATATGGTGAATGGATATAAAATGCAGTGACAATGCAGCACTGACTCACTGAACATCATCTGGCCCCTTACTTACTGTTGAGCCCTGTGTGAAGTGAAACTGCATGTGTGTAGACGGAGTGATATAACCAATACCAGTAGTTTGTTCTTGTAGATGTATTTGGATCGTCCCGCAGAGTCTTTGATCTCTTTGCTGAAGACGAGGGAGATCTCAAAGAGGAAGAGGTGGCGGTCTCGTCCCTTACGGATCAGTGATTTGGGGTCCCACACCTGGAAAGTGTCCTGCAGGATGAGTTCACCCTGAACATCCAGATTTTCATCAAAACCTGATGTGGGACAGAGGGCAGAAAACATGTGAGAGGTTGAAGGCTTATTTAAGCATATCAGTAGAAAGGACAAATAAGTGTGTGTGTGTTCATGTTTTTCTATCCCGGTGGGGACTTGAATGCACACAGACTCATGGGGACTCGTGTCACCGTGGGGACCTAAATTGAGGTCCCCATGGCTACAAAAGCTTATAAATCATACAGAATGAGTTATTTTGAAAATGTAAAAATGCAGAAAGTGTTGTGTGAAGGTTTAGGGGTAGGGTTAGTGTAAGGAGATAGAAGATACGGTTTGTACAGTATAAAAAACATTACGTCTATGGAGAGTCCCCAGAAAGATAGCGCCAGACGTATGTGTGTGTGTGTGTGTGTGTGTGTGTGTGTGTGTGTGTGTGTGTGTGTGTTCAGTGGTGTTGTACCCTCCAGCATGCTGACGTGCATGGCGTCGTTGGCTCTCTTTGGCACGCTCAGCATGACCTCCAGGCCATCTTTAATTTCACCTTTGCCTTCTTCACAGCAGGACAGCAGCTCCTGTAAGCACACATACTGTACTGCACTGTACACTACACAGCACACTCAAACCTCTCATCAGAGCAAACAGTGAACGCCTGGGAAACACACTGTACCTTGAGCAGCAGCTGGTATTTGGTGATTCTCTGCACAGGTTTGATGAGGTATGACGATATAGAGTTGGACAGACCATGTCTCTTCTGAATCTCCTGTTCAGAACAGACAAAAAGATTCATCATATTAAATAAAGCATAATTCATACATACACTGACAGCTGCTAAAACTCTTCTCTCACTGTGCTGAATGTAACAGTGTTCAGTTCATAGTGCTGTTGAATATGCATGAGGTAATTTCATTTCAAGTATATTTTATTTCAGCTGATTTACCTTATTTAAAGACCCCCGTAGTGAAAATCAAGTTTTTAATGTTGTTTATTGTTCTATGCAATATTTTTAATATGCTTTAAGACAAACTATGTGGAAATTCATGTCAACACCATTGCTCAGTATTTTCTCCTTAAAACTGCAGTGAACCAAAGACAATCTCAAAAACACGGTTTGAAATCACTGGTGTTTCTGACGTCATTAACTACTTTGCAATCAATCCCGTCACGAGGGGGCGGAGCTGTAGCATTTTGTTAACTATGCTTCTTAAGCAGTGGAGTCTGAAGAGAAGCCAGGTTACCCGAGTATATTTTTCTGTTGATATGAACAATCGTGTATATTGAGCAATATAGTGGGTGAATTATGTATATGATATATATTCCAGTTATGATGAACTTTATGCCTTTCTCCACTGACGTTCTGAGCTGTACAAAGTGTTTTTAAGGATAGTGATTTTTAGAAGGCACACTGAGATGGAGAATGGGAACATGATTTGTGCAACATTAGCAATACATTATTAGCTAATAGCAAACAAAAGGCTAATCACATTAACTACCGCTATGTGTCCGGCATTGTAAAGAGCGATACCATTGTGCAGTGTTTACTACAGTAAAGTTGAGCGAGTGGATCTCTGAGCTGGTGTGAGTGAATGGAGGCGGGGCTAATTTGAATATTCAAGGATCCGCGTATACTAAATTAAGCTATTTTAAAGCATTAACAATTTTTTTTTTTTTTTTTCACACAGGAAAAAACTTTTACATTTGTCATTTTGGTGATCAAAGTTGAGTTTTAAGGGATAAAATTATTGACTATAGGGGACTTGAAGTATATATATATATATATATATATATATATATATATATATATATATATATATAAAGCTGAAGAAAAAAAAACACAAACCACTGTTAATTTTAACAGAAATGCAAGCATAGGCTACTACATGCATGATTTACAGCAAAAACACTCCCTTTATAATCATTAAAAAGCTTTTACTCATCTTAGTTCATTGCGATCTCTCAAAGTTCTGTTATAATCAGTGAAGCTGACTTCACAATAAATGTCTACACAGCATTTTGAGCGGTGAGTGACTTAAACACCTCTGACTGGGCACTGCGTTCAAGAAATCAAAACGCATGTTTATGATTGGCTACATTACTCAACACTGCAAAAACATGTTGTAAATAGAAACCTTTGACACTCTCCAGAGCGCAAACACAGATACGCACTGGACCGTTTCGCCAGCATGCTATTATTATGGAGAAAACTGATCCTAGACCAGCGGTTATGGGCAGCGAGCATTGATTTGAGTGAGACAGTTCCACACTAGTCTCAAGTCTGTGGCTTCGACTATGAAATTAGATGAATGATTTAGAAAACTGATGTACTTACGTCAAAAAAACTCCCAGCATGCTCCAGGATGAGCTGACTGGAATCTGGTTTGTTTTTGCAGTATGTCACATAAATATTAAACTTGTCAGCCTGAAACACATAAGCTTAAATTTATCATATCAAAGACAAGCAAAAAGATCTGCCATATATAATTCAAGTGAATATTCACAATATTCATCGACCAACACTGTTATAATTCTTGCTCTGATAAAACCATTTAGCTTTAGTCTTAATAATCAAAATCAGAAAGAGTGCATAATTAGTTACTTGTAATTATGCATAATTTACTGTAATGTAACACATATAAGAAGGATTTCTTAATTTATTTAAATATATACATACTTCAAGTTTTTATAATATTTTCAACTGAACTCTTCACCAACAAATGAGAAAAGTTAGGCGCACACCAACATCAATCATTTCCTGAACGAATGTAATGACATGCAAGTGTAACACTCACCCATGTAACAAAGCAATGCCCCACATCCTCGGGTAACTGCTCATAATTGATCAGCTCTTTCAGGAATATACTACAACACAACAAACAAAACAACATTAATCGCAATCACTACATTTCATCACAATCACATGGCATACAAAATTTGCATATGTATAATTTTAATTGAAAAGCATATTATTCACTTCTTTCATCTGCAAATAAATATCAAAACAGTATATATGCTGATAAAAAACTTGATGGCTTATGACTTAATAACGTCATTAATATTTGATTTGATGAGATATACTCACTTATTGTGGAAGTCATAAATTTCTTGAATGTTTCCGAAAATTATGTGCTCTTTGTTGGCGATTCCTGAAGGGATTTCATCAACACCATTGGTCATCTCCCACAAATATGTCTAATAAATAAATTACACAGGAAATTACTGTCTACAATCAATGGAATGCGCAGTACAGTAAAGACCTTTAGCATCCTACAGGTGTAATCTCATGGAAAACAGGATTTTCAGTTCTTTTGAAATAAGGGAGTTTGATTTACTATGCAGAGAAAAACCCATTCCCGGTTTACTCAGTACCTACTGAGGATAAGACCCAGCCTGATGAACACTGAACTTAAACAATCAAAACTGAGGTGATTTACATATAGAAGAAGGTAGAGTAACAAAACATGTTAAACCTAAGGGTCAGAAAGAGGGTTATTGAATGATTTATTATGACTTATTATCAGGGCTTGACATTAGCTTATGGCAGCGGCTATTTGCACTAAGTGCAAATAGGGATAGATTCTATTTACACCAAGTGTACATAGCAATTAGATTCTATTTACCCTCAGTGAAAATAACATATTTTCTTAGCGATAGATGATATTTACATTAAGTGCAAATACCAATAGATGCTATTTACTAAGTGAAAATAGTGATATATTCTATTTACACCATATAAAAATAGCAGTTCTTTGCAATATGTATAAATAGTAATTACATGTAATTTATACTTTATTTTGACAGATACATACTATTTGCACCTCAGTATTGTTGTACATTAACAGGATGCAATAATAATATAGAGTGTAAATGATTATATTTATTAAAATTATTAAATCGATGCCGCCTTAATGAGATAATAAAAGCACTCCCTACACCTACCCCTACCCAATAAATGCTTTTATTATTATTATTATTAAACATTTCATTAGGCACTTTATTTACACTTTTAGAACATTCTCTTAATCTTTCGATGTGATATGTGATGGGAAAAGGGAGAAGAGCGAGCTTGAAAAAAGACATTTTCGAACCTGGGTCGATCGCGTTAAAACAAAGATCCTTAAGCCTTATGCTTTACTGACTGCGCCACTGAAGACCTTAAAATATCCATGTTTTTATTTTTATTTTTAATCTTGTTTGGCCCAACCAGGCATTGTTAGACAAAGCTAGTGTGAATAGCACTTGCCAACAAGGCACACTATTTGCACTTGGTGTAAATAGACACTCTATGGTTAGACACACCATAGACACAACTTTTTTGCTCACCAGCCACTGTGGCTAGTGGCTTTCCAAAGTTACTAGCCACTCAGCATTTTTACTGGGTACAGTTTTGACATTGATACCATGGGGAAAAACTGCCATATAGATATTTTTAATATTATCTCTTTGGCAGCAGGTATATTAGGCTGCTGTCACTTTAAGACCTGACACACTAATCCACTATACTGTTGTTTTCTTTATACATAACTGACTGTGTTTATGTGAATACTCGCCAAGACCGGCATTTTGACATTATTTTGTGTGTATTTGGCAGTTTAAGCGCAATAAGCAGTGAAAAATAACTCAATTTAGTGCTGAGAGGCGGCTTTATGTGCGCACACTTTAGGTGTGAACACAAAACCTGTGAGAATGAGTAAAATTATGTGCAATATGTGCAATCCCACAGTGAAATTCAAGCCCTGTATCAGCAACAATACTCATCCGGAGCAAATGAAACGAGTGAGTGAGGGGAGGCGGGTTTGTGTGTAACTCGCTGTCTCAGAGATGAGAGGGAGAGAAAGTGCAGCACAGCTCATGTATCCGGCGGAAAATTAGTATTGGAAGCGTTTCGGAAATTTCAGTATAGATGTGTATTGAAAAATCTATATTTTTGACAAAACTACATTGCACTTAGTTTATTATTTCAGATGCCTTTTTAAAAGACTTCAATTGAACACTGTTTATATTATACATAAAATTCAACCCAAAGTGGCTAGAAGGAGTGACCGCGTTATACGCCACTGCTGAAATCCACCGCATTTGGCGGGTGTTCATGTCAAGCCCTGCTCATTATCACAAATAAAACTGAAATACTTACCTCTAAACATTCATGTATGTCCCTTACATACGCTTTTTCTGTCTGTAACAGCTCTGCTATAATAAATCTGCAACAACACAAACCAGAGACGGATTATAAGGGTCTAAACTTGTGAAGTGTGTGTGTAACCGGAGGCTGGAGGCAATGTACGATCACTTACTCCTTCTTCCGGGCTGATTTCCTCTTTTCCTCGTTCACCTCGTGGTTGGGGTCACGCAGTTTGACCTCTGGGTCAGTGAGACTGGCTGGAATGATATCCAACTCCAGATCCTTATTATCCTGAAACGCACAAACAATCAGAAAAAAAAAATCCACATTATTATACATTTGACATTTACGCATTTGGCAGAAGCTTTTATCCAAAGCGACTTACATTGCAATCAAGGTACACATTTTTGCATTTTGTCAGTTCTTGCTTTCCCTGGGAATCGAACCCATGACCTTGGCGTTGCTAGCGCCACACTCTTATTGTTTGAGCTACAGGAAATTTGAATAAGGTAAGGCATTGCTGGGATGATGTTATATGCGCTGGATAGGTACAGTACCTCAGAGCTGATGCCCAGCGCGTTCTCCAGACTGCAGCGATATTTGCCCATGCGCAGGGAGAAGTCTCTGTAGCGCTTGTCCACTGCCGTCACGCACTTCTTCAGCTCGGTGACGTGCATGTGTCCCTTCTCCACAAAGTTATCTGCCAGCTGGATCAACATCTTCACTTTCTCTTTAGTTTGCTGCATCACACGTGAACATTATGAGTGTGAGTGTGTGGTTTGATCATTTATGCGCAACATATGTAGAGAACCAAAATGCATCTATAAATGTCCCTCGGGGAGCATTACTTGTTTGAAGAGTTCATGTGGCCGTATGCGACACGCATTAGAGACTAATATGAAATGGACACGAAAGAGGTGAGGGGAAATGTTTGTGTCTCTATACCTTGGCAGAGATGCGGAATTCTTCATATTCTTTCAGCAGTTCCTGAGTTTTCTGCACCGAGTCTCCAGGGGACGTGTGAGTGGTGAGATAGACCTCTCCTGCCTCCTCTATCCACTCTAATGCCTGACACAGAGACAGACAGACTCCATCAAATGATCCAGTTGGACACATCACTCAGTCTGTGCAGTTGAAGTATTCTACACTCTGTGGATGTGAGGTCTGGGATTCAAACACACCAAAACATCCACCAAATCACAAACACCCAATAAAGACTTGGTGAGAATATTATGAAAAGTGAATGTCTGAACAAATTATTTAAATGCAATGTAATGGCTTCCATACATTTCAGAGCTTAATTTTTATTTAACATATAGTTATAAATTACTGAGTAAGCTGAGTCATCAGCTTTAAATATGAAAATGTAATCAGAATGGCCCATTCCAATTAAGTATTACAAATAAGTATGGAAGCTTGTTTCTGACACAAAATCAAAAAGGTAATTGCGACTTTTAATCTCACTATTCTGGCTTAATGATGTCTAATTGTGAGGGAAAAAGTCAGAATTCTTACGATATAAACTCGCAATTAACGTTTTTTTTTTTTTATTCCATGGCAGAAACAAGCTTCCATAAATCTAATCTAATCTCTAAATTATAATTCATATAAATTCTCTATTATTTAAATTATTTGACTATATAATTTAAATATTATTTCACTATAATTTTTAAGGCTGTCAATTTAATTTGTTAATTTGGTACACTAATTATAAAAATGCTAAATTTAAGCAAATTAACAATTCAACCTTGAAGTACCATATCAATTCAAAGCATGTTTTCTACAGTTAGGAGTCATATTCTTGGGTTCAAATACTTATAGATGGAGAAAAGAATGAAGAGGTCTCAAGACACATTTAAAAGCTGAACTACTTTTAATTTGACACTGTATGTCACTTTGTGTCTCGCAGTCTTAAAAACACGGCATTCATTGTGCATGTCAATGAAAAATAACTCTTGCTGTCAAACACATGTGACCGATTATTAAAAATGATTGCATACAGAATACAAGAATGTGTCCTGTGTAAAAGGTCCCATGTCTACATTGGATAGACTGACAAACTCTGTTCCAAAATTAATTGGTGTGGACTGTAGACCAGTGATAGGTTTGATGATATGAAAATAAAACAATTGATATATTTGTTACAATATACTTCTTTTTTTGTAATGTCTAGGGGAGAGCGGGGTACAACCTAACACTTTTTGACTTTCTCAGTTTGTGGAAATCCACTTGGGGTTCAGAGTATTTATTTTTTCCCACATTAATTTCACACGTCTAGTACAATTATGTGGTTTTGTTTCATTAATACAGTGTATACTTTTTTCTTGATTTACCCCGAAAGAATGGAAGTGAACTGTGACAACATGCCCCATAGGTGGGGTACACTGTAACATGTGAGGGGAACATTGTAACATCACCAAATGACAGCTTAAAATGTTATCTGATATAATCAAAAAAATATACAAGACAAACTAAAATATTTTGTCAATAAAATAGAACTGGGATTTAAACCGTGGCTCGTATCTTCTGCTGTTAGATCAGCATTAAAGAACCATCTCAACTGTTAAATAACAGATAGAAGATTACAATAATATCAGTATTTTAAATAAACACAAAAACAGAGATGAAAAATAAATTTAAGTAAGAAATTGACTTTTGCTATGGTTAAATAAATGTTCTGTGGTATCCTCCAAAGATTTGTTAATTTTGGCACAATTTTTTCTCTAAATAATGTTGATATGGCAACTAGTAAATACACAAAGTTTCATCATCCTGGCATGTGTGGAAAGTGTTAAACAATGCGTGTTACAACTAACCCCGCATTAGGTTGTGCCCCGCACTCCCCTATATACTGTAACGCTTCTGTCTGCCAAAATAATGTAATATCTTTGTGAATGTAATTCTATGTGAATTATCTTGATTTGAGGGCTTGGCTCAGCAAATGATGTATGATGTATTGATGTATATCTGATTAAATGCTATGAATTTGATTAATTAGCAAATTATAATGATTTCAATTTCAATTTTACCTGATTGACAGCCCTATTTTGTTATGAAATGTAAAATTATATTTAAACAAGATTTGCAGAACTGTGTCAGGCTATGTTAGTATCATTGTGTTTTGGTTTGGTTCTGTCCTGTTCCTGTTTGCCTGTTTCCAGTCCTAGTTCCCCACCTGTCTCTAATTCTGTTGATTAGTTATCCTGTGTATATCTATTATAAGTCCCTCGGTTTGTTCAGTTATTTGTCTTGTGTTCTTTTTTCCTGCTATGTGTTTGCTCCTGGGATTTCTGCTATTTGGATTATCTTCTTTGTTTTTTGTTATTAATAAAGATAGCTGCATTTAGATCCTTTCTTCTCCTCTTCATTGCCTGCCCAGGCGTGACAGAACACATGACCGGATCAAATGAATCTAGCAGTAGTGGCCCTTCACCCTGAGGACCATCTTATGTCCCTTTATCAAGTGGGGATGTTTGCTGGAGGATTATGTGGAAGACTTTATTGAATGGTGCCATCAGGTTCACTGGAATGAGGCAACATTGAAGACATGCTTTTGGAGTGGGCTTGATGATCACCTCCTCTGACAGATGCTTATGGGGAATGCCGGGTTCTCATTCCTTACGTACATTAAATATGCATTGTGGATGACTGGATCACATTTTACAGTTGAGGAGGTTAAGGAGGACGGCTACTCCAGCTCGCTGTGCCCATTGCCCATTCCAGCCATGACCACCCTTAATCCTCCAGTGGACCCCACGGACCCAGAGTCAATGCCCGCCATGGAAGCGGAGCCACATCTGCCATGGACCCAAAGCCGATGCCACCCCGGAGCCAGAGCCTAAAGCTATGTCCATCCCAAAGTTGATGCCCACTGACCAGGTGTGTGAGCTGGTTTCTATGTTTGTCACCCTGGGATTATTAGTGGAGTTGGATACCGAGGAGTGGTTTATTGACTAGGATTACAAAATGTATTTCCTATTATCACTGTAAAGCTGCTTTGAAGCAATCTGTGTTGTTAAAAGCGCTATATAAATGAAGGTGACTTGACTTGACTTGACTTGACTTGACTTGACTTGACTGACTTGACTTGACTTGACTTGACAGTTCCCATCCTTGTTCCAACCCAAAACCCCTCTGGTGGTCTTGTCTTTGTAGGAATTGTGGGCGCAGACACAAATTAATCTTCCAAATGATTCGTTCAAACATAATTCCACACATAAAAACAGATCAACATTCCAAACCAACAGTTTGTGGCCATTAACAACGTGGGCTCCAGTCAGTCTAGGCCAACGAGCAAACAATCACTTTATGGCTTCACAAGATTGGGGGCACATCAAGATAATGGCAGAGGTTGTTTGATCTCCCCAGGACAGAGGAAGAGCCCAAACAGATCTTCTTCTTCTCATCGACCTTTAAATGAACTCTCACTGACACGGTTACACTCCACAGGAAAAATCCACAGAAACTGTTTTTACATACAAAATGCTTCAAATCCCTAAAACGTTGATTGTCGAACTTGCATTCAAACAGCCTTCTACTGCATAATTCTATATCATGATGTCCTATAACCAATACACATGACCATTGCATATATATATATATATATATATATATATATATATATATATATATATATAAATATAATCACTACTTAATTCATGTAATTGTATAAATATTGAATGATTGATTGCAAGTGTATCCTGCTTGGTATCTTTACGTTGGTGTCCTTATAACTCAGAAGATGGTTTGATTGAATTTTGTCTAGAATGTTCATGGTCTTATAATGAGAAATCATGATATTTACTCTCTGCTTAGAACAGGAAAGTAAGAGACCACAGAGATAATGAGTAATTTACGATGGGGTGTGAACATAGTCCCCTCTGAACCAAGATGACCCCTGATTGGTCAGAATCCATCTAAGAGGATGGCAAACAAATTTGAGTTTAAAAATCTCAGAACATGAACAAAGAAGTTAGTTAAAAAGAAATCAGTCGAAGTTCGGTTGAAGCAGTTGAAGTGGAGTCCAGAAAGCAGCTGGAGAACTCCAAGGATAGACGATCAGACAGTCGTGGCAGACCCAGATTTAAGAAAATGGGTTAAATTAATTTAAGCCATCTAGAACTCTCCTCTCATTTTCCTTTCTTTTACTTAAGTTTCTTTTCTTTCCGTGAGTCTCGTGTTCCAAGTTAAGTTTCGCCGCTAAGTTTCCTTCGAATCTCCAGCGAGTGCGCTTCGACTTCAAAACACCCACCAGACTTTTCATCCAGCCGACCAACACGCCACGTGACTGGCTTCCCAATACATCGATCAAAAGACAGGCAAAACCATTGAATCACGAACTGGGAAAACCCCTCACCAGCGAGGACCGAAAAGGGGATTCCCATTCATACGACACAGACACAAACGCAAGTAACCTCCAGATTCTAAACTGAACTGGTGCAATGATATCAAATTGAATAACCCCGCCTAAGAAATGATAGGAGGGTTAAGTTAATGATTGGTGGTTCATTCAGGTTATGTTATAAATGCATATATTGCTAGAAACTTGGGATTTCATCTCTCTCTCGTAAAACTCATTCTTTCCTCACTTTACTCCTTTCTGCAACTCGTGTGAATGTGTGTGTGCGTGTGTTTGTGTTAGATATTAGTTTTACATGTTTGAGTAATCAATAAAGTTTTGTTTGTAATTAAAGATAAGTGTTCTTGTGTTATGTGCTTACGAATTTAATGTCTTAAACTGCTGAACTAAGTTACCTGGCTAAAATAGTGTTTAACTACTGTGTGGATATTAATATCCACTGCAGAGTTGATAGTTATGGCCTGTTCAAATGAACGCCAGACGAGTCATTTGCTCGGTCGTAAAACAGACTCTTGCAAAATTCCCTATGAATGAATCAATTCATTAATTTGAGCTAAAATAGACCTGTTTCCCTTATACAGAGTCCCTTACATCTCGCTGGATGGATGTCCTTGTCCCATCTGAAGTCCTCCCTCCACCACTGGTCCCATCCAACCTTAAGTCTGTTTCGTCACCCAGCACCGAGTCCGTTTCATCGCCCAGCACGAGTCTCTTTTGTCGGTGCACTCTGCTGTGCGGATCCACTTTGGGTCTTCCGGTCTCCAGGTCCACCTTGGCAAGTGGATCCCCTGGCTCTACCTCAGCCTGCCAAGTCATCCCTTGACCTCAGCCCTTCGAACAGACAGCTCCACCGTGGTTCCTCGCCCCCTTGGCTCCACCTGGGACGGCTTAGCCTGGCACCCTTGTCCCTCAGGCTCCAACTTGGTCAGTCATCACTCTGCCTTCTGGGCCTTCGGCTGTGCCTTGTCCCTCCACCACTTCATCTCCATCAGGCTCCTCCTTGGTCCTCTATCCCACCAGATCTGCCTTAGTCCTCTGGCACCCTGGCCCCACCTCGGCCACTCGTCACTGCTGCTCCGCCTTGGCCTCCAGGGCATATGGTGTTGCCCGGTCTCTGTCTCTTCGGTTCTGCCTGGGTCTCCAACTTTCCTGGATCCACCGCTGGTGGTTGGACCTCTGACTCCACCCTCCTCCCACCATCGGTTTTGCTGTGGGTCTTCGTTCTGGTGGTACTCTAGATTGACATTTGGATCCTCCCTCCATCAGCTCCTCCGTCCGTCATCTCCACCGTGGTGTTTCCATCTACCAGCCCTGTCTTGGTCGCATCCCTCTCCAGCTCCATGTCCTCCTCCAGAGCCCCCACCCCCCCTCCTCTTTTGGATTTTGTTTGTAGTTTATGTCATGAGGACGCACCTTCCGGGAGGAGGGTGTTATGTCAGGAGTATGTTAGTTTCATTGTGTTATAATTTGGTTCTGTTCCTGTTCGCCTGTTCCCAATGGTTAGTGTTAAGCACCTGTCTTAAGCACCTGTATACCTGTGTATATAGGTTTGTTCTCACTGACGCAGTGCTGAAGAAGGCACATCAACGCCTCTTCTTCCTGAGACGGCTGAGGAAGATTGGAATGAGCCCCAGCATCCTCAGATCCTTCTACACGTGCACCATAGAGAGCATCCTGACGGGCTGCATCACGGCCTGGTTCGGAAACAGCACCGCTGGCAACCTTAAAGCTCTGAAGAGGGTCGTGCGAACTGCCAGCCACATTGTTGGAGGTGAGCTTCCCTCCCTCCAGGACATCTACACCAGGCGGTGTGCAAGGAAGGCCCGGAGGATCATCAGTGACTCCAGCCACCCGTCCCACAGACTGCTCTCTCTGCTGCCCTCAGAAAGACGTCTCCGCAGCATCCGATCCCGCACTAGCCGACTTAGGGATAGCTTTTTCCCTCAGGCTATCAGACTATTGAACGCTCAAAACTAATACTCTCTACAGCATACTCCCACAATATGGCATGCCACACACCGCACTCAACTATAACAGTCAACACTGGACTATATACACACACTTCATTTATCACCACACTATCTACCGGTTACCACTGGATACATCCGATGCACACTCATGACATTCTGTATCCAGTTCACATACAATCATCATAATTTTATACGTATAAATGTCAACAATGTAGAACGTGTACATTCTGTGTATAGTGTTTATTGTGTATAGTGTTTAATACGTACATTTTGTGTATAGTGCTTAATGTGTATATTCTGTATATAGTGCTTAATGTGTATAGTGCTTAATGTGTATATTCTGTGTATTGTGTTTGTGTATAGGGTCTAATGTGTATATATCTGTGTATAGTGTTTAATGTGTATAGTGTTTAACGTGGTGCTAACTGTATGCATGTACTTTCAGAGTATAATGTGTAATGTAGTACTGACTGTAAGTATGTCCAATAGTACACTGTGTGTACTAACTATATGTATGTGCACATTGCACTTTTTTCTGTTTTTACCTGCTTAAGGTTGTATGGTTATGTTAACTGTTACTGCAATTGTCTGGAGCACGCTCCCAAGAATTTCACTCTCCAAGGCACATGTGCTTTGGTGATGTGACAATAAAACTGACTTGACTTGACTTGACTTGTTCAGTTCTTTGTCTTGTGATGTTTTTCCTGCCATGTGTTTGCTCCTGGGA
This sequence comes from Paracanthobrama guichenoti, assembly GCA_018749465.1. Lineage (NCBI taxonomy): Eukaryota > Metazoa > Chordata > Actinopteri > Cypriniformes > Gobionidae > Paracanthobrama > Paracanthobrama guichenoti. The sequence goes on along the minus strand of CM031951.1, from coordinate 2,408,630 downwards.
TCCCTGCTATTTGGTTATTATCTTTGTTTTTTGTTATTAATAAAGAGAGCTACATTTAGATCCTTTCTTCTCCTCTTCATTGCCTGCCCAGACGTGACACACTGTTTCACATTTCCAATAGCTTTCTACCAAAAACAAAAAAAAATCAAGTGACATTATCTTCTTTCTTTTTCAGGAGCATTCTTTTATCATACAACATACCAACAACAAACTCAGACACACATACATTTACAGAGCACAAAACATGCATGCCCACAAAGGTACAACACAAACATACCAAAAAAGTGCATTCACCGGAGTATATAAACAGACAAACAAATATGAGTGTAGTTCAATGTTGTCACCTGTTTGGCACTGTGTTCAAATACCACATACTGCTGACACTGATCCAAACGCCGCTTCTTCATGGTCCAGAAATGCAGAACTCTGTTTTCCCTCTGTAGCAGTTCATTCAGGATGGCTGAAAAACACGACACAACGCACATGACAAATACTTAACACGAATGAAAGATTTACTGGATAAATTAAGAATGTTTTGTGATAAAAAAGGATACAATTAAAGCTATAAAAACTGCTTAAAAGATGGACACACAGATGCCAGATCAGATTCTGACATAAATAGGTGTGACAATACAGAGTACAAGCTCTGACCTTTGACCTGTTGCTCAGGACCCCTGCTAGATGACCCCTGAGTGCTGACGTTATTCCGATGGATGTATTTCAGAAAAACCTCAGCATTTCGCCTGGCCAGAGTACATGCCTAAAAAACCCAAAAACACAGCAGATATTACAGATTCATAACAGACCCACACATAACAAAGTCAAAAACTTGGACTAAATTTACTTATCATGATCCTAGAAAGCTAAGGTTCTTGAATATTAGCTTTGTATAAAAATATAATATATTATGCTCTATAAATTGTGCCTGCTCCTCTGTAAGATGCAGGAGACACTTTTGCCATTGTTATTATGAAGCTGATTGTTATTATGAAGCTTCTTCTGGGCTTGTGTGAGACTGATAGAGAGTTTGAGAGATCTCTGTTCGTTCAGCAGTGACCTTTAGAAAAGCCTCTTTCTGCTCCAGGTGTTTGCTGATGAGAGGCAGAACATGATCCATCTCTGCTGAAGATTTATCATGAGCTCCACACCAGTCCTCATCTCGACGGTACTCCTGCTCCAGACTCTCCAGCACACTACACACCTGTGAATAAGCAATTAGTATGCACAGGGTTTGTGAAGATAGGCACTAGCTGGTCAGATATGATATGTCTAAATAATAATAATGAGTATTTCAATTGAATGTTTATTACAGTTTCTCAGTGTTATTTATTTATTAATTCAATTATTTATATTTTATAAATTTATTGCATATTTTTGTTTTATTTAAAATTATATTTAAATTATGAAATGATTTTCCAGAAAGCATGGTTCTTGTTCAGTGTGGGAGTTTTAAACCATCAAGTGATCCCTTGAAGAAGACCACTGTTCATCTCATAGTCAACAGGTACAACCCTTTTGAAAAAGTACACGTTAGCAAACTTTTAACTAGTACTAAATATAGATATAGATATAGATATACTTTAAAAGAATATAATGAAATTAATGCAATGTTTTCAGACACTTAACTGCATGCTATTTACAATTAAATGAAAACATGTTGTAGTTAAAATGTATGTTGAACTTACATATACTTACACTTACATATGGTTAAAGTGTTCAGCCAAATGTACTGATGAGCACTTATGGTATGGCTAAAATATACTTTAATGTCATTACTACTGAAACTTATTTCATCTATTTAAATACATTTTTAATTACAAATTTGTAATTATGTTCCTTTGTAAATATATTGACTTTTTAAGTAACATAAAATAACATACGACAGTTAAAATTAATATCAAGTTTTAGTACAGGGTTTTCAAACTTTACGGACCCCAAATATGATGAACCTTTTATGAGGGACCTCCTTCCTAAAATCCATCTGTATGAAAAAATGTGTTAGAGAAATAGTAAGTTTCCAAACTTAAATGTATAAACTTGAAGAATAACATTTTCAATTAAAAATGATTTGTATAAGCAACTTATGTACTGCGTTAAGAACCCCACTGAGTAAGATAAAGGGGACTATATTGAGAAAAACTCACTAGAAATATACAAAGCAAACATACACAATTCTGGAAAGTATGTATACGGCAAACAAGGACAGAAACATTTTGAATGTTTGGTAGACTTTATCCATTTTTGCTTTGTCTTCTTATTCTCTGAAATTTTCTGGGGACCCCTTAGAACCTTCTGGAGGACCCTAGTTTGAAAACCCCTGTTTTAGTATGTCAGCACATTAAAATAAGTGTACTTCTTTAAGGCATGACAAAAGATTATTAAAACAAAATTATTTAAAATATACTTAAACGTATAATTTGAGATTATTACAAAGTGCACTTAAGTGTACAGTTAAAAAAACGAGGGCTGCGTCTGAAATCGCATACTCTTACTGTAAGTATTTACTTCACGAACATTAAAAAAGTACCTTCTATATAGTATGAGTGTGTGTAGTAGGAAGGTAATCCAGATGTACTACATCCACCATGCTGCCATTGTTATGTGACCTTAATAGTAAGACAATCTCTGATATGCACACCTCAGAATCTCGCCAGAATTAGTAGGTCATCCAGGTACTTTTTGCCTACTCTTTTATGAGTACAGTAAATTTGGACATATTTCTTTTGTCACATACTGTTTTCTTTTGTCACATACTATATAGTAGAGAAGTATGCGATTCCACATTCAGCCAAGATGTCATAAAAGTGCACTCTCTTTAAGTACACTTACGAGAACTTTTATTTGATTAATAATATATTACTTGGAAGTACAGCTTCTTTTTTTTAAGATACACTTCTATTTCACAAGGGTAATGTGCCATTAAAACTAATCTCAGGACACTCGACTGTCTTTTGTAGTAAGCATTCTTGGGTTCATCAAAAGTCAAATGGTCATCTTATTGTGTGTTTCTCAGCACCTGTTCTGATGTCTTGTAGAAGGCCACGGAGGCATTAACCAGCTTAAGTCTGTCTTCCATCTTCAGCATGAGCTGCTGCCAATGTATAGCCACCTTCTCGGCACAGCTGCGAATGGCCTCAGGGTCAAAGTGTCCAGCCTGTAACAAGATCTCAGCCTTATGCTGCACCTGCAGTGCACTCTGATGGGTCTTCTGAAGAGAGTTAGCATGGAACAAAGACTGCAGGGAGAGAAAAAGAGAGAGAACAATAAGTCAAATATACCTTAGCTGGGAGGATGAGAACAAAATCAAACGGTAACTGTGATTATGCTTGGTACGGCACTACCTAATCACTATCATACAGTGGTGGACAGTAACGAGGATAACGAAGAATCTGTACTTTATCAGAAAATATACATTTTTAGACTAGTATACAGTACATACTGTGCAGCATGTAGTACGCACAATGCTAATGTTCCATTCTGAACACAGCCAGTAATTCTGCATGGTCTACAAAAAGGAGGATACTGCCTTTAATTTATTAAACTCTTAAATCACACACATTAAAAGAGACATATAATTCAAAGTAAACATTAGAGTATTAGAGTAGATCATTTGAGCATCTTTAACACGACATTATCGAGTAGAACCTCCTACCCCAGACTGCTGACAGCTTTAGGTTTTCTACAGCCAAACATGGGTCTGTTTTCTATCTGCTGGCATTGTCATAATGAAGGAAAAAATAAATCTAACTTTAATAGTCAGCGACAGACATTTATGAGCAGAGTCGAGCAGGTAAAACCTTGTCCAAAGCAGGAAATAGAGTCTGATACCAAATCCTGTGATACATGACATGACTACTGTACTAGGAGCTACAGACTGCAAATTTAATTCCATTGCTTCGCTTTTCTCAGGCAAAAATATCTAACTGCTAAAATTGTGTTGAGAGTGAGTATTATTTGTCAGAATCTGGTCCTTAAATATACTGCGCTGAGGTTACCTAGAGCACTTAAAAGAAAAAGCTGTGAATTGCAGTAAAAACAATGGAGCAGCTCCACTGGGAAGAAGTCTGTGGGTCATAAATCCTTCAGGAAAACGTTATGATCCCTGTTTGAAATTTTATGAATGAACTGTTCCTGTTGGATCTGTTTGAAATATTCTCAGAGTAATCACTTCCATACATCTCTCAGTGTTAACCTGTATGCTGAGAGCAAAGAGAATGAAACTGGTGCATTTCTGTTTTTGACTACAAGAGAAGAAAGAGCAGAGGAGGTCGGTGACTTAGGGGGAACTCAGGTTGATTGGGACACTTTAAGAAACAAAAACCTTTTTTTCCATGACTAAGATGAGTTAATGATGAAAAAAGATAAGATGAAAATGTAGTTAAAAAATAAAAACTGTAGATAGATAATACATAAAATATTACAGATTGCTGTACAAGCTCCTCTCTTATGCCTGCTACAGACTTCAGCAATCCTATAAGATCAATACACATCACATTGTACATCATGGATCTAATAAACTTGGGTACAACATTTATGTAGACTGTATGACACCTTGTGAATTGTAGGCTACGACACAAGTTAGAACAGAAGAATAAAACGTCATCCATATCCACATGGTTCCGCAAAATCAAATCTACGTCCTGCAACAGAGCAATAACTAGATGGTCACCCTAATGGGGAGGGAGTTTTCAGTTTGAATATGCCTACATAATACATCAAACTATTCCTGTTTCTTTTTTTTTTTTTCATTTTTTTTTTCATATGGCCCTTAAAACTTAACAAGAGCGACTGAAAAAAAGAGAGAGATAGGGGAATGGACTTAAAGATGAATAAATTCCAAACCTGTAAGACTCATTCATCTTTGGAACACAAATTAAGATCTTTTTGATGAAATCTGAGAGATTTCTTTCCCTCCGTTGACAGCTACGCAATTACCACTTTGACGCTTCAAAAAGTTCATAAAGAGATCTTAAAACAAATCCATATGAATTGAATGGTTTATTCACATTTTTTTTGATCACTTCATGTGATGAACAGATTTCATTTAGGCTTTTATTAACATATAAACATTGATCAGCGAACATAAACAGAAGCTCAAACGAACCTGCTTGTCGCGCGAGAACAAACCACAAAAAAGCTCAAACGTGCTGAGTAACACGAGAATGAACCTCATTGGTTCTTGCTGAAGCTCAAACGTGCCGAGTAACACGAGAATGAACCTCATTGGTTCTTGCTGAAGCTCAAACGTGCCGAGTAACACGAGAATGAACCTCATTGGTTCTTGCTGAAGCTCAAACGTGCTGCGTAACACGAGAATGAACCTCATTGGTTCTTGCTGAAGCTCAAACGTGCTGCGTAACACGAGAATGAACATCATTGGTTCTTGCTGAAGCTCAAAGCTCAACGAGAATGAACCTCATTGGTTCTTGCTGAAGCTCAAACGTGCGCGAACACGAGAATGAACCTCATTGGTTTTTGCTGAAGCTCAAACGTGCCGAGTAACACGAGAATGAACCTCATTGGTTCTTGCTGAAGCTCAAACGTGCCGCGTAACACGAGAATGAACCTCATTGGTTCTTGCTGAAGCTCAAACGCGTGCGCGCGTAACACGAGAATGAACCTCATTGGTTCTTGCTGAAGCTCAAAGCGTGCGCGTAATACGAGAATGAACCTCATTGGTTCTTGCTGAAGCTCAAGCGTGCCGCGTAACACGAGAATGAACCTCATTGGTTCTTGCTGAAGCTCAAACGCGTGCGAGTAACACGAGAATGAACCTCATTGGTTCTTGCAGAAGCTCAAAGCGTGCCGCGTAACACGAGAATGAACCTCATTGGTTCTTGCTGAAGCTCAAGCGTCGCGCGTAACACGAGAATGAACCTCATTGGTTCTTGCTGAAGCTCAAAGCGTGCCCGAGTAACACGAGAATGAACCTCATTGGTTCTTGCTGAAGCTCAAACGTGCCGCGTAACACGAGAATGAACCTCATTGGTTCTTGCTGAAGCTCAAACGTGCCGCGTAACACGAGAATGAACCTCATTGGTTCTTGCTGAAGCTCAAACGTGCCGCGTAACACGAGAATGAACCTCATTAGTTCTTGCTGAAGCTTTATGAACTTTTTGAACATGGTAGTTGCGTAGCTGTCAATGGACGGACAGAAATCACTCATATTTCATCAAAAAGATCTTCATTTGTGTTCCGAAGATGAACGAAAGTCTTATGGATTTAGAATGACGTGAGGGTAATTAATGACAGAATTGGGTGACAATTTTTTCATTTGGGTGAACTGTCCCTTTAAGTTATTTCACATCTACTTACTGAGATATCTGACAGATAAAAGTTGTACAAAACTGTTCAGCGTGTACAGAGAGAGAGAGAGAAAGGGAAGGGCTAGAGTCTGTGTTGCGTGTTTACCTCTATTGCGAGCTGGAACTGTTCATGTTCTCTCTGTAGTTGTTCGGCCTCTGACAGTGAGCTTGCATTCACCATACTGGCATCCAACATAGACTCACCGTTACGAATCCAACCCAGGACCTGAACAACAAGAAATACGACAAAAAAACAACAACATTAGCACTGAAACACACAGTAGCAATACAATCTTATTAAATAAATCTATCTACTAACACCCTTGAGTAAAAGTAGTACACTTTATCATACTTTGAAAAAAAGTGCTTAGTACAGAAATAATATACTTAAAAAAAAATACACTTTGTTTTCATACACTTCATTGCATTTTAACAATAAAATGCATTTATATTTATATTAAAAGGAATCTGTTAGCAGGACTTAAAGGGTTAGTTCACCCAAAAATGAACATTAGACCATTTATAATGGCAGTGAATTGTTGCTTCATTTTTGAAGTCCATAAAAGTGCATCTATCCATCATATAACTGCTCCACACGGCTCTGGGGGGTTAATAAAGACCCTCTGAAGCAAAGTGGTGCAATTGTGTAAGAAAAATATCCATATTTAAAACTTTATAAAGTAAATTATCTAGCTTCTGCCAGATCGCCTTCCGTATTCAACTTACGGAAAAAGTGTAATGCCTCTCATAGTTCAAAATGCTCACGCAACATCTGATGACATTGCACACCAGTTACATTTTTTCCGATCTGGCGGAAGCTAGATATTTTACTTTATAAAGTTTAAAATATGGATATTTTTCTTAATCGCGCCACTTTGCTTCAGAAGGCCTTTATTAACCCCCCGGAGCCGTGTGGAAGTTTTATGACAGACATATGCACTTTTATGGACTTCAAAAATGACCCAACAGCTACTGCCATTATAAAGCTCTGAAGAGCCAGGACATTTTTTAATATAACTCTGATTGTATTCGTCTGAAAGAAGAATGTCATATACACCTAGGATGACTTTAGGGTGAGTAAATCATGGGCTCATTTTTGGGTGAACTAACCCTTTAAGTACAACTTGATATCTGATATGTAAGTTCATAATTAGTTTTTTTTTATTGTTTGAAATGTGTTTAAAGTGTATTGATGAATGGTAAAGCTGGTATGGTATGGTGAAGCTGCTTTGAAACAATTGGACTTGTTAAAAGCGCTATATGAATAAAGGTGACTTGACTTGACATGACTTGTAAACTAAAATACTTCATTGTCATTTCTATTAAAGCTTGTATGTCATGCATGTAAATATATTTGTAATTACACATTTGAAAAGATGAAGCTGCAATTTTGTAACTTTAACTTTAAATGTAATCTAGCTATCTATCTGTCTGTCTGTATATCTATCTATCTGTCTAAAAAAATCTCAGAATTGTGAGATATAAACTCATAACTGCGAATTATAAAGTTAGAATTCTGATTTTTTTGCAAGTTTATATCTCACAATTCTGACATATTTCTCACAATTCTGACTTTTTTCTCACAACTGAGTGTTTATATCATGCAATTCTGAGAAAAAAGTCACAATTGTGAGATAAAAAGTCGCAATTACCTTTTTTATTTTTATTCAGTGGTGGAAACAAGCTTCCATAATCTATCTATATATCTATCTACTTTATGTGTATCAAGTGCACTTAGCAGTGTTGGGTAAAACACATTGAGCTGAACACAAACAGACAAGATGCATTTTGATATTTGCAATTAAATCCAGGAATCCTCTGTATGAAACGATAAGAAATTGATCTGAATATTGACACCACCAGTGTGCAGTGATATCCTGAGGAGACTCAGCAGAATTCATAATTCCCTCTACTCATTTCTCTCCATTAGCGCTTGTAGCGGCAGACGCTTTAGGGCTGTCCCTGGCGACAGCACTTTGGCCCTCACTTACGCTCTGAATGAGATTAGCTCTGAGAGACACACTGAATCAGCCATCACAGCCGGTTGCGTCTCTCTCCATTGATTATCAATCAGAGGAAGTGCCAGTGACAGAGCCAAGAGAGCGCCACAAAAGACTACAGTGTGTACTAGAGCCCAGGACTGTGATATATCAAGAACGTGAGATACAACACTCTTTTGCTTCATACAGAAGAGCAACCTAAGATAACAAGTATTTTGTAATTTTTAACAAATACACCAGCGATGGTGAGTCCTCTGAAAGTGTGGTATTATGGGTAAGTACACATGTTGGATGTCTCGAAAATACTTATTTCAGGTCTGGAGTCTCTACCAATCAACTGATGAGTTGAACCAGGAACACACAGTACAAAATGTGCCTTGTTGAGGTACTCCAGGGTCATGGATGGGAAATCCATGTATCCGTATATTACTGACAGTGTGCTAAACAGAATATATCTTTGGGATATAATTTACAGCCGTGATTCTGAACAGCTCTTTATCCCAAATACCACAGTAAGAATATGAAGAAAACAGAAGACAGCAGGAATCGGTTTTCATTGATAAAGTTTCACTTTTGGCCCTGTGATGGATAAGCAGATAGACAGATACATGTAAGAGAGTGTGCTTTACCTGTTTAACCTCAGCCTGTAGGTGGCGCAGTTGCACACACTGCTCCAGGCGTTTCTGTGTGTGTTCAGCACTCACGTCCAGCTCATGCTGTTTCTCATGAAGAAACTCCAACAACTCCTGAACTTGAGTGGCCAGATCCACCTCTTTCTCCCCGGTCAACTCAATACCTGTGTATCACACACAAACACACACTTCTGTTTATATTCCTGCTGAATCTACAGTATTTATATTGTCTGAAAGAACGTGTTCACAGCTCAACACCACTGGGTGGCAGTATGGCAGCTAGTTCAAATACAGAGTTCTCAGCATCTACAAACCCGCTCTCTATTCCTAAACTCGTAGATCTACATTCAAGGGCAGTTTAGGATCATTTGCAGTCAGCAAAATAAACCCCAACACGTGTGAAGTGATACAGAGTATATAACCAGGAATAAAGATCAATTTCTATCCCTACTGGGATAGAAAAACATGTAAACACACACATTCTTGTACATCTATCTTAATTATATTCATTGACACAATGCAATCTCTAGCTCCTTACCCTAACCCTACCCATCACAACTAACTGCCTAACCTGAACCCTTACCCTAAACCTACCCTTAACCTAAATATAAACATTGATAAATGAAAGTCTTGACCCTCAAACAGGCCTTTAAAGGGGTCTCAGAAAGTGAGGACCCGCCAAAATGTCCTCACTTTACTCTCTTTGTCCTCACTCCGCTGGTCTAAAACTCAAACCGGTCCTCTCAAAGATAACACACGCACACGCACACACACACGCACACACACACACACACACACACATGCACGCACGCACGCACGCACGCACACACACACACATTCATACACAAATCTAAAAATGTATCATCTTTCTAACATTTTTTTCTTTAGATTTTTAGCTAGTTTTTAGCCAGTTCGCTGAAAGAACAATCCAAAGAATCTATTTGGTCAGTTTGATTTCTAAAAACTACTAATCACTAGAGCTAAAATATAAAATTGCTACGTTTATTATCTAAACTAAAAAAAATCTAGATGGCGCCTAGGTCCTTTACTAATTTGTTAGCGATCACATTGTCATCTACTAGGGGTTGAATGACTTCAGATTCTTTAAAGTTGACAATTATGTGATGCAAGTCCACGTCGACTAGTCGCTAATGACGTCATTAATGAACAAATAAGCCTTAACCTCGAGCTGAGACTCGAACGCAGGTTTTCTTGTGCACAGGATAGCTATGGCATATGACACAGTGCTGCCCACAAGGTTATTGCTCCTACATAACAGCCTTTTATCAGTTCTTTTGTCTTTGGGTCGTTATATGAATGCATTAGTGAGAGAGATTGCGTGTGAATTAATTCTACCTGGCAGCATCTCTCTACTAATAGTGAAGCTGTGGGTTTTAGTTACAAAGAAATATGTGCTAGAGCTTTTCAGTTTCTAAGCTATTTTATTGATAAATCACAGAACAGTGTTGACAATACATTTCTGCACAACTGAATGTTTCTGTGTGTGGTGCACAGCTATGTTCTCTGTGTGAGCTATGTATGTGCGTTACAGTGCAGCAGCGCATTAGTTTAGAAAGGTGATTGACGTACATGTACAATAAGCTGTTTAAAACATGCATTCTCCCAATTTTGAGCATTTTTGAGCATATTGTCATTTTAACTGTTGGAAACGGAGCGTGAGTGTCGGGAAATGGCTTATCCTGTTGCGCTCTCTATATGCCAGGGAGTAGTCGACGTCAAGCTTAAAGCGTCATGGCAGAGCATTAAAGTCAACTTTCAGAAACCCTCCACCTTCCCCAGCTCCACCTGTATAGATCTGCTATGGGGATTATTTCATGTATGTTATATGTGCAGCAGCAGCATGTCTGTGAATATTTTCGCAGTAGCAAGTCTCTGTACTTGCTCTACAGCAGCATAGCAGATCTATTCCGCCAAGACCAAATACATTAACATTGCCATATCCATTACCATGCAATCTGTTATGACAGAACTAAATAACTAACAGAACTAACAGTTGATATGTATATAAACCTTCTACTGAAGCTTAATTCAGTCATTTTCTATGTTGTCCCAGTAAAATCAGACACACCCATCCATCGGACATGCAGGCATGTGTGAGAGATCGTCACAGTAATGTCTGGAACAGACGGTGTCCAAACCTCGAACAGAAGACAGTGTCCTCAGCCAAGACCCATATGTGTGTGAGAGAGGGGGGTGAGAGTTGGGTCAGCAGTTTGAGGAGAGGAAGTCTGTTTCCAGTGTTAAAAATATCTGTGAGGCACAGAGCTGGATATTGGGACGATAGGAAGATAAAAGCAGAGAGGAAGAGTAATGTGTGTTGAAGACACAGAAAATTGAAGACATGGGTGACATAAGTATTGAGTTTTGTTTAAATATTCGTTCTACTTAGTAATTTATATTGAAATGAAAGCTTTACTGAGAATCATCAGTGCCGCCCATGTGTCTGGGGACCGGAGATCAGAGCACAGAGGAGGCTGAATCCCACTGGTCCGTATTGCTGTGTCTCTGTAGACTGCCATGTATTAATGACGCTGCCACCTGACACATCCTCTGTGCTGCTCTTCTCTCTCTCTAGCTGTATCTCTCCTCTGCATCTTTTTCTTTATTAAATACAACCATGATCTCATGAGAATTTGTGCAGGTATTGTGTGAGTGTACAAAAGCATACAATTTGTAGGTAAAACGTTATGATGAAGGCGAACTAATCACCAACATGAGTAGAAACATACAAATTAGATTGTATGAATTGTACGAAATCATATAATTTCACAACAAATTCACAAAAAACATTCATCAAATTGTCTAATTGTCATGTGACTGTTGATGACTGATCAAGAGATCTTTAGCTCTCTTAGCATTTCACAATGATAAATATCATTTAGTATCGGACCTGTATCGGATTTAGTACCATATATGGAAGTGGCCCAAATTGGAATTGAAAAGATCAGATTCCATGAGGTTTGTGCTGTTCGCACTGTCATGAGAAAAAACAGATCTGAGTCACATATGAGCAAAAAATCGGATTTGGGCCACATTTGCCTGCGGTCTGAACATAGTCGTTGCACTGAATACTGAACTCCCGGTAGCAATGACAATACTGTGCATACTGCATACTTATTATGATTATTAGTGTTATCTGCAGGCAGCCCAAAAATATGCCCGTTAATGTGATTTTATTGGAAAAAAAAGTAGATGTTCTTAATAAAATATTTGAGAAGTGCCCCAATTATGCTTTTTCAAATATTACTTTTCATGCAGTGTGTAATATTGCTGTTTGTGAGTGTAAAAGGTCTGCAAAGTTTTAAAGATCAAAGTGCATGATAAATAAAGTTATTGTCTCCTAAAATAAAATAAATTCTGAACTGCTGAAATGAGTAGTAACAAATTAGCATAATGCCAGACTATGGTCTTCATTGGCTGCCCGTAAACAGCGTCTACTTTGACCGGCTCTCAAACACTGCAGTTGTTGTTGAGGTCTGGAAGAGTTTTGTTTGTGTTGTCAACGCTGTTTTCTGCACTGCGAAACCACTTTTGTGCACTTCAAAAGGATGAAATTGATGAATGAAATTCACACTGAAATTGCTACAGAATTTTTTTTTTTTTGTCATTGTTACTGTTTGTTTCACCATGTATCAAGTGCTGAGGAAGCCTCTGGTGCTGAAACTCAGATATAGTAATGGCTGCTTAATTTCCGACACACGCTATAAGTGGTTCGACCAAATCACAACAGACTGGGCCATCTGACCAATTAGAGCAGAGTAGGCTTGTGGAAAGGAGGGGTTTAGAGAGACTGAGGGTCCTATTTAATGATCTAAATGCATGGTGTTTAGATCATTAAATAGATCTAAACTGGCGTAAGTGCAGGTGTGTCCGAATCCCCTTTTGCTAGTTTAACGATGGAAAATACAGTCAGGCCAGGCACATGGTCCAAAAGGGCTGTACCTATTCTCTTTAATGAATGGGTGTGTTTTGGACGTAACGTGCAATAAACCAGTCTCATCTCCCATTTCCTTTAAAAGCGGAAAGACTGAACGCTTCTCCAGAAAGGAATCCTTTTATTTTTAATATTTAAAAATGTTAGCATAATGTTTGTGTGTTGCTGCGCGTCCCTGTGTGTGTAATACACAGAGTGTACGCGCATTGTGCACCCGCCTATAGGCGTATATTAATAACACAGCCTTTAAATAATACAAAAAATACTGCGCTATTGACTTTAGACCAGGTTTTTGTTTGTCAATTGTGCAGTCGTTTTCAGTTTCTCAAAATTGCAACGCGCCAACAATGTGCCTGAACACACCTGGTTTTCAGACCAGCACGCCCATGGGCGAACAGATGGGCGCGAGTGCATTTGCTATTTAAACAATGTGGCGCTGGACGTGAAAATGATAACTGTGTTGGGCTGACACTAGCAAAAAACACTTGCGTCACACCTGGCGTCACATTGCGGCGGATGTATTATAGGGCCATGAATCTTAATACTAACCGTTTCAGACTCATTGAAAAATGAGGTGATGTGCAATGTATATTATGAGAACAAGTGTTTTTTTGGCATTGGATTCACGTAAACCTATTGTAAAAGATAAAATTAGGAACCTTTAAAATAGCCTAATAGGGACACTGTAAGATAGATTTTTTCTTTCTTAAGAAGATTTTTGCAGCCCCTGGTCATTTTTGTGTGTAACATGCATCAGGTAGTCAGAGAACAGACTGTGGGTGAGAACCTGGAAGTACCAAGTGTACAACAACTTGTGACCACCAGCGATTTAATCTCTGTCAGTGTGAAAGCACCTGTACTCTTTTTGTCTTCCACTCTCTCTCACCTGAGGCTTGGACCTCCATGATGTACTGATGCAGGTCTTGACCCTGCTGCATAACCTCATAGGTCATGTTGTTCATGGCCAGTTTTCTCTCTGCGTGCCGCTGGAGTCTCTGTTCGGCCAGACTGGGTTCTTCTGCGGTAAAGTCGTTTAGCTGTCGAACCAGGTCCTCATTCCACGCGTCTAACTCCGCTGTTACCTGCAGGACAGGAAGGATAGTTAAACACCTCTGCACCTGGCCTGATGACATTTTCATATAAATTATAAATGAATGACTTCAGTCATTTATGGTGAACCAAGAACAAATGTATTTGTTAATGTTTTATCCGTATTTTGATTCGTCATTGAACAAAAGACTTTCAAAGTGGTCATGGCATGAGAAATCACATTTTCGATTTGTTTTTTTGCGAATCAAATCTTTAAAATTCATCTCAGAGCCAGTTGTTTTGGTTCAAGATCAAGAACTATTTACTGAAGATTAAAAAAAATCTCTATGGAGAAAATGATTTCAAATATACTAACATTAGCATGCAAACACACATACAAACACATTCTCTTCACCTCAATGGTGTACTGCTCAAAGATGCGCAGTTGCAGGAAGATGTCAAGTTTGATCTTCCTCTCATGGAAAAGTTCCTCCATGTGGCCCTGGGCCTCCTCTAGCTGCTGTAGGACGCCCTCGATGTGAGCGATAGAGCTGGTGTGAGGCATCTTATTACTGCTCATTGCTGAGTCTCTGTGCAACACAGAATTAATGTGTTAAGACTCTGAGTTAGGGTTAGTCTAGAACCATTACAATTTGCTTATATTCTGTGTAAAGTACAACTTAATGTTTATGAGTTTAAAAACATTTGTGGCATTACGTAAATTGCAGACAATTATTTGAATTCCTTCAATTTGTAAAATCAACAGAGAAACACGTTTACACTAATATTCTTGCAACTGATTTATGACAGACTTTTCACACACACTTTTATATTTTTGAAATCTCTGGAATTTTCTGTGGGCCTTAATACAACTTTACACAGATGGCTTTGGTAAGTAGTCACACCAGTATTAAGCCAACACATGTAATGTTTTAGTGTTATGGGTATACTTTCAAAACAGTGTTATAGCTGCATACATTTTAAACACTTATTCAGTGCTGCATACTTGCAATGTAAGAACAAAATCAGTAGAAAAACATGAAATATTCTGGTAACAGGACATCCGTTAGACATTTCATTTAACCTAAAACACAACACAATACAATGTGTAATTCAAAATAGGGTAAAACACCATCATAATTCAGTGAAAATTCCATCATATTAACATAGTTGTAATGTTTAGTCAGCACGCACAAAGACGAAGATACAAATAGACAGTCTTTATTGATGCAAAATACTCAAGGGATCACATGAACAACATATGAGAAACGCTAACTACATAAAATATAAATGAGAACTGACAAGGGATTGAACATAGCGGAGTATAAATACAAGGCAACAAATATAACACAATAAAAGACAGGTGCAAATTATGAGTAATCATAGAAACAAAGGACATAATCAGTAATCTAGGAAACTGAAACTAAACAGAGTAGTAGTCCCCCCCTCCCAGGAAGGCACATCCTTGCGCCGTAACTATAATTCCAACTGTGGAGGGAGGGAAGGGGCTTTGGAGGAGGGCGTGGAGCTGGTGATGGACAGGGACCAGGAAGAGGGTAGAGGGAGATACAATGGTGGAGCTGACGGGTCAGGGTGGAACCTGGGGGCCGTCTGACGGATGCGACATCCATGACCTGGAAGCCAAAGGTGGAGGCGCCAGCTCTCGGGAGACGGAGGCTCAGCAGACCGAGGCGACGACGGGTGTGAGGACGATGGGGAAGCAGGAGAGAAGGAGGAGTCCAGTGGAGCCAAAGAGTCAGTGACGGAGGCAGAGCAACGGCTGACTGAGGCTGGGCTGGAGGGCTGACGGACCATAGTGGAGCCAACGGAGCATAAAGCTGGGGTGGAGCTGACAGGCTGACAGGCCGAGGTGCAGACAATTGGCCTGAAGGCCTGAGGAGAAGCCAGGGAATCTAACATTGTGCAGAGCTGGGGATCAGGAAGCCAGAGCCGGAGAGTTGCACGGAGTTAGTGGCGGGGTTAGAGCTGAGGAGCTGGACAACATCAGTGGAGATGACGGATCCTGGTTGCTGAACGGAACCAGCCAAGGAGATGGAACCAGGAAGTCTGGTGGGAACATTGGGGGAATAAAGGTCTCAGGACAGGACCAGAGCATCCAAACAGTTGAACGGAACCAGAAGAGAAGGCATAGATTAGAGGGTGGGGACTCGGCAGGGAACTAGATCTGTGGACCACGGGTCTATAAGGCACTGATCCACTCCAGGCTCTGGTATGGACTGGGTGGCTGTCTCTGGCTCCGAGGTAGGAGTTGGCTCTAGTGTTTGGCTCCTCCTCTACCTCACAGACGGTGTACAGGAGCACCCACCCCAAATAATCCACTAGAGTCCCTCGCTCGAGGAGGAGGAGATGCACTACTGGTAAATCTATACTTATATTACGGCCATTTATTCTGTAATGTGTAGTCAGCACGATCACAGGAGATTACAGGAACAACATATGAGAAATACTAACATAAATCATAAACGAGAACCGACAAGGGACTGAACATAACAGGAAGGGCAAGGCGGACATAATGAAAGAGAGGTGCAAATTATAAGTAACCATAGAAACAAATGAGGAAACAGGAATTAAAGGAAACAAAACAGAATATCAAAATAAGAGTCAATAACCATGATAATAATACATAGGGCCCTATTTTAACAGACTTTTCTTAGAGTGTGCCTGTTTGACTTCCATTATGTGTATTTACTGTAAAAACACTTTCCAGTAGTTTAATCGTGGTTTGGCCGGTGAGCATGGTCCAGCTAAGCTGCTGCTGTAATATACCATTAAGTGGCCAAAAAGGTTTGGTAACACTTTATATTTACAGTGTCCTTGTTACACTTTACTTGTAGTTAATGTAGTAATAATATAAATTATACATAATTACATGTGACTAACCCTAAAGCAAACCCTACCTAACCTAACCAAACCTAACCTAACCTAAGTACATGCAGTTAATTATTATGACTTAAATGTATAATTACACTGTAACACGGACACCTTAAAATAAAGTGTAACCAAGTATTTTTCTCGATGACAGCTGTGTTTTATGATAATGTAAATTATTTGTAAGCAGTTTACAAATCACTAAGATTTCATCGTATTTTATGTTTCACCAGTGTCTGATTTTTGGAATGCTCTGTGATGTAGGTTTGTGTTTTAGAGTGATCAATCATTTAGAGTGTCATTTACGGTGACTGGCCCAGAAACGGAGCACTTGTTGTCTCCTCAAGCTTC
This sequence comes from Paracanthobrama guichenoti, assembly GCA_018749465.1. Lineage (NCBI taxonomy): Eukaryota > Metazoa > Chordata > Actinopteri > Cypriniformes > Gobionidae > Paracanthobrama > Paracanthobrama guichenoti. The sequence goes on along the minus strand of CM031951.1, from coordinate 2,391,469 downwards.
AACGACTATTTGCGAAAGGTTAAATATCAAGGGTATGTAAACATTTGAACAGGATAATTTGTGAATTTAATTTTGTCTGTGTAATGTAAATACGTGTTCTGCAGCATTTTTGAAAATTTTAAAAGTATGTAAACTTATGAGCATGTGTTGATACCTGAGTTGTTGCATAAGGTCTTCTCCCTCTTTAATGACATTGAGTGTGGCCTCCAGTGTGGCCGTCTGCTGCTGCTGAAACTGTTTTATCAGCTCCTGAACCGAATCAACCGAGTCAGAACAAACGTCCTCCAGCAGCTCCTTTTGCAGGTCCTCCATCCATGTCCACAACTGAAACACACATACAGTACATACAAACGCACATTAATGCATGTACAGACTTTCAGTGATAGCTTCTGATGACATTTCCTCATGATATTCCTACTCGACTTAATTTTATTAAGTTTATAATCAACATTTATTCCGCACAATGGAGCCAAAACCTGACCCATATACAAGTGCAGTATCACACTTCAGTAAAGACCTAAAAAAAAAAAAAAAAAAAGTTTCAAAACTTCTCTACAGACTCAGAGATGGAGTGACCTGTCTGCACAGATTATAACTCTCATCTAACAATAATCTGCCCTGAATCCAATATTAGAAAGCAGCCTGAAATGTATGCTCTCATTTCTCATTCTGCTTCCATTTTTAACATTTCAGTGTAAAAGATTAAACAGTATAGAAATGATTCAGACAGTTCATTAAAACTGAACAAAATGATCCCCCAAACACTGGAGTGCTGTGTGGTGTAATGTTTAAAGGTCAGTGCCGGTTGGAGCACCAAAAAGACATGTAACATCAGGTCCTCAAGAGGGACTGAACCTTAAATTTATAATCATATTACATAAAATCCACAGAAACAATTCAATTACATTATCGGTCAAAGTTTCAAAGCTCACCAAGGCTTAATTTAACAGTAGTGAAAATAGTAAATTGTGAAATATTATTGAACTATAAATGTTTTCTGTTTTAATAGTTTTTTAAAATGTAGTTTTTTTTCATGACTTTTGCTACACACTCAAAAAGATGTACTTTTTCTTCACAAAAAGAGTACATACTTTTAGGACTTTTAGGACAAACTGGGACAGTATTAGTTTCTGGTTTTGTCATCTGATTTGCTTTCCATAATGTGTTCATGTCATGTGCTTCCCTTGTCTAATAGGTCATGTTCTCATTGGTTCATTGTTTCATTGTGTTCAGGTGTATCTTGTTTTCTTATTCGGCAGTGGACAGGAGTCAGCATGGGCACCCTGACTGGTCTGCGGCTATGCAGCCCCATAATAACTCCCCCACTCTGTATTCTGACACCTTTCTATCAGAACCAGCATTAACTTCTTGAGCAATTTGATCTCCTGTAGCTCGTCTGTTTGATCGGACCACACGGGCCAGCCTTCGCTCCCCACGTGCATCAATGAGCCTCGGCCGCCCACGACCCTGTCGCCGATTCACCACTGTTCCTTCCTTGGAGCACTTTTGATAGATCCTGACCACTGCAGACCGGGAACACCCCACAAGAGCTGCAGTTTTGGAGATGCTCTGACCCAGTCGTCTAGCCATCACAATTTGGCCCTTGTCAAACTCACTCAAATCCTTACGCTTGCCCATTTTTCCTGCTTCTAACACATCAACTTTGAGGACAAAATGTTCACTTGCTGCCTAATATACCCCACCCACTAACAGGTGCCATGATGAAGAGATAATCAGTGTTATTCACTTCACCTGTCATGCCTTCATGTTGCCATTGTTCCTTGGTCTAGCTTTGTGATGATTGTGTAACTGCTGTTGGTGAGTTTATGTTCAAAATTACTTCATGGATTTTCATTTACACGGTTCTGACCAGCAAGGGTCGCAGTGGAGACGGGTGTCGTATTTTTTCCAAGCTTCGACACAATACGGCACATTTGCTTCAACTGTTTCCGTGTTTCACAAAGTCTCGGTCTGCCCATCACTACAGGCAGGAAGACGAAGACAGGTTAATACAGTTCCCAAACATACTCCAAAGACAGGCAATAGCACACCAGAACTTAGCATAACAATGACTGGACAAGGAGTGCAGGAGAAGGAACAACTTAAATGGTGAACACAAACGAGATGATTAAACAGACACAGCTGAACTAAATGAACTCATAATGACGGTAACCAGGGAGACAGACGTGTGGCGGGAAACTGAACAAAGAAACATGTGACATGAAAACAAACTGAAAGTTCATGAACAAAGCTAAACAGAATGGTGACAGCATGTCATCTTTGTGCTGCATTAAAAAGTCCCTGTAAATGTATCCTCACTGTTCTGTGTTGAGGAATAAAAACTCTTTGGATTAATTCTGTTCATAACTAATTAACGTCTAATAAATAACAATGCATGGAGCCAATTTTGCTGATGAGAATATCAGTCACACAGACATGTTTAATAAACCTAAATCCCTCTTTGTAAGACCTTACAGTGTTTCCACCTTTTGAACAATTATTTGCTATGACATTTGATAAGGATTCTCAGTTCACAAACAGCAATTTATTGATCATAACTGATCATGACCAGAAACAAAACAAAAAAAAATGTTTTTGGCATTTTAAGAATTTATAATGAATCCCTGACATCTACAGGTTTTCCATGACCGTGGGAACCCTAACTCTGCCAGATGCAAAAAGAGAGACTGTAATGATAAATAAGGCGTTTCCCAATCTACAGTGCGGAGGCTGGTGCTGTTTAACTCTAACATGTTACAGGCGTAGAGGAGCTCTACAGGAGGATGTGATATTCATGATAGATGATTCCCTCAGCAGAGGTTTGAGACACACTCAGGAATATTATTCATATTAATCATACATAAGAGCTCTGAACAGCAACACATATGACAAGTTTTACAATACAGGAAATCGCCCACACTAGGGAAAAGCTAAACAGAATGGATGCATTAAACCAAACCACGCCGCAAAGACATACAGATATTCCTTACAGAAACAAACACGGCCTACATGCCACTTCAAGAGTTTTTGCTTTACATTTATTTCAAACATAGTCAACATGATATGGTTCTCTTATGGTGTATTCAGTTGGCTTGGTTTGTTTGGTTTGAACCAAAAAAAAAAAGGTCCTGGTTCGCTTAACGTTCACATTGGCATTTTACATTTACATTTATGCATTTGGCAGACGCTTTTATCCAAAGCGACTTACATTGTATCCAAGGTACACATTTTTTTTTACATTTTTGTCAGTTCTTGCTTTCCCTGGGAATCGAACCCATGACCTTGGCGTTGCTAGCACCACACTCTTATTGTTTGAGCTACAGGAAAGCTACTTTAACATTGAACATTAAGCTATTTTAACATTGAACCTAAAGGCATAGGGATACGTCTACAACCTGATTGGTCGGCTTTTATGACGTATATTTCGCAACAGAACTTACTGAACATCCAAAACAATGCTGTGTGCTGGGCTAAATGTGTGTAGCTACATGTCGATGGTATTTTGACCATCTGAGAACTTGTGAAGAGTATAAAATGTGTAAAACAGCGTCAGGAATCCCTCCGTCACACACACAAACCAAGATCTGCTGTGATGGGCAACATCGGGACTATGACGAGAAAAAAAACAGGTGTGCTTTTTAGGGTCGCATCTTGTGAAATCATGTCCTGTTTTGTGGTCCGTGTTCATAATTCAGTTGAACCACACCAGAGTTGGTTTGGAAGCGGGCCGAGAAACCTTTTCTGCAGACATAGTCTTGTTTGGTGCACGCCAGGGTTCAGATGGTTCAGATTCACACTTACTCAAAGGAACCGCACTAAAGCCCCGTTCACACCGCCAGTGACTTTTTTCCGCTGTATGTCGCTAGTCTCTGTACTGTGAGACACTTGTGGGCGTTCCAGTGCTGTTGCTCTAATGTTATTGGTAGACTGCACATCTGGCCATTTCTATAGAAAATACAATCAGTGATATATAAAATTAAGATATCATTCTAATTTGACTAGGAATAAAGTTTTAATTAAAATAATTAAAAATAACATTCTGCTTTAGGAGTGTGCTGTTGTATAAACCACAGCAGTGCTCAGTGCATTAAATCATTAACTAGATTAACGATCCATCTATCAACAAATTATAACTCACTCATAAAAATGACTAAAATGTAATTCGAATTTGACAAATAATACATTTTCTTGTTCCTAATAATCAATATAATGCAGGGGGAACTGAAATATAAACTGCAGCAGTGCTAAACTGCATCATATAATTAACAACACAAACTATCAGAGTATGAATCAAACTCACTAAGACTGCCAATTCCACACTGCCATTTCTTTTCCACACACCATTTTATAATATCCATGTGGTTACAGTCAAACCATATAATACAAAGAAATCACTCCCGAACTCGAGACGGTAACGTGAGCTCCACACAGTCCACTCCTATTGGTTGTCGCTCGCGAAATGTGCTTCTCATTTGCATAAAGTAGAACTTTTGTTGCGTGTCTCGCGTCGCTTGACAAACCTACATTCGGTCGCCAACAGTCAGTAGTCGCGTTTCCATTACAAATTTGCGCAAAACTTTTGCAGTACTTTCTAAATGTCGATAAAAAACTATTGCGAAATGACAGCGTTTCCATTAACCGATGCTATGCGACTAAAACAGAATTTTTTTCCTCTCGCGACAAGTCATTCCTAAACTCATGGTGACGGATGTTGGTAGGTTTACAATTATCCTAGCCACTGCACTAGCCATTATTTTTAATCGAAAGGAGCGGTCACGTATGAGGTGTTTCTGGGTGTTTCTCCCTCATATCTGCTTCAAGGTCTTGATAAATTGTGGCATTTCTTTTTTTAGAAAGTATCCAGTATTCCCGTAAATTCTTTTGTCTTTTAATAAAGAACTCATCTTCTCATCTTCTGTCCAAACATACCACGTCATCTTTAAAGAATGATCAACTTTTACTTGCACCAGGTGACCTGTAAATGCGCAAAAACTGTTTCCATTGCAGTTTCGCGAAATATTCCTTTTTCGAATTGCCTGAAAAACCACCTCATGCAAGCGTAAAAACTTCTTTTGCGATATATGGGAGTTTTTGCGGAATTGATGCGTTTCCACTGGGCATATTTTCAATTTCAATTTGCGCATTTTGAAGGGTAATGGAAACACGGCTACTGTCGCTCATGTCGGCGGAAGTCGTCAGAGCTCCGTTGAAATGAAATGAACGGGGCTTAACAGAGCAATTGCACCAGGGTTTGTTTTAATTGAGTCAAACCTGCCAAGTGTGAACACACTCTGAAACTAAACAAAGCAGAACCATAACCCTGACAGTTACATCATACAGACAAATATTACTACAGTGAAATATAAACTGTCCATAATATTGCTGCAGAAAAAAAATCAAGGTTTTTGGGTTCATGGTTTGTTGTAGTAATTTGTTAATTCTTTTACACTTTTAGGTTTCCTTATAATGTTCGAAGGTTGAAGTGTGAGTAGAATAATGTTATTTTATTGTACCCAGTTCAACTTTACCAGTAACCAGTAACCTTTCACTTTACAGTAGTTACTCCCATAATTCACACAAAGTGTCATGGGACGTAGGAAAAATGTGGATAGGGCTGTTTCCATTATATATGAAAATTATAAGCACATTAAATTTTAAAATTAAAAGTTATTTCTATTATTGTTTATCTTGTAAAAAATGCCATTTATTTATTTATTTTTAATATTTAGAGATTGCAGATGAGCAAGCAATTTTAATTTTTCCAGATTCACACATCAAATAGATACGTGTGCTATCAAGGTAAATTATACAAGTGGGTGTTTGAATGTAGAATTGAGAATATTTTTCCTGTTGAGTTTGTTCTCTGTCTAAAGCATTTACAGAGGCTACATTCACCTCATTCTTAAGTGTGTGTGTGTGTGTTCAGACTGAAATGAAGTGTTTCTGGAGTGCTGCTAAACCTGAGCTCATTCAAGGGCTTGTGTGGTGACCTCTGGATGCAGGAGCCTCTTTCAGAAACTCTCCAGGCCAGTGTGAAACATTGTAAAACTTTGGCCTGCAGGAGAACCTCCTTTTGCCAAGAACCGCTGATGTTAGCCTCAGCTCACATAATGTAGCTCTTTTCATGGACTGGAATGTGCTGTGTATAAACACTACTGTAACACATTTAACTAAACAGAAAATCCACACAGTTCACAGATTGAAGAGCAACTCTGATTCTTACATATGTATCAGTATCACTTACCACAGCTATTTGATTTATTACATCGTAATAACACATCATTGAAAATGCAAGGATAAAATTTGTTATTACAACTACCAAATAGTATGTTTATTACTTTATATTTACATGCTACTCCATTTAAAATAAAAAATCACAAATGAGAGCCGTATTGTTCGTTTTTTGTGGTCTACTAGAATAGGTTTTCATGCTTGAATGTTCAAAAACACATTATTTTTCACATATTTGACATTGTTGCAGCTCCTCTCTTCCTGGTCTGTCAGTAACGCTCTGTTTGTTCAGTTCTTGTCTCTATGAAGCCCCTCCTTCTGAAAAGCACAATGTGCTCTGATTGGTCAGCTGGAGCAGTTTGTTGTGAATGGTCATAAATGTCACACTCCTTACCATAACTGTGAGTTTCAACACACTACTAACTAACTTTGACACTGACAAATATGCAAATAAGAACATTAACCCAGGGCTTAGGAATGTACAATGTGAAACGTCAGTTTATAAATACCCAGGATTAATTGTTATCCCCAGGTAAATTATGAACAGTATGAAACATGAAGCAAGATTACCCAGGATTCAGTTTACACAGGGTTTAGAATGACCCAGGGTTAACTATTTTAAGTGTAAAAAGCCCTGAAGTGTGTTTTACAAGATCTTAGTCTCCATAGAGAGAGAGAGAGAGAGAGAGAGAGAGAGAGCGAGAGAGAGAGAGAGAGAGAGAGAGAGAGAGAGAGAGAGAGAGAGAGAGAGAGAGAGAGAGAGAGAGAGAGAGAGAGCGAGAGAGAGAGAGATCAGGACATCAGAGGCAATCGTGAGAAAACCACATTCCTACAATCCCCATACATCAACAAAAGTATAGCTCATGGCAGAGCTGCATGAGACAAGCACAGCACCAAACAGCCCCATAAAGATGGATTGTGCCACTTAACCCTCCAACATATTTACTCTCTCTGTCCTTCTCAAACACAGGGCACATGAGGTGATGGATGTAGCGTTATGTCACATTACTGCGTAATAAATCACTAATAATCACTGCTATTGACTGCTGCAGCAATGGGCCTTAAACATGTAATGAGTTACGTAATGGCAAAAGCGTTTAACTTTTCACACAAGTGTCTGAATGGCAGCTGGAGAGGTAAACAGCATGTTCTCTTGTAGCACATCTGGCACTGCTCAGCATAACCTCCCAGCATTCCTCTGCAATCCACCTGGTATGTGAGTGAGCGAGCAGTCTTACCTCTTTAGTGTGCGTGTGGAAGGAGACGGACATGTCCAGCAGTAGTTTTCTTTGCTCCACTCTCCTAACGAAGTCCTGGATCCTGACCTCCAAGTGTCGCGCTGCCTTATAGATCTCCTCAGGGTCACACTCGCCCGTCTGGGCCAACTGCTCCGCTGCTTCCAGGAGTTTATCTGCATTAGTGTAAGTGTTCTGATCCGGGAGAGAGAAAACATGGCAAAGCCCAATCAATGAATGGTCATTTAAAATAAAAGTTGAGATCCAGATATTGATAAAATATTAGTCACATTTATTTATATAGCACTGTATATGCTATAGATTGTTTCAAAGCAGCTTCACATTAATAAACAAGAAAATAACCGTGTTACTGTTGTAAAATACATACATTTATAAAACCAATTTGATTTCAGGTGTAAAGTAGCTCTACAGAAGACAATAGTGTCATTATTCTGCTCATGTCAGTTCAATGTTGATTCAATTCTGTTCAATAACATTGTAAATGTTGCAAAGTTAGGGCCCTATCATACACCCGGCGCAATGCAACACAAATGTTTTCTGCTAGTTTCAGCCCGACAGTTATCATTTTGACGTCCAGTGCCACGCTGTTTAAATAGCAAATGCACTCGTGCCCATCTGTTCACCCATGGGCGTGCTGGTCTGAAAACGAGGTGTGTTCAGTCGCATTGTTGGTGCGTTGCTATTTTGAGGAACTGAAAACGACTGTGCCATTGACCAACAAAAACCTGGTCTAAAGTCAAGTAGCGCAGTATTTTTTGTTATTTAAAAGACGCGTTAGTAACATGTGCCTATAGGCGGGTGCACACACACAGGGACACACACACAGGGATGCACAGCAGCACACACACATTTTTAAATATTAAAAATTAAAGGATTCCTCTCTGGAGAAGCATTCAGTCTTTCCGCTAGCAAATTCCACCATGTAAATAGTGAATCCGCCATGGTGCAAGCTCAACTGGCTTTTAAAGGGAATGGGAGATGAGACTCTGATTGGTTTATTGCACGTTATGCCCAAAACACACCCATGACTCATTAAGAGACTATACATAAAACCCTTTTAGACCATGCACCTGGCGCACTGACCGTTTTTTCCTTCGTTAAACTATCAAAAGTGGATTCAGACACGCCCTAAATGCACCTGTGCCGTGCGCTTCAGACCATGTGCTCAGATAGTTAAAATAGTGCCCTTAGTATTTCCCGAAAGCATCATTAGCCAACTATGGTCACAAGTTCCATCGTTATCAGCAAACAGCATTGCAAAGATGCATGGTTGGAACGACACATAGACTTAATAAATCCTTATCTTGAGCAAAATAAGCAAGGTGACATTCAATACAATATATATCTTTTATTTTACATTTAAACAAATGTCATTTACTTCTTTTAGTTTGTCAAGAGACTTAAAGCACCATGCTTACATGGTGACTTACGTGCTTTGTCCAATGCATGCGAGTGCTGCCGTATGTTCGAATATGACCAGTCATTTTCAGGTGAGACCTGAACAGCACACGTTGCTATCTGTGTTTAAACTAAACTTATTTAAGCCTTGCCAATTTAAACATTCAAAAGCCAGAAGACGCGAATGAGAACTTGCGCGCAAATATTGAGTTCTCTTTCAAGTCTTGCGTTTGAACAGACAAACTCACACAAAAAGTATGTCAACATGTCCATCTTGATGAGTACCCTAGCAGACATAGTCTGTATATGCCTTAAAGTGAACTTTATACAGTCGAGAAAGACGACGCATATCCTTGCATTAGGTCTTAAAGGGGCAGTAGCCTTTACTGCTGTCTGTTTAATGTCAAACAACAAAAGACAAGGACATCACTCACTGCTCTTGAGTGAATAACTTTTGTAAGTTTAATAAGGATTAATCTTTAATTTATACAGTCAAATATGCAATGTTATTTTACATTTGATCAATTTCTGTACCTGAAAACTAATGTTAGACCTACATGAAAAACCTGAAAAGCACTGTTTATTTTATTAGTATATTTGCTTGATAGTATTTATTTGTGCTGCTGCTTGTATTTAAATTATTTGTTCTTATTATTTTCTTTATTTTTATTTGACAGTAGTCCTTTATTCCCTGAACATAGCAAATACCGAACCGTACCGAAACCGTGAACCTAAAACCGTGATACAAACCGAACCGTGAGCAATCTGTACCGTTACACCCCTAGCGTAACATATGCGAAAACGTTCAAAGGGTGCCATGACTGAAAAAAGGTTGGGAAACACTGCTCTAGTACACAAGAACGAGCTTATTTGAATCTGGAAATAAAGCTAAATAACTGAGAAAAATGAGAATTAGTCCTCAGATGCCATGTCCTTCATTTATAGCAAAGAAATCTAGCATTAAAGGTGCACTGTGTAAATTTTACCAGCGACTTCATTGTAAGGGGACCCGCGGTGTATGTAGATAGAAAAGGTTCATTCTAAGACATAACGGTTCATTATGTAATTTATGCACCACTGAAAACATAGTTACGTATATTATATTGCATTTCTGTCAATAGATCCTCATAAATACTACACACTGCACCTTTAATTCGATCTCAACCGGATTCATGAAAATAAGTTATTACTCCACCACCTGCCATCAGTGGATGCCATCATTAACCAACGTGGTTAAACGACAAATTTGTCACAATACAGTTTCAATACGGTCATGATTAGCTAGTTGATTTCTTTAATGATGAATTATACTCTGGTAGTTAAGCAGCGAGTTACTGTACACCATTGTATGCGAAACACACCCAAGCTCAATTCAATTCTCATCCGATATTAACACCAGACCAGAGCAAAAGGAAGTGATTGAAAGATTGTAAGACCCTTTTAAATAGTTTGTTTTTGACACTATACCGTTTCAACACTGAAAAAGTGGTAACATTTAAAAAATATATATATATATATACAGTATACACTTGTTCAAAATTTTGGGGTCAGTAAGATTTTTTTTAAAGAAATTAATACTTTTATTCAGCAAGTATGCATTAAATTGATCAAAGGCGACAGTGATGATGGTTCAAATGTTACAAAAGAAAAGTTTTCCAAATAAATGCTGTTTATATTCATCAAAGTATTATGAAAAGTATCGCCAAATCATCATATTAGAACGATTTCTGAAGGATTGTGACTGGAGTAATGATGCTGAAAATTCGGCATTGCTTCACAGGATTAAATTACATTTTTAAATATTTTCAGCAGAAAACAGTTCTTTTAAATTGTAATAATATTTCACAATATTACAGTTTATTATTATTATTATTATTAAAATAAAGGTATATGTAGCCTTGGTGAGTGTAAGACACTTTCTTCAAAAACATAAAAAAACTTACTACCCCCAAACTTTTAAATACTATAAAAAATAAATAAAAATTAAAATATTTTAACTATAAAGACTGTAAAAATGCTTCGTAAAAACTGTAAATTGATTGACAATAATACTAAGCCCTGCCCACTTCCGGTTTTATCCAAACACAGATCATTTTGCTGCACACTCCTAAGTCATATACATACATATCATGTCCCGTTTAAAGCCTTCTGGTATAAACAATAAATAAAAAAGGAAATTAAATATCCCAATAGAAATGCCAGACCACTGCATTGGCTACCTCACAAGAAAATCAACTAAATGAATGGAAGGATTAATTTCTCTTATGGTGATAAAACATTTTCCTTGCATGTAAAATTGCACGTTATCCCAGCCTGGCACACATCACCCCGTTACACTCAGCACAAACCCCATCAGAAGCAGCAGTTATCACGGATTATCACCTTGTGGCCCTAACCTAGCCAAAAACAGAAGAACAGTGGCCCACTGGCTGCTGAGACAAGAGCATTGTCACCCCAGTGCACACTGTTCCTCACTGTCAGACATCAGGTAAGATGCTTCAACGAGAGGTCGTCGGCTAATTAACATGAGATAATTACATGTGTATTCACCTGCTGTGACTGGAGAACAAGAACACATTTACAGCTCCAGAGGGCTTCAATCCTTCATTAAACACACAGTTAAGACATTGCATTTCTTATGAGAGATTTAATCAGTTTCATTGGGAAACATTAGCTGAGCCCACACGAATGAAGCCCTGCTGACACAAAAACATCATAAATTTTCACTCTTTTGTGTGTTTTAAAATGAAATATGCCATGTACCCTGACTACTACCCTGATATTTCTCTGTATCACTGTGGATTTGCCGCCGTGTTTGCGGTCACACATCACACGTGAACTCGTTATACTCGTTATACTCGTACTCGGATTTGTCGTTGTTGAAGAAGATGTGTTCAAGACCAAAGCCCTGAGACGGGAAGCTGTCAACAGGCTCAATGGTGACAGTGAACACCAAACACACAGCAGTCGAGCTACAGACACATAAATCACATTATGTAAATTATTACATGAGAGTAACAATGAGCTTTATACTATTTTCATCTTTTCAATCTATAAGCTGTTCAGCCTTTTGTCTTAAAAATCTAGGAGACATTATTAATAAACGGACCAGGGCTTGTTTTCTGATCACTAGGAGTTATATACATAGACAGTAAAAGAAATGGACACAGCGACCCCATAGACTTCAACGGAGAGAAGTGAGGTCAATTAGAAACACTCACTTCCTGATGGCTGAGCTTGACGACGTAGATGTGACGTGAGCAACCTGTCTGACAGTTGAAAGTCTTCTAGTAGTTGTGCAAAGTGAAATCTGAATCACCGAATCTTGCAGAGATTTTGGCTCTCAATGGGCTTCTCCCCATGCTTCTCCCTTGACTTTATCGAACTTTATGCCTCCACGTCCCCCCGATTGCCTCATAGACAGTAAAAGATTGCCTGCGAGCTTCTCCTCCTGTCTATACGGGTCTATACGGTAATTTCTCTACTGTGCGATGGAGAGTTGTGTGGTTATGACACAATCGTTAGCCTATTTTTACAAAAACGGCTTCTATGGGGCGATAGTGTAATGTACAAGGTAATGGAGCCTTTTATACATTGTCGTGTTTCTTTAGAAATAAACAATGGACAAACTGAGTCTTTAAACGCCTCAGATGTAAAGTTATTCGCCAAAATGAATGGGAGTCAATGGAATGCTAACAGCAGGTGATGGCTTGGTTAGCAATGGCTGCCCCTATGGAAGGTACGCTTTCCGGGTGCTGGATTACCCCCTTGGTTATATATAAGAGCACTTTAGGAAATCAGAAGCTGAAAAAACTTAAAGGGACAGTAATATCTTCATTTGTGTCAGGAGTTGATATTTAATATGAAAATGTAAGTCAAAAGTGTGCATTTTTGGAGCGATATTGATGGATGGTTTTGATGGTTTACTTCAAATTTCTATAGAGAGGAGTGATATTTTTTCCATTTTTACTCAAACTGATGTGAGGTGAGCATTATGGAGTGCTAAACATTCTCAGGAAATTCCTTATATGGACAAAGGCATCCCGATTCCCGACTAATCCAAAGACTACTTTTGAAAAATAAAGATCTTTTTCTTTTTTTTTAAGAAGGGCATTTAATACAGTCAATGTTGACACAAAGTAAGAAATCTGATTAAAGAAATGAGGGATTAAAACAGTGTGAATAGACAGTGTCAGTAAATATAATAAAGACAAAAGAATAATAATTAGAGCCATATCCTGGCTGGAGAGGTGTGAACGTGTAACCGTTCTATTCCGTGCCGATCCACTCCAGCTGGTATGGTTCTGGTTTCATTTTCCACTGTGGGGCTAATAACGGCCGCTCTTTGGAATGTCATACAAAAGCGCCAGTCATTTAGACATAAATAACGACCGCATTATAGAGGATGATCAGATAATTCTTTTAATTGCATTATTAATTTGTTTACGTCACTCAAAGAGAGCGCTTAGCCAGCTACAGAGAAACTGGTAGCTAGGAAACAGACGAGTGAGCAATCCTGAGTGGCGACGTCATTTCATGGATTCTACCGGCACGGTTAGACAACCGTGCCGAGAATTCCGGCCGAGAACGGTTTGTAATCGTGCCGTTCCATACCAGGATCAAATGAAAACACAACTGGAACCGTTCCTTACCATTCTAAGAACCGTTCGGCCCGACGGTGGAAAAGTGGCTATTAATGGGGCAGTAAAACATTAGAAACAATAGGATGGATGCGAATAAATTTCACGTGCAAGGGATTATGGGTGATAAGAGGTCAAAGTTTGGATAGGTGGGTCAAACTAACAGGCTGCTGAGCATGCTCACTTTGACCTTGTGTGCTTGCACTTGAAATTTAGAGAAAGTGCCAAAAAAAAACACCCAAACATAATCAAGCATTTGATTATGAGTGATATATTGCTGCTAAATAGTTAGCAGCACTAAAAATCTATCATATATGCTGCATTCCTGATTTGATCGTACACACATGTACATACATAAGACAAGTGACACATGAATCCATCACTCCATTAGAATGTGGCCTGAAAGTTTCTAGAAGTGTTTGTGTCTCATCTCTTCATCTTCGTCAGTCTGTTCTTGGATATCATATGTCTGATAAGCAGATGTCAGAATAACAAAAGCTGCATATGTCTCACTGGATACCAATAATGGCTGAGCCAGAACAAATCCCTTGCGCTTATTTAGACGGAGTCGGATTGTCTCAGGCCCTTCTCATGACACTGACACTGGCGATCTGTCATCCGGACTATTATGGATTATTCATCTCAGGGGAATTATGTGGATGAGAGAGTCAGGGCTTAGTGTACAGTGATCTTTGTCTCGTCTTTGTGCTGTCAGATTAATACTGCGCAATGTTGTTTAACAAATTTCAGTTCAGCAAGACTTGATCCTATTTAAGATGACAAAAAGTGTGAATTTAATTCAAATTTGTCTTGTTTTTTTTATATGAGTTCAAACATACAGTTCAAAAATACAGTAAAACAGTAATATTGCATAATATTTTTTTGTAGAAACCATAATTTTTTTCAGTATTCTTTGATGAGCAGACAGCTCAGAATAGCAGCTTTTATTTAAATCAGATTGTAATATATATTGTAACAAAACTTGTAACATTATACAATTCTTTACTGTCACTTTTGATCAATTTAATGCATACTTCCAGAGTAAAAGTATTAATATCTTTAAAAAACAAACAAACATTTGACCCCAAACTTTTGAACAGTAGTGTACAGTACATCCCCACTTTATGTCAGAGCTCATAAGTCTGTCGTGAAAGGCTAAAATCAATGTCACCATGTAGAATATTAATGGGATATTGACTTTGGGAACCCGAATGTTGCACAACAGAGGTTCCCACAGAGGTTATCCCATCATAACAGAAGTTATTTATATACAGAAGTCTTAATGTTACAGCAGGAAAAACAGAATTTGAATTTTTTAGGGGTCAACGAGAGGTGTAAAACAGTCATGAAAAACTGAATTATGGCTGTTTTTAGTGATACAAAGCTTGACTAATATTATGAGTGGACTAAAAATATGCAAAAGACTGCCTCTAATATATCAGAACCTGCATTCCATTATATTGCAGTAATAGCCATCAATAAGGAGAATGTCAACATATACAGTACAGTAGTTAAGTCCTTTTACAATAATACCGTATAAGTGAGGCATATCTAATGGGGCAGATTTCTGATCAAATCAGCATTCAATCATGTTTACTTTTGTCTTGTACGCAATGCAGAAACAATAGCCTGAAAAAGACACATCTCGCTGCCAATTCCCCCCCAAAAAGACTATTGTCAATATCGACACACAGCTCTCTCCTGAGATGAGTTTCCAACGACAACAAAAATTCACTGTGAATTTTCACACTTCCACCCTCATTTTTTTAAACCTCAAGTTGCTACTTATGAGTACTTAGGATGAATTACAACACTGAGGCATTTGGAAATTGCTTCATAGTCAAAGCATACAATATCTGAACTCATTGCCCATACAGTAAAGGAAACCATCTGTGAAGCTCATTTGATGGAGCTCTAGTGGGATGAAAACATTTACATTAGCCCGTTCTCTCTGAAGCATTTGTGTTTGCTGCACTACCACCACTGCATATGTTGACATCTTTATTACATCATTTGATTAAATGTCTCTAAAGGGACAGACACCAAAAAAAATCGTCCTGTAATTATCTAGAGGATTGTCTCCTTGTGGCTTATGGGGTCTGTTTGAGATTTGTGCAGTATAGGAAATGCTCCTGATAGAAATGTTTTTATTTGCATGGCAGAAAGTCACAGCAGATGTGTACTAGTGGGACACACAAGATTCAGTCCTACATGTGTCAGGGTCTGATTCTAATTGTACTGTTAGACTGCGACCAAACTAGGCGCACCATGATACGCGATAAATCACATTTCTTCCATGTTAATCAGAGTTTTTGTTCTAATAAGCCATAACTGTCAACAGCACTCGGCATAAAAACATTGTGACATTCAATTTTAATAGTCTCAGGCTCATACGGCACAGGCACTGGCCATTTAGAGCTTGTACACACAATAGCAAGAGCTGTCTTAAACTGCAACGTCTGGAAGTTTTATTTTATCAGGCCACATGGAAACAAAGTCTTATTAGTACATTGAGTAAGAACTTGTAACTCAATTATCCAAGGTTTACAAGGTTCATGAATCTTAGAAAGAGGTTTTTGTTTGAGATAATTAACCTTTATAAAGCCTACTTATAAATCAAATTTCTAAGGCTTCTACATTATCAACATGATCAAAACTTTGCTGAAAAACCTGTTGTACACAATCAACCACATGCCTTCTTTATTTCACAATGAACACTTACTGGACTGAAGCGTTGTGGGTTTACTTAATTATCAATACATCTAAAAAAAAAAAAAAAGTTACAATGTGAGTATATGACAATGTTAAAAAGTCAAGTGTCAAGAGCCCAACTAAAGTAAACACTAATCACCATAATGGTGACTCTGAACATCTAAAACTACCCAGTTGTGTTTGTCCCAGGAACTTTTTTCATCCAGACCGGTTGCTTTCTGCATTTCCATCGTGGTCTAAAGTATTGTGAATATTAGGCAAATTAGTCCGGTGATGTAGGACTGCATGCAACATTATTTTTCAAAAATTGATTATTTTTGCGTTTTTTGGAGCAATTTCGTTCTTCCGGGTTGAAAAGCAAAGTCAAAGCAATGTTAACGACTCTGAGGTAGAAGCGAGCTTTCAGAGTGTGTGACTGGCTGCCGGCATGAATCTACGTCAACCAGTTCTCTACATTTATTCATGAGAATGAACTTTTTTAACCCAATCTCTGCGCTGTATTACACATGAGATCGCATTACAGTGTAGAATTCAAACAACATGCTACAGTACGCCAGCCGTGAGAACGGTTTCTGCGCGGAACACCGTGATGAGTTTAACAACGACTGGAGCAAGTTTTTCAGTTTTCAAGTTTTTTTGGACATATTCATATACTTCTAGTGCTCTAAACATGGACCAGCACTGTGTATGCGCACATTTTTAATCACGTCATCTTCAAATTAAATATATGTGCAAATAAGAACACCGATACAGCCGTACATCTGAACCTGAACGAGATGACATGATGAATTATTCTGATACACAGAAGACAATGATGTAGACTGATAATTCAAAGAATGGGCAAAAAAGTAGCCTTTATTCTTTCTGTGTTAAACTGACAAGTGTCATTTGTTCAGAGACTGTAGTGCTCTTAAATGTACTGAAAATATTATTAGACCTTTTAAACGTTCTTCTGCGTTTGGCAGTTTTTAGGGTTAGATTTTTAAAATGTCCCTCTTTTTCTCTCCGTGGTCATATTTCAATATACACTTCAGGCAGCTCCATATACCACAATGCAACACGATTGTGACACCACCACTTATCGCGTTTAATCTATTCCACCACAAACAACTCTATGATATTTTAATTATTTTTTTCAATATTTAAAACAACCTAAACACACCTATATACATATAGACTTCTGCATTAAACAATTTCGCATGGGAAAAAAATAGATAATAAATCAGCTCCATAGTGGATTCCAAGTGATCAAGGGCTTAGGACGTTGCAGTTCAGTCCACTGCAAAGGTTCTGCCAGTAGTGGGCACTCATGCAACGTAAGCAATGACGCACATCTGAGTGAACGAGACGGAGGGAAGTTAGCGAGTGCAGGGCATAATAAAAACCAACTGCAACGCAACACTGAAAAAAGTTCATGCAGTGGAAATGACTAGCTTGTGGACTTTCTGCGCAAGGGCGCCCTCCGGCTTCAAGTATGAATGAAACAGACATTACATTAGAGTTTTTAGCGCACCATAATGTTCATATCGCCTTGTTTTGGATAAGAATAAATGCATGGACTATCTTGTCTCTTTTAATTTAAATCTAGTTTTATTAACATTGGCCCATGAAAACCTCTATGTGAACACACTTACCAGAGAAAAGTGAGGAGGACAAATTGATGTTTTTTTAAAAGTGTGAAGGACACATCCCTTGTGTATTCTACGCTCATACACGCTGCTTGTGTGGATGCAGTCAATTTTGACCGTAAAAGATGATTGATTGGATGTCATCATGTGACCTTTTATGGCACTACCATTTTCCTGTTTTTAAACTAGAGGTGGCATTTTACCTGTTAGAAATACACAATCACTTTTAATGTTATTTTAATGTGGGGCAGAATTAAATGAACGGCAAAATTCAGCATTTTGTTTGCGTATGAACTCTGTCACCTCACATACCTCACTTTGGGAACCACTGGGCTAGAATAAACTGCAGTGTCAAGCAGACCTCATACTAATGATAAAAAGTCTGGTGGTGCAAGGGTAGTATTTCTGTTGCATCACACTGGAACATGAAAACTTTTAATCCTTAAAAAATTACAGTAAATGTAAATGAAGCCGCCTTTCTTAACCTGTTTATTGGATGTGGTGCTATGCACTAAGACCTGATTATTGCACACATTGTCTGAGAAACTGTTTAATTGGCTGTTTTTGGATGGATATAAGTGAATTATTCAATCTGAAAATAAGTGGCTTAAATAAGATTGATGTGGATTAGTCTGATTGGCTGTGGATGACTGCCTTGACTAGATCTGTTTTGGATGAATCTGATGGGATGCAGCTGTTGTCTCACCTGTGCCACCTCCTCAAAGTCATCATGGCGTTTTTGGAGGGCTCGGGCTCTGTGCAGGGATTTGCCCACACCTGTGTGTTTACTGAGGAAAGCCTCTCCATGATTCTCTATCCAGTCAATCACCTGCAATACACAAACACACACAATTCATTCAGTGCACGGACAAAACATCACAACACAGAGATGAAAGAGAGTCTTTCAAGTGAGCTTCTGTTTTCACTACTCCGTTCAACTGATGTGACATATGGAAAGCTAGTTATTTAAGAAAACACACACATCCACATGCATAGTGCCTGTGACTGCTCGCATACTCTCATGGGTATATGAAGGGAGAGCGATCAATCAACATCGGTTTTCTGTCCAATAGTGATCCACAGACTCTTTTTCATCATCCCTAGGGACACTGTGTTGCAAATAACATTCCCCCAGCGACATCTTTAGATTAGACAGATGTGAAATGTGACTTAGGCAACACAATCAAACACTAGAAATCCAGCAATGATGAAACAAGCTCAAACTAAACACTGAGAAAATGTTGAAAACGTGCAGAACAAACTCTCATATGTTTTTATGTGCATGTATTTGTGCATATATTTACAGAACCAGGAAAAAACTTAATGTTCACAGGTTGCTCTTTCATAGCTCAGGAGACTTAAAGGTAGGGTAGGCAATTTTGGAGAGGCTAGCAATAGCAAGCTAGCTTTGAAAGCATAAGATCCCACCCTTCCTTCAGAGCATCTCCAAAGCCATGCCTCCTTCAAAACACATGATAATGCACAAAACACAATAATAATGAACATATACAACTGTTCTAGTTGTACCACCTGACTACTGCAGATTACTTTCGCCGTTGATAGTGTTGTCATAGAAATGCAAAAATGTATGCAGCTGTATCTCATAGATCTCATAATTACGGTTATGACATGGTGTGAATGCAGCATAAGCTCATTGTTTTGGTTCAGTAGGTACTGTAAAAGGCTGCTCTTTGTTTGTGGTGCTCTGTGACTGTCATCTGCTCTGAATGAAACGTGTGATGTCTGCGCGAGCAGGTGCGCGGAGGTATGGAAATACATACACTGTGAGGCAGGTAGGACATCCTATTCGGGCATGTTTTGGTCCTGAGACTTCCACAAAAGATATAGGTAATTGTTTTTTTTTATATTTAGACCACTTCTATTATTGATTGCTATCTGGATGTGAAGAGAGTTGCAACCAGAATAACAAAAAGTGTTTATGAAAAAAATTGCCCACCCTACCTTTAATCCATTTGTCAGTTTCGATTGATTCATGTGACAACTCTGTCATTGATATTTATCCCCAAATTCCTTAAAACAAAAATATAGAAATAAAAATAGAAGAAAAAAAAAAGAAATGGGCAGGTGACATAACATCATGTTTTTACTGCCCCTTCATGAAAAACCATGTTCAAAATATTAGCAACATTTTACAAAAAGCTCCCATTTGTTAATGTCATGCAAATAAAATTAACTAACAATGAGCAATACATTTTATTAACACTGATAAAATTTGTTGATAAAAATACAACTATTCATTGTTAATTACATAACATAAAAAACTTTGCTTTTAATAATGTAGTAGTACATTTTTAAATGAACATAAACTAAGATTAATAAATGCTGTAGAAGTAAAGTGTTACCAATATATTAAATGCATTTTTATTCAATTAGAAACTTTTTGAATATGTCTGTTTCATAATACAATTTTTAAAGAGCCTCCCCTAGCATCCCAGGTGTTGCACATAATAATCTCATTAAATAAATATGGTACTTTATTTAAAACTGTCCCTAAAGTGTATTTGAATAAAATGTCTACAAGTCTGCTTTGTGCAATGTGATGCTACATTTCTTCTAAAACGTGTTTAAACATCATGCTTAAAACTGCATTAGAATTATTATACATGTAGTGTCCATGATCTCATATTTATTAAAATAATACATTGAATATTTGTTGTGAAAATGCAAATGAAAAACTTGAAAAGGTGATCAGTTATAGCATCTAAAACATACACTTTACTTTATGGAAATATTTTCTCCTGAAGTCTAGAGGAGGCATTTATGATTAGTGAGGTATTTTAACCAGAAAAAAATCAGAGAAGCTTGAGACCTGAGTAAAAGTCTCCATTTGTTCTCATTGCTCTATAGGGAAAAAACTGATTCAAGCTGATAGAAGAGCAACTTTGACTGAAATAACCACTCATTACAACCGAGGAATGCAGCAAAGCATTTGTGAATGGTGGTGGTGGTGTAATGGTGTGGGGGATGTTTTCTTGGCACACTTTAGGCCCCTTAGTGCCAATTGGGCATCATTTAAATGCCACGGCCTATCTGAGCATTGTTTCTGACCATGTCCATCCCTTTATGACCACCATGTACCCATTCTCTGATGGCTACTTCCAGCAGTATAATGCACCATGTCACAAAGCTCAAATCATTTCAAATTGGTTTCTTGAACATGACAATGAGTTCACTGTACTAAAATGGCCCCCACAGTCACCAGATCTCAACCCAATAGAGCATCTTTGGGATGTGGTGGAACGGGAGCTACGTGCCCTGGATGTGCATCCCACAAATCTCCATCAACTGCAAGATGCTATCCTATCAATATCGGCCAACATTTCTAAAGAATGCATTCAGCACCTTGTTGAATCAATGCCACGTAGAATTAAGGCAGTTCTGAAGGCGAAAGGGGGTCAAACACATTATTAGTATGGTGTTCCTAATAATCCTTTAGGTGAGTGTATATTTAGGTGAACAACATCAGAGATGCTTGTCCTAATAGGGTTAAATACTGAACCAATACATATCTGTAGTTTAATTGATTTTATTTAATAAAACAAACACCAACCATCTGACCACCTTTTTCTGGTTACAGTCGTGGTATCTGTGGTTCTGCTACACTTGCGTGTTTGCAAGTGATACAATAATAATCAAACATGCAAACAATTGCGTCAATGAGTTCTTGTTTCTACTACATTGATTAAAGTGTCCACTGCATGTTCTAAAAACAGCTTTCTTCTTTCACACGCACATTAACAGAGGCTGATGAGATAAATATAGCCCTGCGTGATGAGTCCATCAGAAGATACCGCTGCTCCCAATCTGGAGTTCACAGATGGCACAGGTTACATCCACTCAATCCAAACACCTGTTTGGCCAAATAAATCAACTCAATAATTCAATAGCAATCAGACATTTGTGTTTGACTATCAGTCATTGTGATTTGCAAGTTGTTTAACTAAAAAAATATGTGATGTGTGTGTTCATAACTATTGACTAAGCTTTGTAATGAGTGTTTACATAAAGAACCTCAACAAATCAAACTTATGATAATAATCAAGTACAAGAAATAATCAAGGAAAATACATAATAAACTGAACAGGCTGAGTGTTTCATAAACAGTCAGAACTGCTATTACAATTTCTGCTGCTTAAGGGATCGGTGACAAATAAGGATGCCCAGGATGATGAATAAAAGGAAAAGGAAAGGTTTAAAATTTAATTTAAAATTTTGGTTTAAAATGACAAGCTCTTAAAAGTGTAATTGCTGTATTCATTTAAGTGCCTTCTTTTAATTATCCATTTCCTGGGAATTAAACCCATGACCTCGGCGCTGCTTGTCACAGTCTTGTTTAGGTTTCATTGTCTTGTTCTGTTTAATTTCTAGTCGTGGTTTACTTAGTCATGCACTGTTTTGCATGTGTTATAGTTGCATAATTCATTTGAATGGTTTCTTATTAGTTAAACACCTGTTTTTTGTTCTGTTGATCATTCCCTCTGTGTATTTAAGCCTTCAGTTTTCTCACTTATGGTTTCCATGTTATCATTAATATTTGATGTGTGTAGTGTTCTCACTCTCTCTGTTTAATAAATATTATCATTATTTGTCATTCCGCAACATGCATCTCTCTTGTCTTGCCTTACCCACTACCCCGACCGCTCGCTATGCGTATTCTATAACACCGGACTCAACAAGCAATCGAAGGCATGCTTGCCCGTAGATGGTCCTCGAGGGAGCTTCACCGAGTATGTGGAGTGGGTGCTGGTGCAGTGTGATTCACCTTTGACCGTCTGCCTCGCTGCTGAGGACATCACCAGGAACAGTCAGATCCCACCACAGACTCGAAGCCCGAGCCCACCACGAATCCAGAGCCAGAGCGATCACCAGAGGCTATTTTAGTCTCGGAGCCTGAGCCCAGCGCAGAGTCTGGACAGGTGTGTGCAACAGCATCCATCACGGAGAGCACATTAGTGGAGTTCAAGGGGATGAATTGGGGCCCCGCACACACTCCCAAGGCCGAGGTGTGTAAACTAAGATGGAGCTTGACGGAATTGGTGTTGGATGAGCTGGATAAAGAGGAGTTTGCTAGTCTACAGTCTCCACAGGTCCCATCCAGTTCTAAGTCATCTCAGTAATTGTTGGTAAAGTCTAGTTCCAAGTCATCTTCGTCAATGCTGGTTAAACTGAGTCCCAAGTCATCTTTGTCTCTGCTGGTTCAGTCCAGCACCAAGTCTTTTTTGATGTCCAGCACCAAGTCTTCGTCGTCCAGCACCAAGTCTTCATCGTCTAGCACCAAGTCTTCATCGTCCAGCACCAAGTCTTCATCGTCCAGCACCTCTCCTTAGTCATTCAGCACCAAGTCTCCTTCATCACCTTTGCCTCTACCCAGCTCCAAGTGTCCTTCACTTTCTATTGAGCATCCCTTCCCTCCTTCTCTGCCAAAGCCATACAGTACCTCAGCCTTGTTTCCGATGTCTCCTTTCAGCCCCTCAAATCCTCCAGTGGTTCTGCTCGACTGCACAGAGTCTTCGCCTGAGGCTTCCATTGCCTTGGCCTGTGGATCCCTCAGCTCGTCCTCTAACCTCCAAGTTCCAGGTTCCACATCACCCCTCCGACTCATCGGCTCCACCTTGACTCAACACTCCATCGGCTGCACCATGGTATGTCATCTTTCAGGCTCCGATGGGCTCCCTTGTCCCTCTGGCTCCACCTTGGTCCATCGTCAACCCTCAACCCCTCTGGTTCCACCGGGCTCCTCCTTCCCTCCGGTTCCACCATTGTCCTCACTCCCACCATCTCTGTCCTTTTTTGCCATGCCCAGATCTCCATCTTGGTCAATGCCACAGTCATGTCTTGTTTATTTTCATAGTCTTGTTAGGTTTAGTTTCTAGTCATGGATTTTTTTTTGTCAGTGTTTTGCCTGTGTTCATATGGTTTCTGATTATCTACACACCTGTTTCTTGTTTTGTTGATCATTTCCTATTCTTAAATAGTTGTATATTTAAGCCTTCGGTTTTCTCAGTTCTGTTTTCTGATGATTATGTTGTGATGTGAGGTGATGTGTAATACTATTGCTCTTTATGTATATTAAAAGACTTTTTACCAACACTGCAATGCAATCATTTGTCGTATGTAGTTACACCAACTTGACATTTTAACTAAACAAATAAATAAATAAATAAATAAATAAATACAAGTGAAACTTGATTGATTGATTGATTGATTGATTGATTGATTGATTGATTGATTAATTGATTGAGTGATTGATTGATTGATTGATTGATTGATTTGACACAAATGCCACACCATTTACCCTTAGGGTCTCCCTAATTGCAACTGAATGTTGTAATTGATGACATTTTACAAATAAACTTTGGTCTAAAATAATGTCTCACACATTGGTCAAAAATAAATGTCAAGGAACCATTTTGACCTTTACCAGACAAAAAAGACTCTTAGATGTTTAATGTCAGACTGGTACAGAACTTTAACTGCATGAAATGGAAATCTCATGCGTATAAAACAGGCTGTCTCTCACACCTCCCCCAGTCTCCCTCCACCGTGACTCACATCCCTCATTTACTCTGGCTATCATGGTTTCCCAAGTAACCGAGTCAAGACCACTTGTACTCTGCTGATAACCCCATGACTCACTGGTGACCACAATCAATTCACCACTAAGCCCAGAAAAAAGCTAAGATAACAACGCAGAACTGCTCTGATCTTATCAAAAAGGGTGTCTGACTGCCACAGATTGAGGCACAGATCATATAAAGAACTCTAGGGAACAGTGTGTTAAATGTAGACAGGCACAAGAGTGTTTTTAAATAAATAGCTCACCCAGAAATGAGCATTCCTCTTATGTGGAATAAAAGAGATGTTTCAACAGAATGTTAAAGCTTCAAGAAGCACATTTTCAGGAAGCACATTCTCATTTTTGGGTGAACTATTCCTTGTAACTGTAACTTGTAATGAACACAAATATGGCTTGTATGTGTATGAGTGTGGGAGGTCTGTTCATTTACTCTAAATAACTCAACCTACTCATTACCTGTATTTAACTACACACTTGAAGACATTTGGCCACATCTCACCCTCCATTACTCAAGAATTACAAACATTTCAGGGTAAGACAAACTAGCATCACCAAATATGGGTAATAATAACAACTTGTCTCCCAGAAAACATTCAGTATGTTGATATCTCATTCAAATCAATGATCCAAGTTTATCAGAGCCGTATGTTTGTGCTTAAAGAGTTTAGCATGTTCTATTGCATCCACCTGATCCGTGTTTGGAGGGTGAAACCTAACTCCTCCAATCAGAGATTGACTTTCACGCAAATCAGTAAATCTGTGAGTGATTCTTTAACCAATCAGTAGGTCAGATCAACTCTAAACTTGCATTAATGCAAGAGATACGTTAAATTATTTTCTTGATAAATCTACAAAGCATTTTCATATTCCACCACCTGAATTACAATCAGTTAGGTATAAATATACCAATTATGATATCTATGGTTCTATGAAAAACAAAAATCATGTTTCATTGTAAATTCTTAAGATCAGTGCAGGGCCATAAACATACATTTCTGGGTTATCTTTGTTAACCTGGGTTAACAATGTTAATAGATGGGGTTTTATAAAGAACTACAGAATAAAAAGCATTTAATAAAACTGATAGTTGTGGTCCTGGATGCTGATTGGTCAATACAGTGCCTGAGTTGACATATTGACCAATCAGTCAATGCACAAAATACACAATACAGAAACAGCTATGAGGAAAAACACCTTTTCAACACCTATTGTTTACAGAGAACATAAAGACTATTAACCTGATTTTACATCACCCTGATTTTCAAATTGATCACTTCATGAATTTTCTTAAATAATGTTTTAAAGGGATACTCCACCGTTTTTTCATATTAAACTGTTATTCCCTTAACTAAGACGAGTTGATGCATACCTCTCTCGTCTCTGACGCGTGGTGACATTTTGATAGCACTTAGCTTAGCCCACTAAGCCCAGTTCATTCATTAGCTACCAAACAGAGATCAAATTAGAAGTGACCAAACACCTCCACGTTTTCCCTATTTAAATACAGTTACATGAATAGTTGAATGACCAAGTATGGTGACACAAAATAAAACGTGGCGCTTTTCTAAGCGGGTTAAAAAGGATAACTATAATGTATGGCGGAATAGCACTTATGAGAGTACTTCGACTCGGCATAGTAAAAAGTCACGCCTGAAAAATCCTTTCCCCCTCACCCTCTCATTTCCGTCAATAGAACCAACGTGACTTTTACTTCTACCTGTGCTACCAGCAAACTGCAAGATATCATTTGCAATGACGGTTTGTAGCAGACCCAGAGCCATATCTGTTTGAGCCCGAGTACACAGAGGAGGAACTAGCTCTTATGGACCGTGAGAGGGAAGAAAGATACAAACCAGAACAGACCAGAGCCGGCGAAAGAACATGGGCAAACACGCCACTTCTTCAGAATCTCCACCGGTGTTGTTATATCCATGTTCAAAGCAGCTAACCAAGCTTTCCGCTGTTTGTGGGGAGTTGGAATTCTGTGAAACATGACGGCACTATATACCTTCGCCTTGTTATCACAACCCTTTACGATGCACGTTATAACCATGATTGTTCACTAACTGATCGAATCTTCCTACAAACTGATACTTCGTCAACTCTGCTCAAACTACTGATGCAGGCGTGCAGGTCACGTTGGTTCTATTGACGGAAATGAGAGGGTGAGGGGGAGAGGATTTTTCAGGCGTTTAAATGCTTTAATTTTTTCACGCATTAAATGCTTTACAGTTCCTCTTGATCCTCTTTAAGTACAAGGATTTAAGGATTTAAGTACATCTTTATATGTAATTTCATAACTACTTCTTTGTCTTTAAAGTTTACTGACAAGCATTTCACAAAAATATTAAACAAACTAAATTAACTAAAAATAATGTAATTTCTGTTAAAACATGTTTGTCATTGGTTCAGATATACACTCACCTAAGGATTATTAGGATTATTAGTATTACCATACTAATACTGTGTTTGACCCCCTTTCACCTTCAGAACTGCCTTAATTCTACGTGGCATTGATTCAACAAGGTGCTGAAAGCATTCTTTAGAAATGTTGGCCCATATTGATAGGATAGCATCTTGCAGTTGATGGAGATTTGTGGGATGCACATCCAGGGCACGAAGCTCCCGTTCGACCACATCCCAAAGATGCTCTATTGGGTTGAGATCTGGTGACTGTGGGGACCATTTTAGTACAGTGAACTCATTGTCATGTTCAAGAAACCAATTTGAAATGATTCGAGCTTTGTGACATGGTGCATTATCCTGCTGGAAGTAGCCATCAGAGAATGGGTACATGGTGGTCATAAAGGGATGGACATGGTCAGAAACAATGCTCAGGTAGGCCGTGGCATTTAAACGATGCCCAATTGGCACTAAGGGGCCTAAAGTGTGCCAAGAAAACATTCCCCACACCATTACACCACCACCACCAGCCTGCACAGTGGTAACAAGGCATGATGGATCCATGTTCTCATTCTGTTTACGCCAAATTCTGACTCTACCATCTGAATGTCTCAACAGAAATCGAGACTCATCAGACCAGGCAACATTTTTCCAGTCTTCAACTGTCCAATTTTGGTGAGCCTGTGCAAATTGTAGCCTCTTTTTCCTATTTGTAGTGGAGATGAGTGGTACCCGGTGGGGTCTTCAGCTGTTGTAGCCCATCCGCCTCAAGGTTGTGCATGTTGTGGCTTCACAAATGCTTTGCTGCATACCTTGGTTGTAACGAGTGGTTATTTCAGTCAAAGTTGCTCTTCTATCAGCTTGAATCAGTCGGCCCGTTCTCCTCTGACCTCTAGCATCAACAAGGCATTTTCGCCCACAGGACTGCCGCATACTGGATGTTTTTCCCTTTTCACACCATTCTTTGTAAACCCTAGAAATGGTTGTGCATGAAAATCCCAGTAACTGAGCAGATTGTGAAATACTCAGACCGGCCCGTCTGGCACCAACAACCATGCCATGCTCAAAATTGCTTAAATCACCTTTCTTTCACATTCTGACATTCAGTTTGGAGTTCAGGAGATTGAACTTGACCAGGACCACATCCCTAAATGCATTGAAGCAACTGCCATGTGATTGGTTGATTAGATAATTACATTAATGAGAAATTGAACAGGTGTTCCTAATAATCATTTTGGTGAGTGTATTTGCAATTTACTACAATTTACTAAAATAATAACTTTAAGGGCCAAGCAATGTGACGCCAGACGCAAGTGTTTTTAGCTAGTTTCAGCCCGACAGTTATCATTTTCACGTCCAGTGCCACGTTGTTTAAATCGCAAATGCACTCGCACCCATCTGTTCACCCATGGGCGTGCTGGTCTGAAAACGAGGTGTGTTCAGTCGCATTGTTGGCGTGTTGCAATTTTGAGGAACCGAAAACGACGGCACCATTGACCAACAAAAAGTATTTTTAGTGTTGTTTAAAGGGCGCGTTAGTAATATGTGCCTATAGGTGGGCGCACAACGAGCGTACACTCTGCTTATTACACACACAGGGACGCGCACAGCACACACACATTTTTTAAATATAAAAAAATAAAAGGCTTCCTCTAAAAGCGAAACTGGCTTTTAAAGGGAATGGGAGATGAGACTCTGATTGATTTATTGCACATTACGCCCAAAACACACCCATGACTCATTAAGAGACCAGGTACAACCATTTTGGATCATGCGCCTGACACACCGACCATTTTTTCCATCGTTAAACTAGCAAAAGTGGATTCGGACACGCCCTAAGTGCACCTGTGCCGTGCTCTTCACACCACACATGCATTTTGTTAAAATAGGGCGCTAAATTTACAATCAAGTACTTTACATGTGTTTTAGCATGTTAGTCAACATATCAAAATAAGTGTACTTATTTAAAGCACACCAGCAGATTATTAAAACGTAATGATTTAAAATGTACTTTAAAGTACAACGTTTAATTTGATATGATTACAAAGTGCACTTTCTAAGGTGTGTTAAGTAATATTGTCATTAAAGTGTACTATTCAAATACACTTAAGTGGCTTTTTATTTCATTAATATTACATTATTTTAAAAATAAGTTTTTAAAAATGTTCTAAGATTTGGAGTGCACTACAAATACATAAAGTTTATCACTTTGTAGACAGTGAATTCAGAAGAGAGAATAAAGAGGATTATAAACAACCAATATGGTATTCATCATCACTGAAACTGATACAGGAGTTGAATAATGTCAGTGTTATGGTTGACGGTAATGCGTTTTATTGTAGTCTGCCCTGTGTTTGGCCTGTGGCTGGTCTGAATCCAGCCCCCGTTTGGGCTCGATTTGGCCTTGTAGCTCTTCAGCTCTTTGGTTCTGGTTCAGATCTTGATTTGGCCGGGTCTGTTGGCTGTTTTTCAGGGCTGACCCCGGCCTGATAAACTAGAGCTGAATCCAGGCCCAGAGCTGCCACAGACCCGCTGAAAGGGGCTAATGGAGAGATATTAACTGCTCCTCTGGGCACATATCCAACACTAAAAAAATACTCAAAAAAAACAACAACATGCTGTGTATATAACCGTACAACACTGAATTTATGGTGAACTGTTGACAAATTTCCTCATTCTGCACATCTAAAGAAAAGAAGCACATCAAAAAAAAAGCAAGCATGAAAACTATTTCATTTGATGCCCTGTAACCCTTACAAAAAGTACCATGGTAAAGTCATGTATATACAGTATATGCTGTCTAAGTAGGCAACTTGTTAGGAACACTCTGTCAGTGAGAGTGTAGGGAGAGTGTAGACATATGTGAACATTTATCTACCTGTTGGACGTCCTGCTGGAAGACACAGAGCTGCAGTCTCTGATGCAGACGGACTTTACGGTGCTGCCAGATGCTCTCCAGACGTCTCTGGTGATGCAGGACCTCATGGACCACGTCCAGAATACAGTGCACGGCTTTAGAGTAGTTCGCTGTTGCAGTCAGAGACTCTGAGTTACCAGGACTCAACGGCCGCTGAAGAACGTCAAGCAAAGCCTTACCATCCTGACTCACCTGCAGAGAGAGATGTGGTCAGTAAGATTGTTTTTTAATGAAACTTTAATTCAGCATTAAATTGATGAAGGGTGAGAGCAAAGACATTTATAATGTGACAAGATATTTCTATTTCAAATAAATGCTGTTCTTTTGAACGTTATAATAATAAAGGAATTTTACATAAAAACTGTTTTCAACATTGAAAATAAAAAGACATTTTTCCTGAGCAGCAAGTCAGCATATTAGAATGATAAAAATTCAGCTTTGATCATAGGAATAAATGACAGTTTAAAATATATTCAAATAGAAAACTGTTAGTTTAAATTGGAATAATATTTCACAATATTTTACTATATTTGTGTTCAAATAAAAGCAGTTTCGGTGAGTATAAGCGATTTCGAAAACATAAAAAAAAAAAATTAAAAAAAATCACACCAACCCAAAACTTTTGAATGGTAGTGTATTTGTCTGAAATGGCTTAAAATGGCAATATTTATAATAATTTTGACGAAATGATGCAAGAAATACATTAAAAATAACCAAGGCAAGTTTTCCACAAATTTTCCAGAATAACATATTTGTATAAAAGAATCAAACTTCACAAAAATCTTAATTTGAGCAGATCTGAGAGTCTTAAGAATCAATCCGGCCCAACACAGTCAGTTTCATTCATCCTCTCATTCCTGAAGTGTTTAGTAGTTTTTAATGAGATAAGTATAGGGTGAATTCAGGGTGATTGGGACACTTTTTGCCATTGCGTGTCCCAATCAATTGTGAATTCACCCTAACTATTACTGCTGCTCATGTTCAGGGTTTTTAACCTTTAGTACTACTCATACGCATGTAGCTCATCGGGCACTGTTCATTTGATCTAAATTAAGTCACATCAGGTATCTGTGGAAGAAACAGAGATCTAGACCTAGAGTATATTTGATTAGTGTTGTATTGTGTACTGAGGTCAATAAGTTTTGTTTCCATGCTTTAAACAAGATCTACAACAGAACACATTCTAATGTCAGATCTTTAAACAGAGTCATGGGTAAATAACTGAAAGGGTTTGGAAACACAGGGATACTTTTTCAGTCTGAGTATCAGGGGCGGAGATCTGTGAACTAAAGTAGTACAATAATATTGTGGCATTGTTTTCCTGTTGTGTCTTCAGATTAATTAGGGCCGGATCACTAATTTGTTCTAGTTCAAACAACATTAGTACAGCTGTAGGTTGATTATGTAACATAAGCACAGAGACTTGCCATCCTCAATGGACAGTTTTAGACATGACCCACATCTGAGTGATTGGTGATAGAACTGATATAAAAAGTAATGGCATCCATCACCATGTTAACTTCACCAGGTGATGATTGCTCAGGCACAATTATCACCTGGTTGAAGTTAACTTGGTTAAAAACCACAACTTGATCCATCCTAGAGATCCTAGACAGAAATCTTCCTTTTCTGTCAAACATACTAGAAAAGGCAGTATCCCCACAGCTATGTTCCTTCTTAGAGAGAAAAGTTATCTGTAAGGGTTTCCAGTCAGGATTTAGGATGTATCATAGCACTGAGATTGCTCTCATTAGAGTTACAAATTACTTGCTTTTATCATCCGATCATGATTGCATCTCTCTATTAGTGTTACTGAACCGTAGCTCTGCATTTGACACTATCAAACCCCTACATTCTTTTGAATAGGTTCAGAAATTACATTGGCATAAGTGGAATTGCATTGCCATGGTTCAATTCATACTTATCTGACCATCATCAATTTGTAGCAGTAAAGAGGTAAATTAAAATCAATATGGAGTACCGCAAGGCTCAGTACTAGGACCGTTGCTTTTCACCCTATACATGCTACCCTTCAGATATCATTAGGAAACATGGTGTTATCAGATTAAAACTTCCTTGCGGTCTGATGAGACATACCAATTCACAAAACTGCATAGTTTATATTTAAAAAAATAAACTTTCTTGCGGTCATAACTCAAGAAAAAATGCTTTTCAAAATATATATTTCATATCACTTCACTTCACATCAATCAATCAATCAATCAATCAATCCCATTTGTCATCCAAAATTTTGGTGTGTCATTTTTTGGGTTGAACGGAAATCAAGTGCTAAGAGGTGCATCTAAATTTGATATAGGGGATTGTATTGCGAGTTGTGTTCTCACCTCTGTATAAGCTTGTGTGACCTGTTCATAGAGCGTCTGATGGTGATGAATGGCCAATTCCAGATCCTGCATCTCTGATGGCAACCCACCCTCACTGCACATCTTACACCACGCTTCCACACCAGACAGAAACTGCACGAACAGAGAAACACAGACATTTAGCATCATTATTTAAAATTATTTATTATATTTATAAAAAATTCTACAAGTTCTGAGAGCTAGAGATGAAGTAAATAAGAAATGTGGTACCTGCTCAGATTTCTGATGGAAGACAGCAGACATGGCAAGGATAGTGCTGCGTTCATCAAGAGCAGCGGCGAAGCTCTTCCACTCCTGATCGAGCTGAGTGCTGATCTGTTTGATCTGCTGAGACGCGTAGTGACCTGCCTCAGACAGCCGCGACGCCACTGACATGATGCGGTTTATGTTCACATATGCATTCTGGAAAATGTGAGATTAGAAATCACTGCAATGTGTGAAGGAGGGAGCAATAAACAAACATGGCCTGGGAGCAAGGTGTCATATAAACTAGTGAGAATCCAAGTTCAGGGTGTTTAAATAAAGCGATCCCTTGTAAAAAAGAAATACTTTTTGACATTCTTTTAGAAACAGTACTTACAGTGTATCCGGAAAGTATTCACAGCGCTTCACTTTTTCCACATTTTGTTATGTTACAGCCTTATTCCAAAATGGATTCAATCATTTTTTTTTTTTTTTCAATTCAAACAATACGACAACATGAAAGAAGTTTGTTTGAAATCTTAGCAAATTTATTAAAAATAAAAACCGAAAAAAATCACATGTACATAAGTATTCACAGCCTTTGCCATGACACTCAAAATTAAGCTCAGGTGCATCCTGTTTCCACTGATCATCCTTGAGATGTTTCTACAACTTGATTGGAGTCCACCTATGGTAAATTCAGTTGATTGGACATGATTTGGAAAGGCACACACCTGTCTATATAAAGTCCCACAGTTAACAGTGCATGTCAGAGCACAAACCAAGCCATGAGGTCCAAGGAATTGTCTGTAGACCTCGAAGACAGAATTGTATCGAGACACAGATCTGGGGAAGGGTACAGAATTGAAGGTCCCAATGAGCATTGAAGCATTGCAGCATTGAAGGTCCCAATGAGCACAGTGGCCTCCATCATCCATAAATGGAAGAAGTTTGGAACAACCAGGACTCTTCCTAGAGCTGGCCGCCCCGGCCAAACTGAGCGATCGGGGGAGAAGGTCCTTAGTCAGGGAGGTGACCAAGACCAGAGGTGACCAACTCTGACAGAGCTCCAGCGTTTCTCTGTGGAGAGAGGAGAACCTTCCAGAAGAACAACCATCTCTGCAGCACTCCACCAATCAGGGCTGTATGGTAGAGTGGCCAGACGGAAGCCACTCCTCAGTAAAAGGCTGCCTGGAGTTTGCCTGAAGGACTGTCAGGATTCTCAGACCACAAGAAACAAAATTATCTACTCTGATGAAACAAAGATGGAACTCTTTGGCCTGAATGGCAGGAGGAAACCAGGCACCGCTCATCACTTGGCCAATACCATCCCTACAGTGAAGCATGGTGGTGGCAGCATCATGCTGTGGGGAGGTTTTTCCAGCAACAGGAAATGGGAGACTAGTTAGGATCGAGGGAAAAATGAATGCAGCAATGTACAGAAATATCCTTGATGAAAACCTGCTCCAGAGCACTCTGGACCTCACACTGGGGCGAAAGTTCATCTTCCAACAGGACAATGACCCTAAGCACATAGCCAAGATAACAAAGGAGTGGCTACGGGACAACTCTGTAAATGTCCTTGAGTGGCCCAGCCAGAAGCCAGACTTGAACCCGATTGAACATCTCTGGAAAGATCTGAAAATGGCTGTGCACCGACGCTCCCCATCCAACCTGATGGAGCTTGAGAGGTCCTGCAAAGAAGAATGGGAGAAACTGCCCAAAAATAGGTGTGCCAAGCTTGTAGCATCATACTCAAAAAGACTTGAGGATGTACTTGGTGACAAAGGTGCTTCAACAAAGTATCAAAGGTGCTTCAACTTCAATATAAGGCTGTGAATACTTGTGTACATGTGATTTTTTTGCGTTTTTTATTTTTAATACATTTGCAAAGATTTCAAACAAACTTCTTTTATATTGTCATTATGGAGTATTGTTTGTAGTATTGAGGAAAACAATAATGAATTTAATCCATTTTGGAATAAGGCTGTAACATAAAAAAATGAGGAAAAAGTGAATACTTTCCGGATTCACTGTAAAATATGGTTAAAGTGTGCTGCTGAATACACTATGAGAATATTAATATACTGGGGGAGGTGGAAGGTTTTCAGAGGACCACCTTACAGTGAACACTGAGCCATACCATTTAAATGTTAAGCAAGCAATCTCATTGGCTGCAGATTTAGCAGAGGTCTGTCTAGTACCATGTAGTAAACAATGTGATTGCTAGTGGATTGCATGTAAGCCTGTGTCATCTACAGCTTTATAAATGAACTATATACCTTCTTTCTCTCACAGTTACTACCAAGATAAGCCCTCTTAACCAGATTAGACTAATGACACCATGAACACAAATGGACTCATATTAAAACCAAAGCCTAATGAGGCATAAAGCAACATTAATGCTGGGATACAGAAGAGGAAGATGAATGAACAGTGTGAGTGTGTTTGTGTCTCTGAGATCAGATGATTGGGATGTTGATTAAAGTGGTAGGAGGAATTCTGGATAGCTGAGCAGACTGCAGAGATTATAGAGACAACGATCTGAAGAATGAGCTTCAGGACATGCCTACTGTGTGCATCGGAGAACCAATCAGGCAGCATAAGCTGCATACAGGCTGGTAGATGACCCTAGCTATGCTGGTGCGAAACTGGCTGAGCTGGTTAACTATGCTCATCAATACAACTTGGAACAGTTGACCTGTTCAACCACCAACAAGTGATAGTTCACCCAAAAAAAAAAAAAAAAAAAAAAAAAAAAAAAAAAAAAAAAATTCTTCCGTCATTTACTCGCCTTCATGTTGTTCCAAAGCCATAAGACTTTTGTTCAACTTCAGAACACAAATGAAAATACTTTTAATATTCTCTCATCATTTTTGTCCATCCATTGAAAGTCCATCCAATCCTCATCAAAAATAAATAAATAAATAAATAAATAAATAAATAAATAAATAAATAAATATATATATATATATATATATATATATATATATATATATATATATATATATATATATATATATATATATATATATATATATATACAGCTCTGGAAAAAATTAAGAGACCACTTAACATTGATTTCTCAATGTCAATATATCAATGTGATAAAGACATTGTGAAAGTAATCCAAATTAATCAAGCAGTTTAATCCAAGTCTTCTGAAAGAGAGACGATCGCTTTATATGATGAACAGATTTATTTTATTCAAAATGTAAACATTGACCAATGCACATACATATGCATTCAAGTTCTCCAGGGAAGTTGATTTACAAGTTGGAACATTATAATTACAACGCCATGTGCGTTCACATCAATTTGGTTAAAGCAAAATGGCAATGCACCTTTTCTAAAAAAAAAAAAAAAAAAAAAATCAACACTAGTTATTAACTCTACATCTACAAAATTATGAATAAAGAAAGTGCATCAGGTGTATTTATGATTTTATGTTTTTGTTCAATTAATAAAGGTGCTGTATATTGACTTGTTGCATATTATAACATAATTGTATAATACTAAAGTTATTCTATACATGCAACTTGCGTCCGACATGTTTTCTCACTGACAACTGAGAAACTCTGGGCTTAAAGACAATCCAGAGTTTCCCACTCGTAATTATGACTGCAGTGATTTTCATGTGCGTTCAACGCATAAGTATGATATAAATGCACCAACAGAGCTCATTAAATATAAGTTCAACCATGCTTGCTTGACACACGAGAAAAACCTCATTGTTTCCAGTTGTGGCTGGCGGGTTTTGAAATAAAGGAGGCACACAACATTTTAGCGGCCTGATCCCCACCCAAGGTTTTTTTAAATTGCTTTAAAATGGCTTTTTTGGTCACTTTTAGACAGAAAACGACACATATACAGCAAGACAATATAAATATAATTTCACTCACCTAGCATATCACTTGAAGCAAAAATCCATCCTTCTGTTCTTTAAATGTCTGTGTTAAAAGGGCACGTTCGGCCGTTTAGTGAAGCTGATTGCTGTAGCCTATATCTTAGCGTAGGCATGGGGTTTTCATTTTTAATTTGTAGCTGTTGTTCTAATAGTAGATTTGATAAATTTGCTTGCGATCAAATATTCAATATCTCTACTCAACGTAGTCGGTACATCAGCGATAGTAGTTCAAACTGATGATTGGTTGATATACCATAGGAGGCTAGCCGCCATGTTACCATGTTACTTTTATCAACACTCCTAATCGCTGAAATACCTGATGGCGATTGGCAAATATTTTTTGTGTTTTTTACCAACGGAGGCAGAAGTCTCCGGCTATGGATTTGCCTCCCCCTCCCCTTCTCTAACTCCTCAGACTCGCGTTTCACAGATTCTGCACATTCGGGGAAGAGCGCGGTGGTTACACTTACAGAAGTGAAATTACAAACAATAAATACACATTCTGAGACATTAAATTAATAACTGTGAATTTTATTAACATTAAATCGTTTCTTCTCCCATTTTCACCTCAAAATTGCCAAATCCCTTGCCTCCCCTAACAAGCCGTCACTGATTGTTTCTCGTACATCAAGATTTGAGCTGCAGTTTATAAAGTGATTGTGTCTCTTTTGTAAAGACTTTGATTAAACCGCTCAATTCATATAGATTACTTTTGCAATGTCTTTATGAACTTTTTGAACATTTTGGTAATGTGGACTTTTAATAGATGAGGGAATATTAAAAGTCTTATGGGTGAGTAAATGATAACAGAATAATTTTTTTTGGAGTGAATTATCCTTTTACCACACTCTCATAATACTTCTTAAGTACTGTATTTTATGATTTGGTATGAATTTATATAGGGTTGTGTTTATGAGTGGGTTTAGGGATGGACCTTCAAGGTGACGTTTTACCTACAGATTGTACATTTTCGTATGAGTAAGATGGTACAAATTCATATGAAATCACCAACTCATACAAAACTCAGAACTTTAAGTAGTGACTTTCTACAACTGCAAACAAAATCACCATTGAATGACGTACCATGGAGTTCATGGCGAAGTGGTTGTGCTGAGTCTGTAGCTCCACAGCATGCTGGTAGCTCACACCGATCTCTGTGTGGCTCTGAAGAAACAATTCCTTATTGTGACTGATCCAGTCAAACATCTAGAGAGACGAGAACAGAAAGTCATTACATATAATCCTGAACCATTCCTTTATGAAGTTACACATCACTACGGTTGGGGGTTTGTTATTAAATAGACAGCACACATAATTAATCAAACAAAGAGACTAGCGTACGACAGGCTCAGGACAGATAACAGAATGACAAATGTAAAAATTTCAACTGTTTTGTTTTAGCAGACGATAAGAAATCCATTCAGATAAGCATGTTAATATAGGGAGTCATCAGTGGATTAACAGCGTTTTGTGTTTTAGTAGGAAAAAATTGTCAGCAAGGTTTGCTGTGTTGTCATGGCAACCTTTCTAATTAAGATAAATCCACTTGTTGATAAAATGCTGTGCTAAATCACAGATATCAGTTGTAGAAGCTTTTAAAGGATTTACACCGTCTGGAACATTCGTCTAGCAATATTTTTGAACACAATCTGCATCATAAATGCCTTTTGTCAATGTCATAGTTTACCATTCCCATTAGTGATATCATATACTGTAGGCTACATACACTTGCAGAAAAAAAAATATGTGAACCCTTAGGATTTACAATTGATTTCTGTATAAATTAGTCATAAAATATTATTTGATTTTCTCCACCTTAACCCTTAAACACATACCTTGGGTCTTGACCCGGGATGTTTTACACTACCCTCCTCTTAGGGTATTACAAGAAAATAAATAATAAAATAATTTTTTATAATAAATTATAAAAAATTGTATAGGTTCTTAACAACCTGAGGAGTTATGTAACAGCATATATTATGTATTATTATATATGTAATATAATAAAGTATATTTTTTTTCTGCACAACAATAATTGAATCGTTGATGACTGAATAAGTGCAATTCACATTTATTCCACAAGGTGGCAAATGTCTGACTTTTTCTATGTACACAAATGGCCTATTTTTCTCAAATATTGCTCACAAATCTGTCTAAATCTGTGTTAGTGAGCACTTCTCCTTTGCCGACATAATCCATCCACCTCATAGGTGTGGCATATCACGATGCTGATTAGACAGCATGGTTATTGCACAGGTGTGCCTTAGGCTGGCCACAATAAAAGGCCACTCTAAAATGTGCAGTTTTACTGTATTTGGGGTCGGGGGTCCGGGGTGGTATTTCCAGATACTGAAAACCAGTCAGTATCTGGTGTGACCACTATTTGCAACACAGTGCAACACATCTCCTTCACATAGAGTTTATTTTATTCTTCAGTAATTGTTACTCTAATATCAGGAGAGTTTTATATTATCGCAACAGGTAGAGATCCATCCGTGTTAGATATAGATCCGGGTCACTAAAGACCCAAATATATAATAATGATTGGCAAAATATTCATGCTTTTAAGGGTTAACGATCAGACAAAATTTTATGACTAATTTATTTACAAATTCATGGCAAATTTCTGAATGCTTTTTCAAAGGTATCTCTAAGTTGATTTCTGCAGAAGCTAATTGGAGTCAGGAGTCATTTAACCTGGAGTCCAAACAATGAGACGATCAAATTAAATTTTATGGCCAATTAATGCAGAAATCCATGCCAAATCATATACTGTTGCGAACTTGTGGCTGTACATGGTTTACACATCAAAGCAATATGTATTGCATTAATTAATTCATAAACATGCTTTAATTAACAGATGGAAATGCAACATAATGAATAATAAACAAATATGCAAATACCAGTCATTAAAATTCTATCCACGTTTCACCACCATGGCCTCCACTGCTTTCTGAGTTATAAACAATTTATCCTTCAATACCGAATAACTATCCTAAATAAATATTTAATTAAAACTGCAAATTAATTACACTTGTAATCAAGCTAAGAGCTGAGAGACAGCATAATTGATAATCTAGTTGACTGCCTGCATTCCTATTATATTAAATGGATGGTTTAATCTAATAAGTCTGGGCTCGTTCTAAGAGAAGTTGGACAGAGGTATTAATTAGCAGAAAGACTGCTTGCTCTTGGCCTTTGACACGAGGAGGCCTGGCACAATGACAGACAAATGATTTTCAATCATGTTCACCTGCGACGAGTGAAAGGTTGTGTGTGTGTTAGCTAAAAATAAACGTCTGCACGCTGAACGAAACAAAATCATCAGAACAAAGCACTTATGAGTACTCATTATCAGACGGGCCCCTGTGAGCGGCCCTCTGGCCCTTCACCTTATGTCTGAACAGTTATCTCAAACTCACTGTTATCATGAAGTGGGGTGGAGTCAGTGTGAAGTCACTCTTAACCCTATAAAGCCTGTATTATATTTGATACACACATTTCTAAGGCTTGTAAATTATCAACATGATGCAGACTTTACTGGAAAACCTAGTGAACACAATCTTCTACATGCTACCTGTCATCGTACACGTGTCTTTTTGCTGTGAAATCTTTACTGATTTTTTAAAAGTCTGACTTTTTAAAAGTCTAAAGTTACAATAAACTTAAAAAAAAAAAAAAAAAAAAAAAAAAATTATATGATCCATTATTGTTCCAAGTATTATTTGATACATCAGGCTTTACATGGTAAACAGAAAGCACAAAAAGCACTCAAGGCACGATGTGAAGTATGAGTCTGAACTTGAGTGGCTTTTTTCTATTGAAGTTATATGATACCAATGTTAAATAAATTGTTATTTCGGATTGTAATGCATTTTATTCCTCTGCATTTTACAATGAATTTAAACTCTGTGCAATTTATAGTCAGAACTAAAATACTCTGTAATACTTTATTGTGTTAATAAGTATCTTGTGTTACAAGAGCAAACCTGAGGATCTCTATACATTTTTCTGCACCATACACATGGTTCCTGATTTTATGTCCAGAATCATGATTTGGACTTTTGCTCTTTCCAGCCAGCCTTTATAATTTGCTCCTCACCTATTTTGGTTGATCTATTTGGGATAGGATTTTAAAATAAAACAGCAATAAAAGTGCGCTGGACACACATTACATTAGGTGGCCTTCACTACTATGTACTAACATTTTAATTAATCATTTGGTACAATGCACGTATTGTGTACATACATGTTTTTACATTGTACTGCATGTAAATACCTGCAAGTAATTACATCTGCAATTAATTTCTGTATAATTTCTTATAATTACACTGTTGACCCTTCCCTTACACCTAACCCTACCCTTAAACTTACCCATACCACCACACCTGTCCCTAACTTTACCCTTAAACTTACCCACACCACCACACCTGTCCCTAACTTTACCCTTAAACTTACCCATACCACCACACCTGTCCCTAACTTTACCCTTAAACTTACCCACACCACCACACCTGTCCCTAACTTTACCCTTAATCTTACCCATACCACCACACCTGTCCCTAACTTTACCCTTAAACTTACCCACACCACCACACCTGTCCCTAACTTTACCCTTAAACTTACCCACACCACCACACCTGTCCCTAACTTTACCCTTAAACTTACCCACACCACCACACCTGTCCCTAACTTTACCCTTAAACTTACCCACACCACCACACCTGTCCCTAACTTTACCCTTAATCTTACCCATACCACCACACCTGTCCCTAACTTTACCCTTAAACTTACCCACACCACCACACCTGTCCCT
This sequence comes from Paracanthobrama guichenoti, assembly GCA_018749465.1. NCBI lineage: Eukaryota > Metazoa > Chordata > Actinopteri > Cypriniformes > Gobionidae > Paracanthobrama > Paracanthobrama guichenoti. The sequence continues at coordinate 2,350,396 of CM031951.1, read as the reverse complement.
AACTTTACCCTTAAACTTACCCACACCACCACACCTGTCCCTAACTTTACCCTTAAACTTACCCACACCACCACACCTGTCCCTAACTTTACCCTTAAACTTACCCACACCACCACACCTGTCCCTAACTTTACCCTTAATCTTACCCTTAATCTTACCCATACCACCACACCTGTCCCTAACTTTACCCTTAAACTTACCCACACCACCACACCTGTCCCTAACTTTACCCTTAAACTTACCCAACCACACACCCACACCTGTCCCACACCTGTCCCTAACTTTACCCTTAAACTTATCCACACCACCACACCTGTCCCTAACTTTACCCTTAAAACTTACCCCACACCTGTCCCTAACTTAACCCTTAAACTTACACATTCCACCACACCTGTGCCTAACTTTACCCTTAAACTTAAACTTACCCACACCACCACACCTGTCCCTAACTTTACCCTTAAACTTACCCACACCTGTCCCTAACTTTACCCTTAAACTTACCCACACCTGTCCCTAACTTAACCCTTAAACTTACACATTCCACCACACCTGTGCCTAACTTTACCCTTAAACTTACCCACACCACCACACCTGTCCCTAACTTTACCCTTAATCTTACCCACACCACCACACCAGTCCCTAACTTTACCCTATCCCACCTCAATATCAGCAAAAGTGTTTTGCAATACAATATGAACACAATAATTACATTGGACTTATTTTTTGATGTAAGTACATAGTAGTTAAGACCACCTAATATAAAGTGGGGCCAGTGCGCTTGCACCAGATATTAGTCTCATTACCAAGTCAAATAATGATATACTGTATATACCAAGTATTTGTCAAGTATATACTTTGTAAACATATTTGGGTAACACTTTACAATTAGGTTTCATTTGGTAACATTAGTTAACTACATTAGTTAGCATGGACTACAGTAAACAATACTTACACAGCATTTTTAAATCTTAGGTAATGTTAATTTCTACATTTACTAATACATTATTAAAATCAAACGCTGTATTAGTCACACTTTAGATTAGGGTCCAGTTCTCACAGTTAACTAACTATTAACTATGACTTTTGCCTCAATAAACTCCTAATTACTGTTTATGAATAGTTGGTAAGGTAGTTGTTAAATTTAGGTGGTGGGTAGGATTAGGGCTGTAGAATATGGTCATGCAGAATAAGGCATTAATATGTCCTTTATAAGTACTAATAAACAGCCAATATCCTAGTAATATGCATGCTAATAAGCAACTAGTTCATAGTGAGAACTGAACTATAAAAACAAGTGTTACTGTTCTATCTGTTAACATCCGTTACACAACTACCACTTTGACACCTCAAAAGTTCTTAAAGAGATCGTAAAATTAATCCATATGAATTGAGCGTTTTAGTCCAAATTTTCTGGAGACTCAGTCGAGTTATATTAAACAGAAGCTCAAGCATGAGGTTCATTCTCGTGTTACTCAGGACGTTTGAGCTTCAGCAAGAACCAATGAGGTTTGCTCTTGCGCGCCAATCAGGTTCAGTTGAACTTCTGGTTATGTTTTTCTGATCAGTGTTTATACGTGAATAACAGCTTCAATTCAATCATATAAAGCGACTGTGTCTCTTCAGAAAATTTTCAAATTTCTCCAATCAATGCATAAGCAGCCAATACTTTTGTCAATTCACACCATGTTAAACCTGTGCTCACTTACCTTCTCTGCATCCTGTTCAAACAGTCGGAGCTGAAAACACTGATCCAGCTTCAGTTTTCTTAGGTGCCACATCTGGTGCAGGTGCTGTCTGGTGCTGTGGAGTTTATCCAGCAGACTGGCGATCTTCGGAACCACACTCTGGAAATCGGCACTTCCAGAAATACAGTTCCTCCCTGAGAAGCCATCACTGGAGCGGATACACTGCAAGAGTCTCTGGCCTTCGTGGTCCAGCTCTTCCACTGGAGCCTTCATCACCTTCTTCTTCAGCTGAGTGTGCTCATCGATAAGTCTCCGAGATCCCTCTACATCTACCGGGAATTCCTTCTTAGCCAACATCTCCTGCAGATCTTCCAGGCGGGAGAGGAGGTGAACAGCACTGGCCAGGAACTCCTCAAGAGCAACCCGGAGCTCAATCCATTCCTCATGATTATATTCCAGAGATCCCTCAAAGTCGTCGGTTAACTGAGATGGGTCCACTAGTTTGGTCAAACCCTCCACAGACACCAAGCTAGTCTGTCAGCGAGAAGAGAGAAATAGACATGTCAGTTTAGGGTGAAAGTAAAGATAGCCTACTTCTTGTTTGATGTGAGCCAAGAATGAATTATAACATAGAAACTCTGTGCAGACAAGCAGAGGATGATACTTTAGAGTCTAGAATGGGGAAGACAGCTACTCAATACTTGCGTTTTTACCTCAAAGGTGAACTTGGCACTGCCAAAGTTGGTCTTCTGTTTCTGCCAGAAGTTGTCTGGTTTGATGATGAGAGCGACGCAGATCTCAGCTGAAAATGCTTCCTGCAGGGTCTTCAGTAGCGGCTTTATCAGGTCCCACTTTGAACGCGCATATCAATAATCACAGTGAAACCTCTCTTACACACGTCCTCACTGAAACAGACAGAGAAGGAGAGATTTCTAGAAACATACCAGAAGAAATGCAACAATTAATAAGTAATTATTAGTTTACTAGACTACTAATAAATATAATAATAATAATAATAATAATAATAATAATAATAATAATAATAATTATAATAATAATAATAATAACAATAATAATACTGTTTGAAATCTTTAATTTCATCGTCATTGTTCTTTGATGATGTGAGTTCTTACTGAAGATGTCAAATTTATTTCATATAAAAATACTTAGAAATCATTAACAAACTATTCATTTATAGTTAATTCATTGTTAATGTATTTTAGCCTCTACATGATTAATATATTAATAGGCTTTATACAAATAGTTATTCATTCATTGTCACTGTAATTAACACAATTATTATTGTTTAATTAGCTCGTATAAAGGAATTGTTAATTGGTTATTAGGAGTAAACAGTTGGGTCTAGATTAGGTCATGGAAAATGGGAAAATGTCATGTGCTTTAAACCAACCTTTATTGGACATTAATATTCAGTTCCTTAAAATGTTTACAAATACATTAAAGGGTTTGTTCACCCCAAAATTAAAATTAGCCCATGTTTTTCTCACCCTCAAGTCATCCTAGGTGTGTACAATGTGTATGGCAAACTGCCAGAAGTTAGTTATTTTAATCTATAAAGTTTTAAATATGGATATTTTTCTTACACAAGCATGCCACTTCGCTTCAGAAGGCCTTTATTAACCCCCCAGAGCTGTGTGAAGCAGTTATATGATGGATAGATGCACTTTTATGGACTTCATAAATGAGGCAAAAATTCACTGCCATTATAAAGCTTGGAAGAGCCAGGACTTTTTTAATATAACTCTGATTGTATTCGTCTGAAAGAAGAATGTCATGTACACCTAGGATGACTTGAGGGTGAGTAAATCATGGGCTAATTTTCATTTTTGGGTGAACTAACCCTTTAAGCACACACACACAACATTTTTTTAGGAACACTTAAGTAAAATGCATTTGATGTCTAAAGCCCCATTTCCACTGAAATTACCCGGAACAATTTGTCCCAGGAACTTTTTTCCCCAGACCTGTTGCTCTCTGCGTTTCCATCGTGGTCTAAAGTACCGTGAAGATTAGGCAAATTAGTCCGGTGATGTAGGACTGCGCACGACTTTCCAGTTCCTGCTGGATTTCATTCTCCACATATAAGCTTAATAAAGCCTGAACCTAGTCGTCGGTCCATCTGTCCTATTTTTTTTAATTCATTTTTTATTCGAATGGCAAACAACTCTGTACTGCAAGTCAGCCAATCAAAATGCTGCATGAGCTCAACCAGTCAGCATGTTCAGTGCTCAAGTCTAAGACCTAATCTAAAGTAAGAACTGTTTAGAGTTAATAAGTTCAATTTATTAATAAGACAATTTGTTGAAACATTTTTAAATGTTCAATTTTGTCTTCTATGCATTTCTTATGCAGCACAATATACTTTGGGTGTGGACACTTTTGATGAGTATTCCTTTCTGATTCATATTAAATGAGTCACTTGACCCAAGAAAAGGACAGAGAGAGAGAACAAGAGAGGGGTGAGTGTGTGTCCTTCAGATCAGAAAGTGCTGCACATTTTGCCTCATTATTGCATTTAAGCCACTTTGGTTCTTGAATTTCCATATAAATGATATCACTCAGAATCTCTTCTACCAAATATCAGCTTGGAACAGAGCCGAGTCATTTGTTTGGGCACCTTTTAAAGAGTTCCTGGATGATTGTTCTCATCAGGTTAAGCGGAAACAGCACAGCTTCTATTTCTGGCTCATGCTTTTGAGGTAGCGCTCAGAGATTGGCAGATAAAAATAACCCTCCAGTGATTCAGTGATGGCAAAATTAACAACACAGATTTCGGTACGCCTCAAAGAGGGAAATAAAGATGACAGAAAGTCAGCACAAACGCTGTGTGATTAGGATCCACATAATGGCACATGTAAGCCTCTCTCATTTCCTGCCGTTCAAAGGTCTGAGTGGGAAACTTGTCAAAAACAACAGCCGTAAATTCTAACACTTTACTCCTGCGATGGGACGAATTACTGCCAAAGCCATGCCGTCGATTTTGAGTTGAGCAATTCAATAGCTGGACATAAACACTCAACACAGCCTTCATCCCAAACAATCAAAATCAAGAAAAACAAACAACTTGCACATTCACCAAGTGCCATCACAGACCTCATTATCATTTGTTTTATTCATCACAAAAACATTTGATAGAGATCATTTTCTGCCTATTGTTGTTGTTAGTGTGACAAAAAATGTGCGAAGATCTGCAGTTAGAACAATGAAAGAAAAAACCTTTACTTCAGAGAGGGAGACAAGAAATGATACCCACAAATTAAGAATTTGTTCCCATGACTTCATTCCTGAGTTTTATTAAATCGCAAAAAAGGGGAAGAGGCCTGGTTGAGCTGCTGCTATGTCAAAGAAATGCTGTTTTTTCCACCCCTTTTCCAAAACTCATTTGTTTGACCTTCCTAAAGCTGACGTACTTAGAGTGGTTCAAATTGATTTTAAACACTATTCCTGAACATTACGGAAAACAGCTTCTAGAAAATAAGAGAGTACAATGCAGGCTACGCACAAAAGCTTCTCCTGAAATAGAGCAGTTCCCACGTTGTCGGGACAATCCGTTGTTTGTGGATCAAAACCTGCAAGTGTCTTATTTTTATTTGCGTTTTATATTAACAGTTCCGATTATAAGTTTTCCGACAAATATCATAACAAAAATGGTGTATAACATTGTATCTAAAATGTGTAAGAAAAAAAACATACCACTCTGAAATCCTTTCTGGATGATCCTCTTGTTTGTTAACATTCTTAAATCTGAATTAGGCTTGAATTGCAATTTTTACCATCGTTGCATCTGAAATTGCATACTGTATAGTAAGTACTAGATTTGGTTTGAAACTTCACGACCGTTAACATTTTTTTTTTTTCTTATATAGTATGAATGTGTGTTGTGTGACTTAAATTTGGATGTACTGCATCCTGTGGTCTCATGGTGTCCATTGTCCATCGAATGTGCACTTCAGAATCTCAACGGAAGTAGTAGGTCATCCGGGTACTTTTCACCTACTGTTTTCATATACTATGCATTCAGACATACTATATTGGCGTACTATTTTTCACATACTATATTGTGGGGAAACATTTGATGCAGCGCATGTTTTATTTTTTCCAATATTATATTTAGTCTGATTAGTAGCTCTGTCTTTTTAAAATAAAAAAGCCCTTTTTACTCACACTTTAATCCTTTTATTTGTAATATTTAAACATGTGTGCATGCTCATGCGCGTCCCTGTGTGTGTGATAAGCAGAGTGTACGTGTGTTGAAACACCTGGCGTCGTGTTGTGCCGGGTGATAGGGCCCGTTTTTGGAACTCATTGTTCCAAACAGTTTTGTTTCATACAGAACCTGTACAGCACAAGATGACATTTATAATACTTCTATGATGCTTTTTGTCCTTTTGGAGCTTCACAGCTCCTATCAAAAGCATGCTTTTATTGTATGGAAAAGTTCTTCAAAACATTTCCTTTTGTACTCCACAGTAGAAAGTCAGTCACACAGGTTTGGAACGACATGAGGGTGAGTAAATGATGATAGAATACTCATTTTAAGGCAAACACGAATGCAGACAAGAATCAAAAGAGCGTGTCACAAACACTATATCATGTGCCAGTGCAGGAGGCATAGGGCATGAATCATAGCTTGAAGGAAGGTTTCCACGCTGACTCAATAACATTGATTTTCCCTCTTCACCAAACCAGCAGCCTGCACCGCTTTACAAAGATCCGACACTGATGATGCAAGCACTGCTCCCGAGTGGAAATCGAACTGGGCCGGGTTCGGTGTCTAGTGTGATATTTATACATCCATAATGGATGTGAATGACTTGTTCTTCTTACTAATGAGGATATCTTTTGGTTGACAAAGCCCAGTTAATGAAAAGCATGGAGGAGCAACGCTTTCAAAACACGTCATTCAGACCCTCCTATACTAAACACACACGTTTCAGACACTTAACCACATCATGTCATTAAACAGGGTAACTGATACCTCTCAGTGAACCAGCATTGCACTTTTCATTTCATCTGCATGATGTTTAAAGCTGTTTTGCGTTAAAGAGCAGCTGAAGGGGACAGAAGCTCAGATGCCTGTGGGCACCGACACATCAAAATACTGTGAGCTCTGATGATGAATCATGGCTTGTGGGAAAAGCTTAAAGAGACGGGGGTCTCCATCCCTTCTTTTTCCTTTTCAGTTTCTTTCTCTCTTTCTCCTAATTAAACTTGTATTAAGTCCGCCTTTGTTCACAGCTTAGCTCACAGACTTTGATGCTGACATCTGAGAGCAGTGACAGGATTGATCAGTGGCCCAGTGAGGTCAGCTGTATTCATAACACCAGCCCTGAAACACACACACACACTTGTCTGGTTCACTATGCATTTTTACATGTTCAAAAAAACTCATTCTGTATAGGCTTGTTTCCTCATGGGGGACCTCAATTTAGGTGCCCACTGTGACACAAGTGTGCATTCAGGCTGAAGTCCCCACCGGGATAGTAAAACATGAACACACACACACACAAACAAACATGCACAATACCAGACCTGACAATTTAAAGCAAAGGATCCAGTTTATCTAAGTACCCAAAAATATATTTTAATTAATGTTAACAGGTAAACACAACTAAAACACTTATACAACTTTTAAAATAATAAATACATTTGAGACTTCTTTCAAAAACATTAAAAATAGTAATGTGTCAAATCTTTTGATCATTTAAAATATAATAGGCCTATACAAAATTTTGTTCACATGCTTTGCAATAATACATGCATGCATGAGATCACAAAAGATCATGTTTTCTGTTAAGAGTGGACATTATTGTTACAGGTGAGGCTCCCTCTCCGCTTCCTCCGGATCACCAGAGGGAGCCCTCACCAGAATATTGACTCTCATTCGGACTACAATTCCCACTGACACTCATACCTGAGACTGATTACGTACACACCTGCATCTCATCACATACACTATATTAGCACACCACACACACACACCATCATTGCGAAGTCTTGATTTGCTGTGGTGATCATTTCTGAGCGTTTATTCCTGGATTGTTATTCTGTTTCTGACCTTGGACTGTTTATCTCTACTTTGACCCTTTTGCTGCCTGCCTCTACCGTGCCTGTTTTTCTGGATTTGTGTATGTTTGCCGCCTGCCTCGACCCAAGCCTGTCCCTGTTCATGATTCTGTTTTGCCTCTTATCTGTACTCTGGTTACCCATTGAAATAAAGCTGCAGATGGATTCTCAATCGGCTACTCCTCGTTACAATTATATTAAGGTTAATACAATAGTTGCCATGATCCTGTTATCAGTATCATCACAGATTTTTTTTTTTTCACCAAACACCTTGGAAATACCAGGTATGTGATGTTTACTTCTATCTCTGAACATGATTTATTTCCAGGTATAACTGTGTACTCAAAATGTTCTTTTGGCTCTCACTTTATATTTTTAACTATATTCTAAATAAACTACAAAATGTATATATTTATTTTCTCCTTATTTTCTTTATTTTCAATTATTTATTTTTTTTTTATTTTTTATTTTTTTGGCTTTTCAAAGGCTCATTCATTATGCGGCTCAGTATGTGGTTCTTTTGTTCTCAGGTGTGAATCACAGCATTATTCATGATCGTTCACACCTCTTGGCATACAGGCTTTGTAAACAAAAAGTGTCTTACAAAATTTAAATCAATATATTGTTTTATGTGACTGAATAGACACAATGATTTCCACAATCAGTTTGAAGCAAAAACTTGTGGACAAGGACACTAAAGACCGCAGCCTCTAGCACGCCTTTTGAGGTTTACTCACACAGTTCTTACTAGCTGGCCTCCATTACACTCACCCCCCTAAACCTCACTCCCATCCAGGTCACCGCACCAATATAACCAGCCCTACTTGACCCATTCCGAGCAGAATTCGAACCAGCGTTTCCAGCATAGGAGGCAGGCACACTAACAAGGACGCTAAAGACCACAGCTTATAGCATCAGTCCCAGTGCACCTCTTGAGACCAGGAGAGTGAGGTTTACCTGCACAGCTCTTATTAGCTGGCCTACATTACACTCACCCCTCTAAAGCTCACTCGAATCCGGGTCACGGCACCAATGTAACCCCTCCAGATTTACTCGATTCAAACCAGCTTTTTCAGCATGAGAGGTGGGCATGCTAACAAGGATGTTAGCGTCAGTAACTAGTGCGCCTCTCAAGGCACAGCTCTTTACTAGCTGGTCTCCATTACACATGCTCTACTATTTGAGCAACAGAAAAGTATTTTTTCATAACTCTAGTACTAAGGCCCTGAAAACAGCCCGGGGGCAGAGCAGAGACCTGTTTATACAGGATAAAGCTACATTAACATCCATAATGCTCATGCTCAGTTGATTTATTCTGAATTAATTCAGCTCACCTGGGCACAGTGGACAGGTATGTTACAAGTCGTCTCAGGTCCTCTTGTTTTATTCGGTCATGGTTACTCCTAGCGGGAAAGGTCAGGATGGGGCCGCCTCTCTTATCACGACCTCCTGCAAATGACCCAGAGAGAACATGAAGCCTTGTACACGACACTCACAACAGAGCATGTCTAGTGAGCTTCCAAAAACAGCATTTATGGGCATCACAGCTGTTTTAAGCTGTAGATGTAATGTACATTTATGGAGTGCCTAAAGGTACGGAGCCTGGGAAATCACCTGTAGGAGAAAAAAACAAGAACCTCAAATCTCTGGCCACAGTTTTGCAATTTGTCCGCTCAGTTTATAAACCATACTCACAGATTCTTAAATTGTTTAACAAATCGCACCCATGGATTAATAAACCATACCAACGAATTTTCAATCCGTGCACTTAGATTTGTAGGGCCCTATCATACACCCTGCGCAATGCGGCGGCAGGCGCGACGCAAGTGTTTTTTGTTAGTTTCAGCACAATGCAGTTATCATTTTCATGTCCAGTTGTTTAAATCGCAAATGCACTCATGCCCATCTGTACGGCCATGGGTCTGAAAACGAGGTGTGTTCAGGCACATTGTTGGCGCGTTGCTATTTTGAGGAACTGAACTCGACTGCGCCATTGACCAACAAAACCTGGTCTAAAGTCAATAGTCGCAGTATTTTTTGTTATTTAAAGGGCGTGTTAGTAAGATGCGCCTATAGGCGGGTGCACAACGTGCGTACACTCTGCTTATTACACACACAGAGATGCACAGCAGCACACACACATTTAAATGTGAAAAATTAAAGGATTAAAATGTATAAGATTCTTATTGTGTACATAAATATAAAAATGCCTACATGTCATAATTGATAGTCCTTGCGTGTTTCAGTATTTGCAGTAATGACGAATCAAATTGGCTACTTATTTAACCAATCGTGCAATACACACATGTATTTAAACTGACTCATCAGGTTGAGGGTGTCTATATTTCGCCATGTAAATAACAAATCCGCCATGGTGCGAGCGCAACTGGCTTTTAAAGTGAATGGGAGAGGAGACTCTGATTGGTTTATTGCACGTTACACCCAAAACACTCCCATGACTCATTAAGAGACTAGGTACAACCCTTTTAGACCATGCACCTGGGCGCAATCCGTACCCACAAATTCATAAGCCGTGCCTACGCTTTCCCCCAGTTTTGCAATCACGGATTTGTGGTCCGTCCCTCATTTTAGAAATTTGTGCCGACAGATTCGACTATAGTTCACCTATCAGTTACGTTCAATGTTTTTGCAGTAGGTTTCTATGATATTGTTTTATGTAACTTTTTTTTGCTATTTAGTGTTTATTGCATTATTTTAGTGTCATTGTTTGAAAGCAGCTTTACAAGATGTACTGTTATAGTCTTAATGCTTTAACATTGAACAGGGCTGGGTGATATGATGATATAAAATATGTTGATGATATAAATGATCGGTTACACTTTATTTTAAGGATTCTTTGTTACAGTGTAATTATACATTTAAGTACTGCGTAATATTAAGTAACTACATGTACTTACTATAGGGTTAGGATTGGGGTTAGGTTTAGGGTTAGTTGCATGTAATTATGCATAATTTATAGTTATTACAATAGTAATTGCATGTAACATATGCAACAATAACACTGTAAAATAAAGTGTTACCAAATTATCTATTGTATTTATTAATTGTGTAGCATGTAATTCAATGTGCAAGTACATAATTGTTTCTGAAGATGGAAGCTTGATTGAAGTTTGATCTGTAAATTCATATAGTAAAACACCAACAGAGGCTCTAAATTGACCATTTGGCTGAGAATCAAACAAATACAAAACTCATTTTGTGGTTTCACATCAAGATTAAACAAACAAACGTCAATTAAAAATAGAAGCTGCATGGTTGGCAGTGTCGGGAAGCTGAAACAGATGGTGTATTTTTTGTTATTATTTACCATTTATTCAAAAGGAGTGTCACATCATATCTGAGTGCCCATATTCTATATTATCTATTCTACATTATGGGCTCAACATTAATTTTGCATGCTTAAAATGTAGTTTGACCCATTCTTTGCAAATGCACATACCTTAAACATGGAAGCTAACTACCTTAACCAGCAAGGTCAAGAACAGTTTTAACTGAAGAACCAACCAGCTAGACCAAAACCATCATTAAAAGTCAATTGTAGAGAGATGGACAGACATTGGCTACATTAGACATTTTGGTAGCAGGTGTATCTCACATCTCACAAGATTAACTGGCACACAAATCAATGTGCCTCAACAATATTTTGACTTCTGGATGTCATGCTTGAAGGAAATCACTAAATTTAGCCAGCTGTTAATACATCAAAGCATGTGAAATAGCCGCAGGTCATAATCTGTAAAGTTTAGAGAAAACACTTCTACAGCCAAGCTGAGATATATTTCATAGAAGAATGCCATCACATCAGGGTCAGTCAATAACCGGTGTAGTAATTCCCAGTGCATTACAGGGGTCATGACACTGAGTTTTTTTCTTTGATTTATATGCTCCTTGAGGTTCACTTGATGTTTTTTTGCACAAAAACAAACATAGAAACACAACTATCAAGCGCGTGGACTCGAGTACGTCAGAAAGTGAACAGACATCTGTAAGCTGTAGTCAGTGTAGACAGCATCAGTGATAATAATGGATTCTACTTGCTTTTGAGGCGACGTGATCCAGGGTATAGCTTATATCCAGGGTAGGCAAATGTCAGCCATTAAGTGACTAAACGCCAGTGGGCGGGGCCTATAGTGCGATGTAAAACTATTCTTCAATGTCTTGATCTGGAGGCAGACATGTGCCAATGTTTTGGCCCGTGTGACATCTCAAATCCCACAATATTCATACAAGTCGTTTTTTAAGCTTGATTAAATAAATGCTTTGTTTATAATGAGGAGGATGATTTAAAGGGATAGATCACCCAAAAATAAAAAAAATACCCCATGATTTACTCACCTTCAAGCTATCCTAGGTGTATATGACATTCTTCTTTCAGACCAATACAATCTGAGTTATATTAAAAAATGTCCAGGCTCTTCCAAGCTTTATCTAAGCTTTATATAAGCTCAAAAAAGCACATCCATCCATCATAAAAGTACTCTGACCTTAGGCCTTCTGAAACGAAGCAATGCGTTTATGTAAGAAAAATATCCATATTTAAAACTTTAAAAACTAAAATAACTATCTTCCGGCATCACTTCGCTTCAGAAAGAATTTATTAACCCCCCGGAGCCGTGTTTTGGACTTCAAAATCAAATCCTCTATTCACTGCCATTATAAAGCTTGTTTAGCCAGGACATTTATAAGTCATATACACCTAGGATTGCTTGAGGGTGAGTAAATAATTTTTGAGTGAACTAACCCTTTAAACTATGAAACATGAGAGTGAGTAAAAGGCAACAGAATGAAAATGAGATTAGATCACACTCAGAACATCTCACAGATCTCACACTCACCTGATACAAATGCTACTTTTTCTCTTAGCACAGGAAGGACATCAGACGCTTTAATGCCTTCACCTCTGAAAGACCCTGTGAATGAAAATTGAGAAAAGCAAGATTATTTTCATTTGCAATCGCATTATAATTTATTACATTCCAACATAATGCATAATCTTAAACAGGAAATACACATATTCAAAACTGGAAGGCTGCATGTTTCCTACTAGTCCTCCTGAGGCTTCCATGTCCTCAGCTGTCATCATTTTTGAAAAATAAATTATATTAACAATTTATTAATGCAATCCAGTGAATGACAGCCATCTGTGGTCTCCCACTGATTAATTTACAACAACACTGAAAAAAGTCAAATTTCCATTTGCTATATAGCTATATAAATTGGGCATGTACAGTGCTGATTCATTTTCCGCAATTTTTTTCTCTCTCCATGAATTAAAATGTGTGCTAAGGACTGTGGGTGATTGAAAGACACCACAGTTCATTGTGCATTCCACTTCATTTTCAGACACACTCGCAAACTTTCCTAAGCATTTCCCCTCGGAAGAATCCCACCTTCCAAGGATCCTTCAGATTGAGATGTATAGTTATTATGTACAGTTGTGCTTGAAAGTTTGTGAACCTCATAAACTTAAATGAGTCCCTTAAACTGCCCAATGTTCTTCAGAAAAATTATTCAGGTCCTGCAAATCCTTCAGTTTTTCAGCATCTTCTGCATATTTGAACCCTCTCCAGCAGTGACTGTATGATTCTGAGATCCATCTTTTCACACTGAGGACGATTGAGGGACTCAAACACAACTATTAAAAAAGGTTCAAACATTCACTGATGCTCCAGAAGGAAACATGATGCATTAAGAGCCGGGGGGTGAAGCTGACACTTAAGATCAAGATATCATAAAGATAACTAAGAACATTAGATCTTCTGAGCTATGAAAACAGAACCCCTAAGCAATAAAATGTACCACTGGGGCTACAGTAAACTCCTCCACACACAAACATCTTCCTTCCTGTCCACATCTATCTCCTTATCTCTATATCTCATGACCAACCCCCCTGGACTTTTAATATGACTACCATAAAGCAGCAGAGTCCGCAGAGAGAGATGATAAGAGCCATCATAAACACTCAGGATACAGGATGAAGCCATCTGAAGCGAGGTGTCTCCTTTAGTACTACACTCCTCCCTGAGGACACTCTCTTCACAGGATTGGATCAATGCTGCTGATTCTTCACATTAAAGGCACACTGGCAACCCTGCTAATGAACGAGAGGTTCAGAGAGGAAGATGATAATGAAAGAGCTTCAGCACTCCAGCTGATTATGCATCAGATTCAAGATAGAAGTAGTTCAGCAGATGATTGAAACATGGATAACATGGACACATTTGCATAACCAAAGATTTGGTACTAGGATTTGCTAGTTACATGTTGATGTTTGCTTCTATAACGAGGCCAGCTAGTAAGTTATGCGAGTAAACCTCACTCCCCTAGCCTCTAAAGGCTGTGGTCTTTAAAGTGCCTGCCTCCCATGCTGGAAACACTGGTTCAAATCCCGCTTGGAGCAGGGCAATTAGGACCAGTCACAATGGTGCCCTGTGACCCGGATGGGAGTGAGGTTTAGGGGGTGAGTGTAACGGAGGCCAGCTAGTAAAGAGCTGTGAATTTAAACCTCACTCCACTGGCCGTAAGAGATGCGCTAAAGGCTGTGGTCTTTAGCATCTTTATTAGCGTGCCCACCTCCCATGTCAGAGACGCTGGTTCGAATCCCGTTTTGGAGCGGGTCAATTAGGGCGGATTACATTGGTGCCGTGACCCGGATGTGAGTGAGGTTTAGGGGGGTGAGTGTAACGGAGGCCAGCTAGTAAAGAGCTGTGCATGTAAACCTCACTCCCCTGGCCTTAAGAGGTGCGCTAAAGGCTGCGTTCCTGTTAGCGTGCCCACCTCCCTTGTTGGAGACACCGGTTCGAATCCTGCTGGGAGTGGGTCGTGTAGGGCTGGTTACATTGGTGCCATGACCTGGATGGAAATGAGGTTCAGGGGGATGAGTGTAATAGAAGCCAGCTAGTAAGAGCTGTGCAAGTAAACCTCAAGAGGTGCGTTCGAGGTTGTTAGCCCTTGTTAGCATGCCCACCTCCCATGCTGGATAACCACATTCATATGTATGGCTTTCTATTTCATTTCATTTTTTTGATCTGCTGCGATATGTACAGCAACCAACATAATAATATGTTTCTGCATTAATCTTCATTCATTATTTGTCTCAGAATTTAGTAATAGGGTTACCAGACATTAACTAAAAGCCAATTCTCCAATTCTCATGCATAGGCTCTTCACCGTCTCTTTCTTGGCTCATTATTTGACCAAATGACTACATTTAAAATATTTTCAGAAGAAAAAAAAAATTAACCAGTTTTTATTAACAATTTAATGCTATCATTTGACAGCGATATACAGTAGATGCTATACCATTTGAAACATTTACCTATCTAATATCTTAACACTGCTTTAGTACAACAAAATCTGCTTTAGTTTCACTGCTTTCTCAATCAGGTGGGAGTCAAAAGGAAAGAAATCTGTACTCCATGTATCTCTAAAAACAGTGTAAGTGGTGTTAGAGAGGTGGAATGAAAGAATAAATGAGAAAATGAGGAGAAACACAGGAGGCACAGAGTGAGGAATGGACTGAGAGATGAGGAGCAGTAATGGGGAAGAAATGAGGGATTGTATTACAGAAAGACTAAAGCTCAGACAGAGAGCTCAAGCCCCATTAATATGAGAGACAGCATCAGATCAAAGAGCGGCCTGTCCGTCTGCGCTCAGTTCACTTAAACACCTGCATTAGTGCTCAAACTGTCTGTCCTCCTTGAGGGCGAATGGAGAATTTATACAGGGAAGAGGGGAAGTGCACTTCCCTGTACCTCTTACACTCTCTCTCTCTCTCTCTCTCTCTCTCTCTCTCTCTCTCTCTCTCTCTCTCTCTCTCTCTCTCTCTCTCTAGATATACAGAGCAAGACATTGATATTTCATCCATCGTGCCTTGTTTTAGCAGCACCTCATTAGTATATTGTGAAGAACATCAATAACCTCTTGTTTCTGCATGTTTTTTCCCACTTGCTCTTTCACATTTCTCACCTCATTATAATAAAGCTGTATTCATTTAATATTCTATACAATGCTGCGAATCCAACATAAGTTAAGCGATATCTTTACAGTAAAGCACATACAATGGATGTCAATTTTAAGCAGAAACACGCAGATTTTAAAAGCAGAAACACGCATTGTGCATCGTGCATCATGCATTTGGATAAATTATTTAGTAAAAATATGTTATTTAAGCTTTAACTTTGGCTATACTTTTCAAATACTTTTACCTTTCAAATAGCATGCCTTTATCTTTATGTGCTAATTGGCATTATACCACAAATGCAGTCAATTAAGCCTACTGTAACATAAAGCCCTTTTGAAGGCTTTAATTATACCATTGGGAAGTCTGATTCATTTTAGTGAATCGTTTTTCATTATGGACCTGCATGACACTTTAAGAGTTCATTAGTACTTAACCATTATTTACATATGTTTTCAAGATCACGTCAAAAGAAAGACTAAAAAACAACATTCTTTTTGCAAAATCAGCACTGGACTAAACTGGACTGGACTAGACTGGACTGGACTAGACTAGACTACACTGGACTGGACTGACTAAAACTGGACTGGACTGGACTGGACTGGACTGGACTGCACGGACGGACGGACGGACAGACAGATAGATAGATAGGTCCTTTAAATAGATAGATTGGTCCTTCAAATGCAATCTGCAAGCAATCACTTAATTACCACATGGCACAAGCTGATTGGCCTTTGTTGATCATGCAGCCACTGAGATTGCTTGCTCAACATTTAAATAGTCTGGTTCAGCGTTTGCTTTAAGCTAGTCCTGGAGCGCACTGTCAGAGTTCGTCCCCCTCCACCTCCCCCAGCTCTACCTGCCTAGATCTACTATGGGATTTATATTTATGCAGCAGTAGCATATTTTACATGTTTACAACAGTGTGTCTGTGTATTTATTAGCAGTAGCAAGTCAATACTTAAGCAGCAGCAACAATAATCAGCAGCAGCAGCAGCAGCAGCAGCAGCAGCGTAGCAGATCTAGTTCACCAAGACCAAATACATGAACATTGCCATATTCAAAAACACGTTAAAATTATTCTGAGAATTGTTATGATTGAATGCTCTGAATAAGTGTTTCAATGCATTTCTCATGCCAGTCACTTTACTTGATAATTTAACAAATACACAACAAAAGTATTTTCAGTAATTCTTCACAGGCATTTAATGCCTCTTCATTCCCTTTTCACTTTAGTCTTCGGTACACTGATGAGTGAACTGGAAGTAAAATTAAATGAGTTGAAAGTATGCTCACAGAAGTTTAATGGAGGATCCTACTGCGTGTAATAGCTTAGACCCTGTAAAGAAGGTCAAAGATTTCATTAGATAAAAAGTGAAGGAAGGAAAGGCTACATAGCGGTGACATCACCAGGCTTTGTGTCTTGAATAGGGCCTCATTTTCATCTATTTACAGGCAGCTTAGTTTTATCCTTTGTTAAGAGACAGCTGGTAAGTGCTGAATGAATGTTAATAGGTTGCAGCAAGCATTTACTGTCATTAGTGTTTTCAGCATCTGGAATGTGTATTGGGAGAAGAAAAAATATCAGACAAAAACCTAGTTCATCTAGTTTCATCATGGCTGTCTAAAGAACTGAAGGCCTCGTAATCATTGAAATGAGCGCTCTTTGTGTCAAAATAAACAACATGCTCATGAGACATGCTCAAAATTAACTGATGAGACAATAATGAATAACAAGAACTGGCGGGAAGATATGGGATTTTGGGTGCTTGTGCATTTTGTGCACACAGCTTGTCTGCTTGTCTGCTTGTCTATGTATATTTGTGCATCAGCCGCATATGAATTATTTTCTTGCCGTAGAAAATCTCAAACAGCAGTGTAAGCAGATATAGTCCACCATGACCAAACCAATTCTGAGAGTTGTCCTCACTGGAATCTAGTTATCTGTTACTATAATGAGCCACAAAACGACAGCAAACTTCTCATTAACATTCACGTAAAACAGTAGCAACACAGCAACTTGCCTGAACCCCTACCCACCCCTCCCTCCTGTTGTCAAGGACACCGTAACCCCCAGCAACACATCCACAAAGGAAACCAGGTCAAGCCCATCCCACTGAAAGAAGCTCTGGCCTGCTTTCTCTAGCATGACTCTGGTACAGCTGAAACATTTATTACACCACAGACCAGAATTACAACACACACTCAAACACAAACATATCTTCAAAGCAATCTCAGCATATTGCCTATAGTAATGTAGTACAGCAACCATATGCTGATTGGATTTCTGTCCTCAGAAAGAAAAGGAAAATGGAGATTCAGGTAACCCACAGCACAGAATCCAGAGGCTGGATTGACCAAAACACATTCTCATTTAAAAGGATCTCCATATTGGCGCAGTAAATCAAGCTGTTGTGGACACACAGGGTTCCTGTACTGTACTTGATGTCTGAAATAGCCTGCATGGCTCAATACACATCTATTAGGTCAATGACACACAGCTTGCTAATGCTCTGTAATGGATGACTGACATGACAATATTTCTGTGTCCCAAAAGCACTTTTCTGAGGTCCCAAACATTTCACTTGACAAAACAAATCATTTGTTCTGTTTTCATTGTGAAAAAAGAAGTGTATTTTATTGTATTAAATGTGCACTTGTAGTGTGCTTAACCTTAAAAGTTGATTTTGTACTTGCAGAAAAATAGACCACTTGCTTAATGCAACACTTTTAAAAAAGTACACTTGTAATCACATCAATTATAAAGTTTTACTTTAAAGTACATTTTAAATCTTGAAGTACACTTATTTTGATGCGTTGACTAATAAACTTAAGTACTTTATTAGGGGCCAAGCATTGAAGGTGCGAAGGCACCTACTGAAATCGTTGGCGTTCCTATTATTATTATTCTTCCTTCTTCTTCTTCCGCTCTGGAAGTCTATGGCAGCCCATAGAACGGCTTGTGTGAAAGTTGTGAAATTTGGTACACGGATAGAGGTCAGTACCAATAGTAACCACACCAAATTTGGAGTCTCTAACTCATTCCCTCTAGCGCCACCACCTGTCCAAAGTTTCACTCATATTTATGCTAATAACTTTTGAACCATAATGGCTAGAAACAAAATTCTTTTTTCCTTTGATTCCTTGGCTCAAGCCGATTCAATTCCAACATATGATGTCATTTAATGCAAATGTTATACAAATTTTCCTGCCATTTTGAATTTTCGGAAAAACCTTCTTTTTCAAACTCCATCTAGGCCGTTGGTTCGATTTGCACAAAAATTCAAACAGATCATCTTCAGACCATGCTGACAAAAAGTTATGGAACTCAAGTTGATTCATCAAATACATTTCTATAAACTCACAAATAAACTTTATGTAGCGGTTGCAAAAATACAAATAAGGCTATATCTCCACAACGCTTTATCGTATTCAAACCAAACTTGGTACATGTCATCACAAGCATGATATGAGGCAACATGCAGTGTTTCGGTGCAGCGCCACCTACTGGCCGTATATACGAAAAATGGCTATTTTTGCTTATAACTTCTGAACTGTTTGTCCAAAAATCTTGTTAGATTATCGGCCATTTTGGCTGTCAGCCATTTTGAATTATGAGCTAAAATCTCCTTAGACTCCTGAATCGTTGCCGAGGCCAAAGATACCAAACTTGCCAGTTTTCGGCATATGGTTTGTGCAGCGTTGTAATTTAGTGCTTTTAAACGTTAGCTGATATCTTTGAAACCACTAGTCCGATTGAAACGAAACCAGTGTCAGAAGTTCGAAAACATAGGTCGATAGCTAAATACTAATGCCCAAATGTCAAAATAGTGATAGTAAGGGCTAGTAAAATCCAATCAAAGTCAGGTGTCAGTCATTTTTTACGTGTTTTTTCATATAAATGTCCATAACTCCAAAATGAAATGAGATATTTTCACCAAATTTGACACACGTATGTATGGGCTCACTCCAAGGACACATAAAAAATGGTGGGATTGTGCCTCTTGGTGGTGCTATAATAGAAAACAAACATGAAATTCCCATTGACAGTATAATGAAAAAAATATATAGGCCTTTGTTTTAATAATGCTTTGGCATATCATTACGAAAATCTGCATGTGTCTTTGGGACCATGCCCTGAAGGTACTAAAAAAGTTTTGAACTAGCGCCACCTTGTGATCAAAAGTTATAACAAAATTTACAAAAATGCTAATAACTTTTGATTAAATAAGCCTATTGTAATTAAACTGGTCATAATACATTCCTTGGCTCATGCCAGGAACACAGATACCAATTTTGCCAAACTTCCTGTCCTACATATTTTCATCAGTTAAAAACCTATTTTTTCAAACTCTTCCTAGACCGTTTGTCCAATTTTCACCAAAATCGAATCGTATCATGTTCAGATCCAGCCGACAAATAGCTATGGATTTCATGTTGATAAATCAAACCGTTTTTGTATACCGCAGCAATGAAGTTGAGGCATGATGCCAAAATGACTCTTGAGGCTGTATCTCAGCAATGATTTGACATATTGACAAAAAAAGCATGTCATTATTCCCTTATCCTGACCACACCACATCAATTTCGTAACTGTGCCACCTATTGGTCAAAAGTGATAAATCATTAAATCATTATTATTATTGACTGTATTTATAATTTTGCAGCTATTTTACCTTAAATTATCTTATTAGGTCTTCAGTGGCTCCTTGTTACAATTGGTCTGACACTCCCAGCCATTTTGGCATGTCTTGTCTTCTTCTTTGTGCTTGGCCCTGATAATTGCTGCTTGCAGCTATATTTATAATTTTAACTGTAGTGTCATTAGATATTACATTTATTGTTAATATACTTTAAATGTATTAAATTCAACTTCACCATTACAAATGTGTAAATACAAATATATTTTGTAGCTATGCAGGGCTTGACTTTTTTGCTCACCAGCCACTGTGGCTAGTGGTTTTCCAAAGTTCCTAGCCACTCAGCATTTCCACTGCCCTCAATGTTGACTGATTCCATAGGGAAAAACTGCCATGTAGATATTTTTGATATTATCTCATAATTTGGCAGCAGGTATATTAGGCTGCTGTCACTTTAAGACCTGACACACTGATCCATTATACTGTTACACATGCGTTTTCTTTCTCAACTGTTTACGCTCACTTAAAACATAACTGACTGTTTAGGTGAATACTCAACAAGACCGGCATTTTGACTATTTTTATGAGTATTGGAGTATTTCAGATATTTTGTCTATTAAAAAAATCTATATTTTTGACAACACTACATTGCAATTAGATTATTATTTCAGATGCCTTTTTAAAAGACTTCAATTGAAAAATGTATATATTATATAGGCCTATAAAATTCAACCCAAAGTGGCTAGTAGGAGTGACTGTGTTACACGCCACTGCTGAAACCCACCCACATTTGGCAGGTGTTAATGTCAAGTCCTGATCATATACATATATAAGATGTACGTAAGTCCTACTTAAGTGGGTTAAAAGTTTAGCATATAACTTTACACTATAATACAGCCTCATTTAATTGCAATTAATGTGCAGTTAAGTGTTTGAAAAAAAATTCACTTAAGTCTATTAAGTATTAAGTCTACTTAAGTATATTTCAAAGTACATTTTTACATAGTAAGTGCTTTTTAAAAGACTTATGCTAAAGTGTACTTCTTTTAACAGGGGTGAAATGAGAGTTCCTGGCTCTTATACTGAAGGAAAATTGTGAGTGGTTTGGTATTTGTCAATGCATTGCAGTGTTGGTGCTATAATGTATGATCATTGTTAGTGCGTTCCTGTCCAGTTGTTAGTGTGTTCTGGGTTGTTGCTATAGCATTGCAATGGTTGCTAAGGTGTTTTTGATGGTTGCTTATTGGTAACCCACCACCAAATCTCTATTATATTCTGGTGTCTAGATACGTCCCAATTCTCAATGTAAATCGATCAGATTTCCCGTATTGTCTTCCATCATGTCAAAAACTGTTTAGTCTGATAGCATTTAGTCTGATAATTTAGAGAAGTAATAGTACACCTCTTCTCAATAAGCCGCATGATCTGAGGTATCATTCATGACATACCGTAGATTTAATGCTTAGCGATTAGCTTAAATCCCCAACCCTGAGCAATAGTAATCATAACGCTTGCCTTAGCAAACACCACTAATTAAAAGCATGATTACACTCAAAAGGAATAAGGCAAAGATTACCCTCAGGCCTACACACACACACCATGGACTGAGAGCTTGGCACTTCAACATTGACTCCTGCTATCTAACAATCCACCAGGCAATGAAAATAAACACACACAAACACACACACACAAAGCTGCACCACATGTATGACACCAACAGTTATCACATCATCTCACATTCAACCTTCATCCTTTCATTGCAAGCATTGCTTCGTGTTTCTCTCTCTACAGTTTTCTAACCAAAACCTCATGACATTCCCTTGCCCGTCACATGCAAAAACACTGAAAAATCTATGAAGCATTGATGTAGAATGCATGTCACCCTGCTAATTAGAAGTTGAGAGGGGAATCAATGTGCCACCAGGACCGTCAATATGACTAGCAGCAAACAAGCCTAACTAATGTCACAGAAAAAAAACAAACACCAAATGCAATGCACAAGCATTACACATACAAAAATCACATCACCCACATGAATGAATAACTAAGTAACTAAACCAGCCAAGTAACATTATGCATGCAGTTAGCGTCTATGTTTGCAGTTTTTAAGATACTATTTTAATAAAAGTAAATTTGCAATGTTGTCATCATAAACCACACACAACAGAAAAAAATTTCTTCATAAAGCTGTGATGTTTTGATAGAGACCAAGGCATCTGTAAATCTCCTTTTTGAAGTATAACTTTTATGTTACACTGATTGAAAGATGACTAACATGTCGATCCTGATAACAATCAATAATAGAAGTGGTCGAAAAAATAATATATTTTGTTGAAGTCCCAGGACCAAGAAATGTTCGTCCAATCACTGCATACAGCATTCAGAATCTGCAGCAATCAGATGGTACAAGGCAGAGCTCTCAGAAAATTCTGAGTTAAAAAAAATCCAAGTTAAAATTCCAAGTTCGATGAGGACGTGCATGCTTTTTTAAAGTCAAAATCTTGTGATTACAATACGTCTGACATGGTGTGAATGCACCTTTACAAAACCTCTTTGAGTTCTAACAATAACCACAAATAAGTTGTTTACATTCTTTATCATTGTAATGTTATGTGCTTTGAGACATGAGGTAATTTAATGCCGTCTCTTGTGGCGCTTTGCGGACTCTGCTGTGTGCGTTCATGTGTTTTGAAGGAGGCATGGCTTTGGAGACTCTGAAAGGGTTTTATGCTTGCTATTGCTAGCCTCTACAAATCTGCACACCATGAGCCCTATCATACACCCGGTGCAATGCGACGCCGGTGACACAAGTGTTTTTTGCTAGTTTCAGCCCGACGCAGTTACCATTTTCACGTCCAGCACCATGTTGTTTAAATAGCAAATGCAATGACAAACCAACACAGACAGGTCACACACGTTCAAACACAGAGAAGACAGCATGCAGACAAATAGAGGAGTGTGTGACCTGTTTAAATACCTGTCTTTCTGCTGATGTCAGAGGCAGACAGCATGCCACGTATGTATCTCCATATGTGGTGACCTCCCCTGACAGTATCAGCTGAACATACACACTCATATATGCACAAACTCTCTGTCTCTCTCTTACATCATCAGTCATCATCTGTCTCTCTGATTGGTGAGTGATTAAAACTGACCAATCAGGAACTCAAAACATATTGACATGAGTGTTTAAAGATTATGGCTGGAAGGCCATGAGATGCGCATGTGCGTATGAGAGTTGGGTGAAATCTCTCTGACCGAGTTGTATGACATAACAGCAGATGAAGAGAAATTGATAATCAATCAGTGACTCAGATTACAAAAGAGCATGCATCTATTAAACAAACACAAACAACCACTCCAACACAGAGACACTTTCCATGACAGATACACTTTACATTTTAAAAGACAATGCAATACTGATAAATTATTTACTTTATTTATGAAAAGTCTCCAATTCCTGCCCTCAAAATTAAAGGCTTTTAGTATGAATATGTTAGTCTTACTGTTATCTATAAGCTAGTGTGCTCCAAAACAATGACAAAATTTGCATTTAGAAGATATAAGGATTCAAAACGTACAGTCTCTCACTTCTGGCAATAGGGATCAATGATTTTGATTATATCACTCTGCACTTCAGCTTCTCATCAGATTTTCTGTCCAATCAAATGCTCTTTCCAATCCGAAGCGTCCTGACGCTGAAATCGGTCACTTGTTCACACATTTACTATTTTCTACGTGGTGAATGGGGGATAGGGAACGATTCAGATAGTGTGAATATGCTTTCCATTGGGGCAAATTAAGTTTGGCTTCACGTTAGTGTCACGTGAACCGCCACAGCTCCGGTCCAGAGACACGATAGTACAGAGTGGATCATATGCGTGAATCAACACAGACCACAAAACGTTTCGGAGCCATTTGAATTCTGCACAGAATGCTGTATTTTAAAGCGATATGAATGAGAAACGGTTAAAGATTAGGAGGAAACTGTGGCTTCACCGAGCTGTGATACAGTATAAACTAAATGCTACTGACTATGTCTCGCCCCATCTTCCTGTTTCAGTGGAAATTACATCAACACATTGAATAATGCTGCACGTTTTAAAGGCACTTCAGTGGGACTTTAAATACATTTCCTTTTAAAGGGGTTTTTCTCACACAAAGTTTCTCCATCATTGACTGATAAATTAAAATCCTGCTAAGAGATTGTATTTCTGAGGTTGCCTCACTTTAGCATTCTTTTTATTATTACTTATTAAGGAAATAATATATTTTAAAACAAAATACATGCTAACTGAATATAATGTTTTCAGATACATGTTATTTAGAATTAAATGAAAACATATAGTTTAAATATATATTGATTTCAATTAGTTGAATTTAAGAGTGTTTTCTTCTGAATGTACTCACAGTCTTTTATGGTAAACTAAAATATGCTTTAATGTCATTTCTATTGAAACGTATATCCTCATTTAATTGAGTATTTTTTCATGTCATTACATTGTTTAGCGCATAAGAAACAAATGGAAAAAAATATATTTCATTCATATGATATGTCCTCTGTAGTTGACACCAGGACTCAAAAAATAAAACAACATGAAATTGCATGTATAGGCAAAAACAATGGGATTTATTTTTAATTCACCAATTAAAAATGGTTTGGTGAACCATGCTGGCGTCGTGGATGGCCACCTCGGTGTGGAGCTCTCCAGTTATTGTGTTGTTCTACTTGTTTGTTCTGCATTTAGTCATTCTTTTCCGATCAGTGTCACCAAAGATGAACTACTGGATATTAGGAAACACACACCAGACAACATTTCTACAATTTTTGATTATTCTGACATTTTGCTGGACGTTCTCGTTGGAGGGGCAGCAGCGTTTTTCAAATGCGCGGTCAGACGCAAATGTGGAAAGCGAGCCGGCGCACTGGTTAAACTCCACACGCACTGCCTCCACACTGCACTCCCCAGTATTCATCTTGCGAATCTCTGATCCCTTCCTAACAAAACGGACGAACTTCTTCTCCTCACCCACACTAACAAGGATTTTTTTTAAACTGTGCTGCACTGTGCTTCACTGAAACCTGACTGAGTGAAGCCATACCGGACAACGCACTGCATCTGCCGGGCTTCCAGCTGTTCAGAGCGGATCGCATCGCGGAACTAACAGGGAAAACGAGAGCTGGTGGATTGTGTTTCTACATTAACGAAAGTTGGTGTTCAGATGTAACAATGCTGAAGAATATGTGCTCTCCTAATTTAGAGGCGCACTTCATAAACTGTAAACCTTTCTACTCGCCACGGAAGTTTTCCTACTTCATTCTCATGAATGTGTACATCCCTCCAGACGCGTGTGTGAGCGCAGCGCTGCAACAGCTGGCTGAACAAATAGATGAAACGGAACAAAGGTACCCAGACTCTATTTTAATCATTCTTGGGGATTTTAACAAAGCAGATCTCTCCCGTGAAGTGCCAAAATACAGAGAGCACGTTACATGTCCCACCAGAGACAGTAATATTCTTGACCACTGTTACACCACAATAAAGAATGCATATCACTCCGTCCCACGGGCAGCTTTGGGGCTTTCTGATCACTGTGTGGTTCATCTTATACCGTCCTACAGGCAGAAACTGAAATCAGCTAAACCTGTAATAAGGACTGTAAAAGGATAGACTAATGAAGCAGAGCGGGACCTACAAGCCTGCGTCGATTGCACTGATTGGACTGTTTTTGAAGCTGCTACCACTGATCTGGATGAGCTCACAGATACTGTAACATCATACATCAGTTTCTGTGAGGATACATGCATTCCTACCAAGACATTCTTATCATTCACTAATGATAAACCATGGTTTACTGGGAAACTCAAACAGCTTCGTCATGCCAAAGAGGATGCTTACAGAAGTGGGGATAAAATCTTGTATAACCAGGGCAGAAACAGACTGACAAAGGAGATCAGAGTTGCTAAAAGAAGCTACTCTGAAAAGCTGAAAAATTGGTTTTCAGCCAATGACCCGGCATCAGTCTGGATAGGCCTGAGGAACATCACCAACTACAAGTCACCATCCCCCCGATGGTGCAGGTTTGAAAAGCCCAGTCTCACACCACACACCCGCTCTGATCTGCACTTCACACGTTCACCATCACCTCCTCCACCCCCTCTCATCCCCCCTCCTGCCATCCAACCTGAGCTTAAGGTCTGTGTGGAGGACGTGAGCCGAGTCTTCAAAAAACAGAAGACTAAGAAAGCTTCAGGCCCAGACGGCATCTCATCTGCTTGTTTGAAAGCCTGTGCCGACCAACTGGCCCCAGTCTTCACGCAGATCTTCAATAGATCATTGGAGCAGTGTAAAGTTCCCTGCTGCTTCAAATACACCACTATCATTCCCGTCCCCAAAAAAAACAAAATCAGATTGCATGACAATGCCAGACCACATACCGCATCAATTACAACATCATGGCTGCGTAGAAGAAGGATCCGGGTACTGAAATGGCCAGCCTGCAGTCCAGATCTTTCACCCATAGAAAACATTTGGCGCATCATAAAGAGGAAGATGCGACAAAGAAGACCTAAGACAGTCGAGCAACTAGAAGCCTGTATTAGACAAGAATGGGACAACATTACTATTCCTAAACTTGAGCAACTTTCTCCTCAGTCCCCAGACGTTTGCAGACTGTTATAAAAAGAAGAGGGGATGCCACACAGTGGGAAACATGGCCTTGTCCCAACTTTTTTGAGATGTGTTGATGCCATGAAATTTAAAATCCACTTAATTTTTCCTTAAAATTATACATTTTTGATATCTATGTTGTATTCTGAATAAAATATTGAAATTTGAAACTTCCACATCATTGCATTCTTTGTTTTTATTATGCTTTTATTCACAATTTGTACAGTGTCCCAACTTTTTTGGAAACGGGTTTGTACACTGCAAAGTGCACATTCAGTAAAATTAAGAGCACTTATTTTTCTCAAGAGAATACTCAGGTTGAAGCTGTACATAAATTGATATTGTAGATATCAGTGTCCGTCCAAGCATAAAAACATGTACGTGCATGGAAGCCTATAAATATTAATGAGGCCATTGGAATGCTAATGAGAACGCAAAGGATAATTTAATACAGTTGAATAATATATGCACACCATATTGAGTTTGTCATTACAAGCGCAGTAAATTAGAGTTAAATAAAGCTACAATGACTTCTGAATGTCACCTAACAGCACTAATGGGTGTGTGTTTGTGTGTAAATACACTCATCATAATGTAGATCACACTAATGTACCTCTAGACCTGAACAGACATCCAAACAAAGTTTTTGACAAAGACACACTTGTGGCTGTCCTATAATTCCCACCAGACAGAGCACCGCAGGTCAGTGTCATGGGCCGATTCACACGATTTGGACTGAATAAGGACAAAAACACAACAGCTTCACTTTATGCCAGAACACACACACACACACACACACACACACACACACACACACACACACACACACACACACACACACACACACACACACACACACACATAAAGTACATCCACTACTCTCCCTCCAGCACATAAACCGCAGTTAATTACTATTTAATGAGGGAAAAGACGTACAGCTGTTCACTTGCTTTGATATGATGATTTCATTTCATCTTGATTTGCAGTGAAAAGGCTTTCATGACCGTGAGAGACACCGTTCAGACCAACAGGAGACAATTGATAAATTACTTAAGTATCCACATATTGTATGTGAACTTCAAAACAAATGGATACTCAAGTGCCTGCAAGCTATTACATGAATGACATAGAAATCCACATGCTTTTCATTAATAATCAGTCGATTCTCTGATTGTCTTCATGTCAGCTTCTCCAGCTGGATCTCTTTATGTTTTGTCTACAGCCGTGTTTCCTCTCTACATGAAAACCATCTGAAATACAGTTATCCAGCAGTTATGGGCTCACTATTGCTGAGGTACTTTTAAAAGGATTGACGATTTATGGCTAAAGAATGGAGCTTGATTTGCTTTATTTCTTTACAAATTTGCGAATACAACTGTAACAAAACAAAAAAACTATTTAAAAAGGTCTAAAATAATAGGGTGAACGTGATTGTAGAACCTGTTCCTGGATCAACATCTGTGCTGTGTTGATCCTGGAACATCATTCCAATCAACCAGTTAGATTTGAGGGACAAGTTTACAGTTTATGTCAAGTTTAGGATTACAATCTGGGGTAAGTGCTTCATTTCCCTCTGATTTCAGGGATAAGTTATGGGTAGGGTTAGGTTTAGTTGCTGTAGTTATGCATAATTTATAGTTATTACTATAGTAGCTACATGTAACGTGTGTAACAAGGACACTATAAAATAAAGTGTTACCAAACATAGTCATGAAAGTTTGCTCTCTTTAAGTACACTTAAGTGTCCCTTTACTTCATTAATATTATATTATCTGGAAGTACAGTTTTTAAAAAAAGGCCTATTTTTAAGATTTTAAGTACACTGCAAAGAGCACATTCAGTAGAATTAAGCACGCTTCATGCATATGCATCCACAAAACACAACAGATCTTTAGTATGCTTTTCTACATAGAGAAAAATTGATCTCAAGTTGTCAAAGGAGATGCATCCGAGATGTGTGTTAATACCAGGTGCAAACCGTGGTCTGTCTCTGCTGACCACTTGAGATCCACCTGGGATGTTACTACCAGGTGTAAACAGTATGTCAATGAACTAGACAGGCATGTGTATTCTCCTGGGTTTTAGGGAATCGTTCTAGCTCAAGAGGAAACACAGGAACAAATAAATTAGTCCACTGCAGCTGTTGCACCAAACTCCCAAAACAAGACATATGAAATTTCCCCTCAGATCTTCAGATGGAATAATGGGTATGATGACCTCATACAAAAATACATTCACATATTGTCTGCTACGTGCTCATTACAAAATTACAGTGGCAGTATCATATGACAATACTGTGATATATACCATGGTAATGAATGATTACCATTTTGACGTACTATGCTATTTACAAGGTACTCCAAGGTTTTTCAAACAATAAATCATCTTTGTTAGTAACAGTAGTATCCAGACCTGAATTTCACCAACTACTAGCTACTACACAACAGAAACACAATATTCCAGGAATAATTTGAGGGAACATCCACAATTTTTTCTAACCTGTCATGAACAGCTCCAGTCTGTCCTGGCGGTCTCAGTAACACTCGGAATAAATTGGGATTCCCCAGCGGATGCTGTAGCTACACGAACAGGACTGTCAACAGTAGATGGAATGCTATGCTAATGCCGGATCACCCCTCATTAGTTTTTCCTGCTGGTGAGGAGCGGATGCGAAGCTACCTGCGGGAACCTGATATCCCAAGTGGGAATCAGTCTCTCAGGGAGCGCTCTTTATTCACAGAGCCACTGTCACCACTCATTAGTGGTACCATATTTCTGAGGTTTGATACACTCTAAAACTACTGAAAATGACCTATACTGCCTTGCTATCTGTTTACCAGGTGTCAAGTATTTATTAAGAAATGTTGACTGATGTTAATTGAGATAAATGTCAGGATATATATACTAGAACTTCATTCTTTTCTTCTTCTCCAACACTATGCATAAGCTTAAGGATATGTTAATATACCAGATTCTGTTTCATTGATGTGCTCCGTTTTGTTCCTCGTTGCGTTTCAGTTCTGCTCCTGATGTTCTGTGATTCTCGGATATTTGGAGTTAGTTTGTGCCTTTATTTTTGTAAATAAATAGCACACTGCATTTGGATCCAGCTCTCCCCTGTTTCTGAGTCTGCTTAGTGTTACAAAAACAATGGAATAAAAAGTTATAAAAATTAACTTTGCCCTCAACCAAAACGATATGGCCTGGAACAAATAATAGATTCATGAGACCAAAGATTGCTCGCTATATATAAACAAGACAAATTATATCTTATAAATAACCATTATAGAGACACCGGAGCCAGCAGCAAATGTCAGAAGGACTAGACGAGGTAAGGCTGTTCTTGGCGGGGTACATGAGCGCTGAGCGCCCGGTGATCGCCTGGATCTCACAACTCTGAAAAGCACATTTAATATATTTCTTAATAAACTGCAGATTTGAGCTTTAAATGAATACATTCTCACCTGAAAACTCTTAAAACTACATTTTGTGATATAATAGCAGTAGCATTTTTTATTTTTTATTATGTGGCTTTCTCCACCATTGACACTTGCTGGATGGTGCGAGATGCATTCTGGGATACCTGGCTGTCTCAAGTTCACACAAGTCACCTTCTGATTCATTCTCGATAAAAGAGTTGGAGCAACAACACATCCAGGGATTTGAACTGTACTTGAACATTGACGACGTTTCACAAGACCACAAGGACAGACAAGAACGCATAATGAGAAAGGGCTTAAAACTCTCCTGCAAGAGGGGTAAATGTGCAAAGCAAACAAGAAAAGAACTCTTCCAAAAACTCATTTGAAGATAATGTTTATTTTCTTTTCTTCATCATCTGATTTGAACAAAAACAGCCGGGTTCCAGTAAAAATCCCATTCATTTTCTCCATAGAGTAATTGATTTTTTATGATTTCATCGCAGCCTTTCAAAACAGACCTACTGTGAGCTCTGAGGTTATTAATCAATGATACATGCCTTGTTACATGATATATGCTCAAGCGATCAGTCAAATTCCAGATGCAGAACTGCACACCAATGAATCCTAAAGATGAAGATCCACTAATCGGAGACTAGCGGCAAACAAATCAAGAAAGACGAGTAAACTGTGGAAGTTACTTTTGTGTTCTATTGGGTACTAAAGCAAAAAGTGACTCCCCCGTCAAAGTTAACAGAAACACTAATTAAAAATCAACGTACATTTTATTTAAAACTGACAAGATGGATAAAAACAGCTTAATATAAAGCTTAATATAATTTCACTCATCTAAAAGCATTGAGCGCTGAGCTGTCATGAATTTATACATATGTAATATGCAGGTGATCTCCCTGGAAGTCAAAAAGATAAAAGGGGCGATTTTTCTGGAATTCTGCCAAGTAGCTCACAAGGCCACTATCACTGAAGCGCTTTCAGTGCTTCTGTTGCCATGGTAACACGAGCTGATGCCCATCGGAGAGACAGGAAAAGCTGACTACTGGAATTACACGTGCAAAATTTCACCCTCTTCATGAAAACTAATTAGACACTAATCAGATTCACCACCTCTCGCAGGACATTAGACCATAGGCATAGTGAAACGTGTGACGGCAGCAGTCCTGACTAAGAGTGAAACCTCCCAAGAGTGGAGAGGAAGTCATTTGTCAATTGGCGGTAACACTGTACAGCCAAGAACACAAGACCTCTGACACAAAACAGACTGCTGAAGCAATAAGCTATGAGAGGTCCTGCCTTACATTGATTTTACCTTGATTGTTCAGTGTTATAGCTCTAAAAAAAAAAACGTAGAAGTGGTCAAATAAAAATGAAATTTACTGTATTAATAATTGTTTTCTCATGAGATCAGCTTGCTATGGAAGCTTGTTCCTGCCATGGAATAATAATAAAAAATATATATATATATATGTAAAATATAATTGTGACTTTTTATCTCATAATTCTGACTTTTTTCAGAATTGCAAGATATAAACTTGTAATTTATGAGAAATAATGTCAGAACTCACAGTTCTGACTCACGTAACTGTGAGTTTATGTTTTGCAATTCTGACTTCTTTTCTCTCTTATATTGTGATATAAATTCACAACTGTGAGTTATTAAGTCCAATTCTGAGGGATTTTTCTCAAAATTGCAACTTTTATTCTGAAAATGCTGACTAATTGCGAGACTATATCTTGCAATTCTGACTTTATTCGGAGAAAAAAAGTCAGAATTGCTAGATGTAAAACTTGCAGTCTTTAAAAAAAAAATTATTCAGTGGTGGAAACTAGCTTCCATAGGTTGCCACTCTTCGTGAAATCTAGTTACATAAAAATCGAATTAATAATAATTAGCATAAACAATAAACAGACAATTAATTTATTTAACTGTAGGCTTTTTACAATGTGCTTTTATTGGTTATGTCGTGGCGTAGCTCATCCATTTAGATTTTACAGCTGGAACGATCCGTTTATAAACACACCTTGAAACAGTCAAGAACGGAAGCCTGTGAGAGGTTGAAGGCGGCTCTCTAAATATAGCTGACATTGAGGCATGGGCTGAAATGCTATTGTTATTCAGGCGATGTCATTTTGAAGCCTCTTTGCTGTGTGGAGTTAATGGGCCTTGACCAAACACAGAGGGAGAGGACACATGCAGAACATTTTATAAAGAAGAGAGAGCATGTATTTACCCACACTGACACTTAACTTCACTGCCCTAGAGGATAAATCTCAGATGGGAAATGGGGCAAGGTTAAATTGAGACAGTGTGTGTGTGTGTGTGTGTGTGTGTGTGTGTGTGTGTGTGTGTGTGTGTGTGTGTGTGTGTGTGTGTGTGTCACACCTCACAAAATCCATTTTACCCACTACGCCTTTCGCCATTGGTGTCAGTCATACGTTAACAGGGCAAAGGAGCGTTCAGAACCTGTCAATCATCTTCCAATTCCTCCCCTTTATGGAATACTGGAATATAGTCTCCACGGATACAGCAGCAGTCTTCCCCATTAAGACCTTGAGGGGACTGTCAAAGTCTGTTGTGTCAGAAACTGCCAGTCCAAACCATCTTGAATAATTTATGTTACGAGTTGAGTCTTTCCGTAAAATTGCTTTTGATGTTAGGATGTGATGATTTGTTTTATATCTGTGAAAATACTCCATCATCTGGATCATTGTCTTGTAGAATTTGCTCTTGAGCATCTGTAACATGTTTTTCCAATTTAGTTGAAGATGTTGGAGCTGTCTGACTGAGAATATGAGGGCGAGTCTACAGGAAATACATAGGTCACAACCTTGAATACAGACTGCAGGCCTTCATCCCTAACAGAAGACACCTGCCATCCACTGTGAGAGAAGTCAAAGCTCAGAAGCAATTCTTGAACAAGTCTACTTCACATCAACAACATTTAACAAAGTAGTGTTCCTGTAGCTCAAACAAGTAGAGAGTGGCACTAATAATGCCAAAGTTGATGGGTTTGAATGTTGGTGAATATCCACCTCATGCACTGCACTTTTTGTTTTCAGTCTTAAAGTATATCGTTCTGGTTTGAGAAAGTGCCTCAGTGAGCTGTCCGAATGAATCACACTAAATTGAAAACAGTCCGTTTTAAAACCTGTGCACAAAAGTGATTCGCTAATTTGACTTAATTTAAGTTCTGATTTTAAACAGCTGATTGAAAACATACAAGATATGGGGCCCTATCATATATCCAGCGCAATGTGACGCCAGGCGAGACACAAGTGTTTTTTGCTAGTTTCAGCCTGACACAGTTATCATTTTCACATCCAGCGCCACGTGGTTTAAATAGCAAATGCACTCGGGCCACTCTGTGCACCCATGGGTGTGCTGGTCTGAAAACGAGGTGTGTTCAGGCACATTGTTGGCGCGTTGCTATTTTGAGGAACTGAAAACGACTGCGCCATTGACCAACAAAAACCTGGTCTAAAGTCTTGCAGTATTTTTCGTGTTTTTTAAAGGGCTTAGTAACATGTGCCTATAGCGTGCGTACTACAACGTGCGTACACTCTGCTTATTACACACACAGGAATGCGCAGCAGTACAAAATATTTTTAAATATTAAAAATAAAAGGATTCCTCTCTGGAGAAGCATGCAGTCTTTCCACTCGCAAATTCCGCCACGCAACTGGCTTTTAAAGGGAATGGGAGATCAGATGAGACTCTGATTGGTTTATACGTTATGCACAAAACACACCCATGACTCATTAAGAGACTAGGTACAACCCTTTTGGACCATACGCCTGGCGCACAGACCGTTAAAATAGCAAAAGTGATTTGGACACGCCCTAAATTCACCTGCGCCATGTGCTTCAGATCATATGCTCAGATCATTAAAATAGGCCCCATGATTTCTGATTTTTTTATATATATATATATATATATATATATATATATATATATATATATATATATATATATATATATATATATATATATTTTTTTTTTTATATCAAGGAACACAATTCTCAGGTCAGTGTATAGTAATCTCAATACCAGTCAAGAATTTATCAGTAACACACCAGAGCACACCATCAACAACACCTTACCATTGTGGCAGCAGGTTTTGCAACACATTTCAGAAACTATACAAATCATTGACTAGAATTGGTCAAACATGACAAAATGTGGCAATATTACATTCACCAAATAGTGCAGTAAGTGGTTCGTTCATCTAAGCACTTCTGTAATGGAACACTTGACATAATACTTGCATCCAAAATATTGCAAGACTGTTGTGCTTTAATAAAATAAAGTTTACTCTAAATCAATCTATCTGTTGTGTGTGTGTGTATGTGACATCATTGTCAGGGCATTGGTTTGCATAATCACAGTCCTCTCCTCCATTAGTGAAGATCAAACCCTGTTGTGACAGTCCTGCTCTGAGATCAGGAACTGGCTCCATCGTGCCACTCTCCCTCCAGCACACACGTGTTCTCTGTGAAACTCAGTCTGCCGCCCATCTGTTGGCCGAGCGGCTGCCAGACAACCAGGCACTGATCTGAGAGCAGCTTGACTCTGCGGCTGAGATCATATAGCAGTGAACAGAAAGAGCTGGCCACTGATGTAAGAGTGTGTGCATGTGTTCAGGCATAATGTTACCGCCTAAAGGCTTTAAAGATAATATTCTATTACTATAGCTACATAGAAACAATTTGGATTCAAAACAGTCCCTCATTGACTAGTCGCTCAAGTCTGTGAGACAAGGTTTCTGTTCAAAAGCAGAAATGTGAAGTTTTCATAGCACATATTAATTCTTGAGAACAAAAATGCTGTTGAAAGAGCTGAAGATTTGAACTGAACCTGAAACATTAAGCAGAGATTTTTTGTTTAAATTTTTTGTCAGCTGAACCTTTTTGACGTGGAATATTTTCTTGAAGTAAACCTGTGATGTTAAGTTAATTTTTCTAAAATGTAATAATACATTTGCATGCTCATGGTTCTTTGATGTTGGTTAGTGGTCATTATATGCTTATTTTAGCTCCTCATTAACTCCCAAACCCCCTGCAGTTCCCTTATAAACCCCCAGGTGCTCGCAAATTATAATATATAATGTTTTTGATTGATGATGTTTTATATATGTGCGACTGACAAATATGCATCACATTAGTTTGTTTACATTAAAACTGTGGATGGAAAAAAGCAAATGGATGGAAATGTTATATGTAATTGAAATATTCAATGCATATGAACATTTAATACAATAAGTCTTAAATTAAGCTTACATATTTTGTTGAATGCAAATCATGTTGAGTAAATGATGACAGAATTTTTCTCTTTAGGTGAACGATTCAATTAAGTGACTGTAAAACTGTAAAAGTAGAAATCAATCATTACATTTGAAACAGAGTTATGTAGTGGTTGTAGACAACATATGAAAACATCAAATGCAACATCCTGGCCTCATCCCAGCTGAAGCATTGAAACTGTTATAGTAATTACCGAGAGTGGCCAGGTGGTTAAACGCTTGTTCGCAGCTTCCCTACAACAGAAGAGACTCGCTTGATCTCTCCAGCAGCCCTAGCCATCCCCGGAGACAAACGTGGGAGTTAAATGACTGCAACAAGACAGCAGGTGTTGCTTTATTTAACACAGACATGGAGCTCAAAAATGATAAGAGGGAAACCTAGGTTGTTTCACATATAGTGAGGGATCACACATACATATCAAAGTGAAAGCCTGGTGCCAACTCGCACTGAGCCACTGCGCTTGTAGCATTTGGTTGTATGGTTCTTTACCAGTGTTGCACAGGTGGGTCTCTGAGACGGGGCTGCTACTGGATTGCTGTAAGATGGATTTATTGAGAAACATCTGTTTAGTATATCCTCCACTGCATTCGCAAGGTGTTCATACTGAGATTTGAGGCAAATTTTGTGTCTCACAGGGTGACCCACTCTCAAGAGAGATGCAAACATAGAACAGAGAAAGAAAAATACTAGCATATTCCCTAAACGAGACTTGGGTATTCATTTAACTTTTAAACTGTTCAGCTTTCACAGTACCATCACAAGAAGGAAATAACCAAGACTCATTAAAAGAAAAGTGCCTCTAGCAACAATTCTGCCAAATGCTATCACGTTGCTTCTTGCCATTTTCGTGACACTTTCCAAGTGAAATATCCAGTGAGTGCTAAAAGCACGAATCTGGAAAAAAGTTGGTGTAGGTACAATACGTATTATTGCAGTTCAGAAATTAAATATCCTTTGAGTGGAGAAAAATGTCTCGGGTAACGAATGTAACCATTGTTCCCTAGAAGGAAACAAGCTAATGCTGCGTTAATTGGGGAATGCCTCCAGCGTAACAGAGTCTGAAACCTGTCTGGGCACACCTTAGGACGAGAGAAACGATCTTGAAGGAACTCCAGCATTGAAGCCACTGGGCATTTAACTGGATCCAACTGAGGCTCTCTGCATCATGAAGTGAATACTCTCCACTTTAAGGTGTATATAGTTTCCTTGTGGAGGGAGCTCTAGAGTTTAGGATGGTTTCAGTAACCTCGGGTGTGAAACCAAAACCCTAGGAGCTGGTTCAGGGGCCAGACCCATAGTTTCCACAGCTCTGGACCAGGGATGACATATTAAGCCCCCAGCTTGTGACAGAAGGTCCCTCCTGACTGGAATCTTCCATGGAGGGCCTGCTAAGAGTGCTATGAGGTCTGAAAATCATACTCTGGCCAGCCTGAATGGGCTACCAAGAGTAGACTGACCCCATCTTGGTGGACCCTCTCTAAAACTCCAGCAGAGCAATCGGGAGAAAAGTGTACAGGCGCTGCCTCAGCCATGCTTGTACCATGGCATCCAGCCCAAGAGAGTTGGATGTGTGAGTGAGAACCACAGCGGACAGTGGGTTGTTTCTCGAGATGCAAACAGATCCACTTCCGCTTGGCCAAACTTCCTCCAGATTAACTTCACCATGTCTAGGTGGAGTCTCCATTCCCCGGGCCTCAGCCCCTGCCTCGACAGGATGTATGCCCCCACATTCTGGTCTCAAAGGATATACATAGCTCTGAGCAATAGCAGTTTGCCCTGGGACTAGAGGAGGACCTGATGTGCCAGTCTGAACAGAGGGCACGACCTCAGACTCCCCTGGTGATTTATGTAAGTTACCACTGGTATATTCTCTGCTTGAATAAGAACATGATACAGCCAGCATATCCAGGTAATTTATGTGCCACGAGAGATGATGCCCTCTCCACAGACCCCATGCTGAGTGGCCTTCCTCATACTCATGTACAGCAGGCCAAAAGGTATTATGTCGGACACAGCTGCCATGAGCCCCAGCAATCTTTGAAAATGTTTTACAGTGATGGCCTGGCCTAGCTTGATCCTGGGTACTGTCATCAGGATAAACTTGATACAAGCGGGAGACAAACATGCCAGCATTGTAGTCAAATCCCAAACTACCCAGAGAAACATAGTTTTCTGAAGGGCGGGTTAACACTCTCTTCTTGGCATTGAGCCTCAGCCCCAAGCGCCTTATGTAAGCAAGAACGCCATCTCTCGAGACTGGGCTAAAATCAACCAGTCATCTGTATAATTTAGCACACGAATGCCCTAGAGACATCCGAAGCCTTCCGATGTTGAGGAAGGATGGATATATGAAAGTATGCGTCCTTTAGATCTAACATGACAAACCAGTCCTCTGGCTTGATTTGACTCACGTTCAACAGGATTGTTAATGGGCCCTATCATACACCCGGCTAAATGCAACGCCAGATACGGCACAAATGTTTTTTGCTAGTTTCAGCCCAACGCATTTATTATTTTCAGGTCCAGCGCCACGTTGTTTAAATAGCAAATGCACTCGCGCACATCTGTTCGCCCATGGGCGTGCTAGTCTGAAAACAAGGTGTGTTCAGGCACATTGTTGGCGTGTTGCTATTTTGAGGAACTGAAAATAACAGTATTTTTTGTTATTTAAAGGGCGCATTAGTAATATGCGCCTATAGGCGGGTGCACAACGCATGTACACTCTGCTTATTACACACACAGGGACAAGCACACAAACATTTTTAAATATTAAAAATAAAAGGATTGCTCTCTGGAGAAGTGCTTAGTCTTTCTGCTTGCAAATTCGGTCAATTTGCGAATCCGCCATTGTGCGCAACTGCCTTTTAAAGGGAATGGGAGATGAGACTCTGATTGGTTTAATGCACGTTACGCCCAGAACACACCTATGACTCATTAAGAGACTAGGTACAACCCTTTTGGACCATGCGCCTGATGCACCGACCGTTTTTTCCATCGTTAAACTAGCAAAAGTGGATTCGGACACGCCCTAAGTGCACTTGTGCCATGCGCTTCAGACCATGCGCTCAGATTGTTAAAATAGGGCCATATGTCTTGAACCTGAATCTCATCAGAGACCAGTTTCAACATGTTCTCTCAGATCGACTGTATATACTGGATATAGTTGATCTTATCTTTTAATATTTATATCAAAAGTGCACTCGATTGATCTAGTCTGTGTAATATTTGATTTCTTCAGCAGAAGATCCCTCAAATCCCTGTTCCAAAAAAACAATTCCAGAGTCACCAATGAAAAATTCTGATGATGAACACATGGACTTTATGACAATCATTTCACTGTGCTTTCAACTGATGTCTTGAAATTAGAAATCATAATGCAGCCTTCATACTGTTGTAAATTAAAAAAAAAAACAAAGGTCAAAGGTCTGTCTGTCAGCTCATAGGAAACATC
Organism: Paracanthobrama guichenoti; assembly: GCA_018749465.1. NCBI lineage: Eukaryota > Metazoa > Chordata > Actinopteri > Cypriniformes > Gobionidae > Paracanthobrama > Paracanthobrama guichenoti. Next base: position 2,311,143 of record CM031951.1, on the reverse strand, counting down.
TGTCTTTAAGTCTCTGTGAAGACCATCAGTTGCACATTCATTGTATTGTTGGGTAAGTCAACATTAAAAATATGTTCAAAGTCAACATTCTGCTGGCTTGTTGTCTGCTTTGTAATTATCTGTGAAGAATGGAGGTCTTTTCTGTCTGTTGCCCCTCATTGTCTTTCAGCTCTGTGTTAATTACAGCCTTTTGACACTGAGACCACAGTCGACCAGATCAGACTCATACAGTAGATCTCAGGGTCACAACACAGAGCTTTCTCATTATTACAGCATGAGAGAAATTACAGACAAACACACATACATACTTTCTGAATCAGAGTAGCATCTTTGAAGTCATGTACACAAGAAGCCAAGAAGGTATTAAACTCATTTCTGCTGTTCACTGAAAAGATACTCTGACAAACTCTATATGATCGTAAACAATTCAAAACAGACATTCTTCCATATGTATTTTTTCTTGTTATATTGCTTAAAATGAATAGGTTGAGGAATACTAAAAGAAGGTTGATGTCTAAAAACATTAATTAGGGGGAGGGGAGTGAATGACGTCCTGGGACAATAAGGGTTAATATTTAGAAATACACATTAGTATTTCTGTTACTGTGTTGTTATTATTACTGTTATTAACAGTTATTAATAATAATATGTGGGTATTTAATATGTGAATCATATAAAATCATCTCCTTCAAACAGTATTTATTGTAGGTAATTTTTTTTTAATTTTTTTATGTATGACATTGATGATTACTGATGTTTCCCACAGTTTTAGCACAACAATAACTAGTAACAAAAATAGCTCCTCTTACTCTAAAAGAATAGTGGATTCCACACCAAAATAACAAATGATGGTAGTCTGGTAAAAACTATGATTACTATATGAAAACATGGTGAAGAGCCATACAGTACATGTAGATGCAGCGTATATTCAGAAGCAGGTGAGACATCATTTGATTTAGATAAATAATCTCACTCATCATTTACAGTTTGTATGGTCGGCTCTACATAAATAATGGATGAGACATTTTAAATGTATACGGTCCTACCAGTGAGTTCAGGTTGGTCAAGCTGCATTTTCCACAGTAATAAACTTATTTAAATAGTAATGAACCTTGACTACAGAAGCAGTGTGGGTGAGCTGACCCACTGAGAGTCATTTAAAACATTCATACTCATATATACAACACACATAGAACACACATTAACCCCCTAATAGGCATTTTTCAAAGTCTCATACTCAGAGAGGAGGTGGAGGGGAACCATGCTGATGTGAGTCAGTGTGGGAGTAATATCACCAACTGTCATCTTTACTGAAGTGAGATTACAAATGATGCTCAAATAGAGGAATGTTGTGAAAGCTGAGAGTGACTGAAGTGCATGACGCCAATCTAATGACAGCACTGACAGATTTGCTTAGAGAGCTTTAACACCAGAACATTCCACCTCAGCCAGGACCTGAAAAGAGACACTTAGAGAGAGAGAGAGAGAGAGAGAGAGAGAGAGAGAGAGAGGTAAGTGAGGACACAGATTGGTGTCGACCACTGTTTCAACTTTCCAAATTGAGTTAAACAGATGCCAGCGGCCATATAAACCCAGCTTATAAAAAAACACTGGGGAAAAGGGGAAGGTGTCAACAGCATATAAGGAGGTGTTGCTGGGAAATTAGCACATTGCTGCTTTTGGTGTTAAATGTGTTAAATGCTGACATATTCTTTTACACATTGGCCCATTTCATTAAGAAATGAGCGTGTGTGTGATTGTGTTTCTAACCTAGCCATACATTGGGCAATAATGTTGTCCCAAGAGGTTAACGAAATCCTTAATTAAAACCTCACATTTTAAAACAACAAATGTCATTGCTCACAGTACGTCCAGTAACTGTCTGATGCAAATCACACAAACATGCCAACAAAAAGAAAGAAATTCACAGCAGTCTTTCCAGCTTCTCAAAGTAATGTAAACACAAAACAAACTCTTTGGTCACTTTACATGTCAGTCAGGCAACCTTTCCGGCTGAAATGACCTGTTCTTGGCCAAAATAAACTGTGGACCAGACTTTATCCTAATTGTAAAATCGGCCAGAACTTTACTTTATGAAGTTTTAAATATGGATATTTTTCTTACACAAACGTATTGATTCGCTTCTGAAGGCCTTTATTAACCCCCCAGAGCCGCGTGGAGCACATTATTTGACGGACAGATGCATTTTTTATAGACTTCAAAAACAGAGCTACAACGACTGCCATTATAAAGCTTGGATTAGCCAGGACTTTTTTTTAATATAACTCCGATTGAATTCGTCTGAAAGAAGAATGTCATGTACACCTAGGATGACTTGAGGGTGAGTAAATCATGGGCTAATGATCATGTGGTTCATGTGGTTGTAGTTATTGATATTAGCAAATCAATAACTACAATTTTTTTTCATATCTCAGTGGACTACTAAGAACTATTATATACATGTTCATAATGCATAATGTCTAATTAATTCTAAAGTGAAGATAACGGTAACACACTAGTAATGACTCAAGTAATACCAAATCCATCAGATTACCATCTAAAACCAACCTCAAAAGCTTACAATGATTTCAGGCATTACTAGATAGGTATCATAACCTTCACTTTAGAATTAATTATATATTATGCATTATTAATTTTCTGCTAAAAAAACTAAAACTAAAACAACTTAAGAAAACAAACAACTTCGAAATAATACAGAAAAACCCTGGAAACCTCCCACTAGCATCATATCAGTGAGTTTTACACAGGAAAGACATTTTATTTAATAATCTTAACACAATTCACACTATTCCTGGAGCAAGTTTTCACAGTTGTCACAGTCAAGAACTTGCCAGCCTGTTAGAGATTTAACAATGTGTTTGAGTGTGCTGAATGTGTATGTCTTGTGGATGTGTATTGCCTTGTCATCACTAAGAAGGGAATGCATCCTGGATAATCATGGGCTGTGGCTGTGGCTGTGGCAATCATGGGCATACAAAATGGCGCCGCTGTGTTTGGTCGCCGCTGTGTTTGGTCGCCGTTCAGGTCGCTCCGCGAAAACTGTGCTTTTATTTACTATTTTACTTTCTTTTACTCTCAGTTTTTACAAACTTATCATCTGCATTGATCTACTACGACAGCAAAACTCTTTTGGACATTGGTTACCTCTACACTGGACTGTTTCAGGACACTTTCGCCGATCCTCTGTGGCCATCTGAGATTCTTCGGAACGCCGAGTTGAACAATGGACAGAGCCAGCGGCGTAGAACAAAGAAACACCGTGGGAAACGTGCTGGTATCCGTAACAGACTGAGGAAAAGGGCATTCAGACCTCCTCTCCCGAGCATTCTTCTAGCAAATGTTCAATCCTTGGATAATAAGATGGACGATCTTAGAGCCAGGATAAGTTTTCAACGGGACATGAGAGACTGTAATATCTATTGTTTGTCTGAAACATGGCTCACGCCCGCGGTCCCGGACACAGCTGTGACGCCGTCGGAGAACTTCTCTGTTTTTCGGATGGACAGAACAGCCGAGGCCGGTAAATCCAAAGGCGGTGGAGTGTGTTTCATGATCAACAAGAAATGGTGCGATCCCAGGAACATCACCATTCTCTCGCGGTCCTGCTCACCTCATCTGGAACATTTAACAATCATCTGCCGCCCATTCTATCTGCCTAGGGAGTTTTCTGCGGTTGTCGCGACCGCCGTTTACATCCCACCGCAGGCAGACACAGCGCTGGCTTTATCTGGCCTTCATGATGTTGCCAGCGGCGTCATAAACCAACATCCCGACGCGGCGGCATTCATTGTCGCGGGCGATTTAACAAAGCAAACCTAAAGAAAGTCCTGCCAAACTTTCACCAGCACGTCTCCTGCCCCACACGAGGAGCAAACACACTGGATCACTGCTACTCTCCGTTTAAGAACGCCTATAAAGCGCGGTCACTTCCAGCGTTTGGCAAATCGGATCATGCCGCCATTTTCCTCACTCCCGAATACAAACAAAAGCTCCTCCAGGAACCCCCGGTGAGGCGGGAAGTTAAGCGTTGGTCACCCCACTCAGAGACCGCGCTACAGGCAGCTCTGGGCGATGTGGATTGGGACATGTTCGAGCGAGTTCAGCTGGCGTAAGCGAGTTCTGAGACGTGGCGCTTTGCTTCATCAACACGCTTACAGAGCAAGCCACGCAAACAATAACAATAACGTCCTTCTCAAATCAGAAACCGTGGGTGGACAATTCAATCGCGCGCGGCAGTGAACGCGACGCACTGCTGCTTACAACGCCGGTCTCCATTCAGGGAATATGAATGAATACAGATCGTCCTGCTATGCTCTCAGACGAGCAGTTAAAGCCGCAAAACTCCGTTATAAAGACCGAGTGGAGTCTCATTTCCAACTCAACGACTCGCGGCGCGCATGTGGCAAGGTCTGAGGTCCATCTGCTCCTTTGGATCTAAATCCTCTGCAGAGGTGAACGCTGATCCGTTGCTCGTGAACGAGTTAAACTCTTTCTATGCTCGCTTTGACTGTAACCGCGGCAACGCGACTCCGCCAAGTGGCGCGTTAGAGAAATTACTCAGAGCAGCAACAATCACGTGATCTCTGTCTCGGAGGATGAAGTTCGGAGAGCACTCAAGCGTGTGGACGTCAGGAAAGCTGCTGGGCCGGATGGTATTTCAGGTCGTGTTCTGCGGTCCTGTGCTGATCAGCTCACCGGGTTGTTTACATCTATCTTTAATGAGTCCTCGCTACATCTGTGGTCCCCACCTCCTTCAAAAAATCCACCATCATCCTGTCCCTAAGAACAGTAAACCCTCTTGCCTAAATGACTATCGTCCAGTGGCTCTCACGTCTATAGTCATGAAGGTCTTTGAGAGACTCATTAAAAACACCATTTGCGCCTTCATTCCTGACACTTTGGACCCTCTTCAGTTTGCCTATCGTCCCAATAGATCGACTGAAGATGCCATCTCTCATGTCCTCCACTCCTCCTCACTCACATCGACAGCAAAAGTGGGAACTACGTAAGACTGCTATTTATTGACTATAGCTCAGCCTTTAACACCATAGTTCCCACCAAGCTAACCTCCAAACTCCTGGATCTCGGCCTGAATCCTTCTCTCTGCCACTGGATTGAGGACTTCCTCACTGGCAGGCCTCAGGTGGTGAGAATAGGCCAGTCCACCTCCACCTCCATCACCCTGAGTGTGGGAGCTCCACAGGGCTGTGTCCTGAGCCCCTGCTCTACTCTCTACACGCATGACTGTTTGTCCACACACAGCTCCACCTCTATCATCAAATTTGCTGATGATACTGTTGTCCTGGGCCTCATTTCCAACAACAATGAGACGGCATACTTGGACGAGGTGGAGCATCTAACATCATGGTGCCAGGACAACTGTCTCTCTCTGAATGTTGGCAAGACCAAAGAAATGATTGTGGACTTCAGGAAGAGACAGCAACGGACATACTCCCCCTCATGATCAGCGGGTCACCAGTAGAGAGAGTGAGCAGCTTCAAGTACCTGGGAGTAAACATCTCCGAGGACCTGACCTGGACTGCTCACATTCAGACACAGGTGAAAAAAGCCAGGCAAAGACTGTACCACCTGCGCCAGCTGAGGAAATTCAGGGTTTCACCAGCTATCCTGAAAACTTTCTATTTAGGGGCGATAGAAAGTGTTTTAACTCAGTGCATCACAGCGTGGTATGGGAACAGCACCAGTCATGACCGCGCAAGCCCTGCAAAGAGTAGTGCGCTTATCCGGCGTATCTCAGGGTCAGCTCTCCTGTCTCTGCAGGACGTCTACACCAAACGCTGCAAAGGTAGAGCTACCAAGATCATCAAGGACTCTAATCACCCTGCAAACCCTCATTTCACGCTGCTACCATCTGGTAAGCGCTTCCCGAAGCCTGATGGCCAAAACTGAGAGACTCAGGAGGAGCTTCTTCCCCAGGCCATCAGACTCCTGAACTCAGTCACTTAACATCACGTGACTTCACTTCAGGATAAACATCGATACACTGACATTGCACTGCACTTTCTGTTCTCGTTGTTACTGTGTAACAACCTGTCATAAACCTGTTTGCACATTATACTCTTTATACATTTGTTAACCACATATTTATAAGTCTACAGTTTACTCACTGCAAAGTCTACTTCAATTATTTTATTCCACTTTATCCTTATTTGTTACCTTTTTTCTCTTGACTTGATTATTTATAATTCTACAGATATAGACATATATATATATATAGATAGTACTTTTTTTATATCCTATTTCTATTATAATTTCTTCCTTGTGTTTTTAACTGTGAATTTGCACTGTCCATGGAGCGGACCTGTTTACATTTCACTGCCGGTTGTATATTCTGTATATAACTGTGTATGTGACAAATAAAACTCTTGAATCTGGAATCTAATTAATTCGACCCGACATTTCCCTCCTCTCTCTCTCTCTCTCTCTCTCTCTCTCTCTCTCTCTCTCTCTCTCTCTCTCTCTCTCTCTCTCTCTCTCTCTCTCTCTCTCTCTCTCTCTCTCTCTCTCTCTCTCTGGACGGTAGTGTTTGTTTTCTTTCACTCTGTGCTCCAGTGGCCTGTTGCACAAAGCTGGTTTAATTTGCTACCCAGGTAAGTTCGAGATTAGTTTGAGCAAACTCTGGTTTTTCGGGCTCAAGAAGGTGGATTGGTTTTCAGCGGTGCTCATCACCATGGTAACTTAAACTACACAGCTAACCTGCTCTGGAGCAGGTTTAATTCTGGGTTAGAGATCGCAAACCCAAACTGGACCAATCAGCTGCAAGTTAAGATGCAATAAAGCCACACCCCCTGTATCTCTCATTCCAAATTAAAGCAGCTTATAGTGAAAAAACTTTATCTTTGAAAAAAGCTTATATTTTGGTGCTAATTATGTATTATATTTATATTATATGAATTGTAATTACTTTTAATTCATATACTATATTTATATAATTATTATATTAATTGACAAGTAGCCAAATATTATTATATAATACATTATAATGCATGCATTCATAATTCTTTTAAACAACGTGTATTCCTTTGAGCTCTTTGTGAACCTATAATTATTAGGCATATTTCTTTGATTCACATCATGCATCGATATAGTCAGATATTCTTTCAGCTGCCTTCTCAAACTGTCGCTGCAGCAGAAGTGTTTACTCCTAATTTCATGATCATTTTCAAAACTATCTCTCAATCTTCAGAAGAGAAGTGAACCAAACGGACATGCTTCAGAGTTAATCGCAAACTCTGGATTAAACCTGAGTTTACAGAGAATGTTTATACCAAGCTTTGAGAGACCGGTGAACTTGATCTAAACAGGTTGGATTTATCTGGATTTGTCAACTCAGAGTTTGTTCAGCTAGCTTCATGCAACAGACCTCAGGAGTCTGGGAGTAGACAAAAGTCTTTGACAGTGAGTTCAGTTTTCGGTTTGTGTTTTTATCCCAGTTATGAGTCCTGGTGGAATATTACACATCGGTCTAAACTACTTCAGTGAAGCTTTTCTTTAGAACGAGCTTTAGAATATTTCCGACTGCATGCCCATTCCAGACACTGAAATCAATACCTCCTCTGTCATTATCCCTCCATCACTGAGAGAGCAGAGAGAGATGGAGAGAGAAGGAGAGAGTGTCACTCATATAAAGACGTCTCGGACCAGCAGTCATCCAGGAAACGTTTAATTTAACCCTCACATTTACTCAAACGGACGCTGGCTCTGTTCCAAGCGGTAGTGAGCTGCCTGCTGTTTACTGTTTACTATGACAGAATGCTAAGCGTCATGGAACCTCATACAAGACTGGTTTGAAACATAGACAGCAACTCCACATGCCGAACAAATGAGTTTGACGTCAGCGTGTTGCAGAAGGCATAAATATACAACACAAATAATTATTGAAAAGTTAGATTGAATTTTTTGATAATTGTTTATCGTTCAAAAGTAACAAAAATGTCTTTAAAATCAAACATTGGAATGTATTACTATTACCAAGAACTGATACAGTAATACATATTTGAATTCAGCATTTTCTTTCTAGGAATTTTGTGTTACGATCCACTGCCTGTATCATGCTGTCTAGGCCCTTGTGAAAAAGATTTACACTTTTTGTTACTTAAAAAACAAAACAAAAAAAAAAGATATCATATGCCAGAGTGAGACATTGACAAATAATTTAACGTCATCACACCATAGGCCCCGCCCACTGGCGTTCAGCCACTTAACGGCTGACATGTGCCTTCACTGGATTTGAGAATTGCGTCAAAAGCAAACAGAACCCATTACAATAACTGATGCTGTCTACATCGGATACAGTATACAGATGCCTGTTCACGTTCTGACGTATCCACACGCATGAGTCTGCTGACAAGAAGACAAATGGAAAAGTACATGGAAGCATAAAGGAATTTTTGCTTTGACCCTGTTTAATTTGATCCTTTTTAAACAGCAAATTTTCTCATTTCTGTACAGATTTCAGAAGGATCCCAGTGTCCGGAACCGTTCTACTCTACCCACTCTGACTGAGATTCGAACCAGGGTCTCGGGCGTGCTAACAAGGATGTTAAAGACAGCAGCCTCTAGCGTCAGTCGCCAGCACGCTTCTTGAGACCAGAGGAGTGAGGTTTACATGCACAGCTCTTACTGGCCTATGTGCGTTATACATGGTTTATTTTTAATGATGTACCGGATCAAAATATATTCAGAAGATGATAATAAAACATTCGAAAATGGTAATAAAATATGACAAGAACTCAGAGTTAAACTGTGGTATGTAATGGATTACAATCATCCAATCAGCGGTCATCTGTTCAATTTAACTACACAATTAGATAAAACCAATTTAGGTCAACCAATGACCAAGCAATGCTTCATTCTGTTCAGTCTGTGGTGTCAAAGGTCGCATTAGCAATTCAAGAAAAAACACTTCAGCAAAACATGCTCAGGTCAAAGTGTCGGAATCATTTTGGTCCCAAATTTTTATCAATTTTACGGTAGACACTGTATGAAGCATTTTTGGGTATAATGTCAGTTTACTTTATTTTGCTATCCTCACATAAATGAACTATAGTGTCCTGCTCCCGCTAGTAAAACATTACATCTGGTGTCTGAATCATTTTTGGTTTGACTGTATCTCTTCAGGTACATTTAATTGCCTTTTTATTTCATTAAAGTATCTGCAAGTACAGTTTTTTAAATATACTTTTAAGATTCAAAGTACACTACAAGTCCACATTAAATACAACTAATTGCACTACTTTTTCAAAAGGGTCGGTACATCATTAGGTTTTGGAACTGAGCTATCAAGCACTGTGCTTTGAAACTGGGATTTGATTAACACTGTGGAAGAGGTTATAACTTCACACAATCCACAGCCCTACATTCTACACACAGCATCTGCAAACACAATGAACAAATAGAAGAACAAAGGAGCCCTTCCACTAATTAGGCCCATGAATAATAGTAGAAAGGGAAATGCGTGACACATCCTAAAATCAGTTACAGGAAATGTGCAGTGATAAACGGCATACAGTGGACGTGAAATATCGGACTCAGGGTCTCTGGGTTTTTCTCAGCACGAATATTAGAACACATCACCACAGCATCCTCCTGCTGATGAACACTAAAGGAAAAGGAGTAAGGTAGTAGGCTCTTGTACTGGATTAGACACCAGAGTGACAGAAACAATGACATAATGCTGAACACTGTAAACAGAACAAACGGTAACACTTCATTTCAATGATCCACTTTAGACATTCTACTGACTGTAAGTAACTTTGCAACTGCATGTCAACTACCAGTCATTAGAGTATTAGTAGAGTATCAGACTGTCTGCTTAATATCAGCCAACACTTTATTTTGATGATCCCCAACAAACTGCACTAACACTCTAATGAGAGTTAGTTGACATGTAGTTGCAAAGTTACACTCTAAAAAATGCTGGGTTAAAAACAACCCAAGTTGGGTTGAAAATGGACAAACCTAGCAATTGGGTTGTTTTAACCCAGCGGTTGGGTTAAATGTTTGCTTAAAACAACCCAATCGCTGGGTAAAAACAACCCAATTGCTGGGTTTGTCCATTTTCAACCCAACTTGGGTTGTTTTTAACCCAGCATTTTTTAGAATGTTCTCCTAGTTAGTAAAATAAAGTGACATGACTAAGAACAATGCTGTATTTTCATGGGAATTATTTTTCTAGTATGAAAATGTGGAATAACCAACAAGCTGTTTAGATGTCAAAATATGACAGGAAAACCATCCACCTTTTAATCTGTATGACTGTGTCAAGGCCATTCAGTTTTCTACAAAAAAATATCAGATATGTTGGGCATTTTAGTTTTATTCAGACCAAACTGAGTAACCCAAGGGGGTGGGGGGAGCAATCATGACTCCAAAAATTCTTCATATTTGAAGAATATGTTTTTACAACTTTTTATATGAAATAAGGATTAAGCTTTATACACTTATACACATAACACTCATGTACAAGTTGTACATATTTAAGGTAGAAGAAAATTATTTTAGTACCTTTTACTTGATGGTTTCACTGCTTGACATTTATAATTAAATCAACATTTTTGTAGAAAAGTTTTTTAGTTTTTTAATTTGCTTGCTTGCTATTCCAAATACATAATTTTGGGCACTGAAATCATCTTTTCCAAATAGTAGAAAAGACCAACGAAATGCCGTGATCATAATTTTGATGTAGTTCACTGACCTGGTAGTTTGATCCGTTTTCCAGAAACTCTGTTTTGAATGCCCAATGAATTTGACCTCTTTAAATCCATTTGAACAGTGAAGAGAGCAAGCTAGAGCCATTGCATGTAAACAAGCCCCGCCTACTCTGCTCATTTACATTCAGACCTCAACCCTGCCATTCACTGTCACTCATTGCCAAGGTAACATCTAATTTGCATAACAGCATGCTAGTACAAAAGCGCCAAACCTCAGAAAACACAACAAAACATCATTTTCAACACACAAGGGAGAACAAACAGACATGTCTGACTTTTTGAATTAATAATCTCATTTGTGGAAATAAAGAGTTTGATATAATCTCCACAGAGCAGTATATTAAGTTCATAAAGGAGGGAATAATATTTTTGTTGTCAGCAGATCTATGTCACAGATGTGTGTTATTTCTACATTTTGCTATGTAGCATTGTTGAGGAAGAAAGCTCAGTCTGCCCCGGCTGTGTGTATATGTGTGTAGACCACAGCTGTGACCAGTGTTTCCTGGATAGTTTGACCCCACATTAGCCAAACAAAACCAGACTGTACCAGGTGAGGCCACACACACACACACACACACACACACACACACACACACACACACACACACACACACTGCTTTACACACATATAACGTTACTGTGTCATCAAATACGTATATTTATACTCTAAACAGTGTTGTATTCATTAATAATAATATTACATGCAGAGTATTTTAGAGATTTATTCTAGAAGTGAAATTTAATTCTATAGAGAATGGATGATAATTAAACATAAATATGACTGTGCTGGTAAGTTTAGTCATCCCAAAAGCCATATGTACAATATTTCAAAGGAAGATAAACTGATCCTAGAATGCATTCGGGCCAAAAGCAAGCAATGAGACGGGTGTCAGCATATACTACAACAATATTATTCCACCCTTCACAACCCTGTCGAGCTGCATTCATTTAGAGCACATCACGCTGTGTAAAGACAGACTCTGAGAAACCCCGGAGAGATGTTTGCGTTAGCTCAGCTAGAAGATCCATACTGAACTCTCTAACCTCCAGAGCTGACTGAAGATGCCTGGATAAAATCCTCATACAGCACTTTCATTAAGAGCACTCATAGAGCCTGACTGAACTACATATTATTTCTGTAAGTTGAGAGAAATGAAACAGATTACTGCTGAGATACACAATAACATTGTTGGCATAAACAACAAAAGATGAGTCAGTCAAACCAGTACATTTAGATATACACACACACACACACACACACACACACACACACACACACACACACACACATATATATATATATATATATATATATATATATACACACACACACACACACACACACACACCGAACAGGCATAACATTATGACAGGTGAAGTGAATAACACTGATTATCTCTTCATCACAGCACCTGTTAGTGGGTGGGATATATTAGGCATCAAGTGAACATTTTGTCCTCAAAGTTGATGTGTTAGAAGCAGGAAAAATGGGCAAGCGTAAGGATTTGAGTGAGTTTGACAAGGGCCAAATTGTGATGGCTAGACGACTGGGTCAGAGCATCTCCAAAACTGCAGCTCTTGTGGGGTGTTCCCGGTCTGCAGTGGTCAGGATCTATCAAAAGTGCTCCAAGAAAGGAACAATGGTGAACCGGTGACAGGGTCATGGGCGGCCGAGGCTCAATGATGCACGTGGGGAGCGAAGGCTGGCCCGTGTGGTCCGATCAAACAGACGAACTACTGTAGCTCAAATTGCTCAAGAAGTTAATGCTGGTTCTGATAGAAAGGTGTCAGAATACACAGTCCACAATCTACAAAGCAAAAATGGTTCAGGAACGGTTTGAGGAGCACAACAACGAGTTTGAGGTGTTGACTTGGCCTCCAAATTCCCCAGATCTCAATCCAATCGAGCATCTGTGGGATGTGCTGAACAAACAAGTCCGATCCATGGAGGCCCCACCTCGCAACTTACAGGACTTAAAGGATCTGCTGCTAACATCTTGGCGCCAGATACCACAGCACACCTTCAGAGGTCTAGTGGAGTCCATGCCTCGACGGGTCAGGGCTGTTTTGGCAGCAAAAGGGGGACCAACACAATTTTAGGTCATAATGTTATGCCTGATCTGTGTATTTTATAGAACATTTATTTTGATTTGTGTATGAAATATGATCTGGACAAGTTCGTATTCGGTGACATATTACTAAAAACAATACAGGTTTTTAACAACATGAGGGCATGCAAAGAGTGAATTTCAAATTTTTCATGTTGGGTTTTCATATTTAATGGGGACATTCCATAGACATAATGATTTTTATACTGTACCAACTGTATATTATATTCCCTTACTTACACTAACCCTACCCATCACACAAAACTTTCTTTAAAAAAAAAAAGAAAAGAATTCCCCCATGAGGAAAACAAATCTGTTTTCCTCATGGGGACCACAAAAGTATTTTGGATGTTGCCATCTTCGTGGGGACATTTTGTCCCTATAATGTAGGGTTTACCAGGACACACGCACACACACACACACACACACACACACACACACACACACACACACACACACACACACACACACACACACACACACACACACACACACACACACACACCACAGAGAAGTCCATCACACACCATACACAATCACACAGACATACACGGTGAAAATGAGAGTTAACAAGAGTGCTGCTGCTTAAGTGCTGCTCGCTCTCCCTGCATCTGATTGAAACATAAATGATGGAGCTCTGTTGCTAAGAGACATAATCAAGATGAAATAGGCCTATTTATTCCATTACTGAAGCGCAGAGGAGAAGGGAGAGCGAGCGAGAGACGGGGAGCACAAAATGGACAGAATACAGACGAACAGAGAGAAATACAGATGGAGCAAAAGAGATTAACAGACAGAACATGGTAAAGTATATAGTTCACAAGCTCAGCAGCGATAAGAAGAGCATGCTGGGATACGTGCAGGTACACATTAGCCTTTGTGTACTACAGAGGACTGTGACAGTGATGAATGCTGGGTAAAGAGCAGCGATGGACGGGCATTTAGCCATTCACCAAAGAACAAGATCAATGTGGAAACAAAAGGATGGACAGATCGTGAGTCTCTCCTCCAAACCCTCAGGACACACACACGCACACACACACACACACACACACACACACACACACACACACACACACACACACACACACACACACACACACACACACACACACACACACACACACACTCAGAAGGGCTCTCAGACTGAGTTTAAGCGGGAACTGCCTGTAATGATAGATTGGATTATTTCCTGTTCTGGCAGTTAAATTAGCCTAATGCATCTGTGAGTGTCCCAGACCAATAGAAGCCCAGAACACATTAACACAATGAGGGAGGAGAGAAAGGAAGTGGCTACTGGATTATACAGCTGCAGATTAAACTAGAGTTTCACATTTTCTGAATAAAATGTGAGTGGTGTTTGCCAATGTAAAAACTCATCACTATGCTAGGGTGTTCTGGGTGGTTGCAATGAGGCTGCTAAAGTGCTCTGAGTGGTCTTTTGGTTGCTAGGATGTTCTAGGTGGTTGCTTACTGGCCAAAGTAAAATGAGCCCACCCCTAAATCTTCATGATCTATCTAAATACGGCCCAGGTCCCTCCTTCAGCAAGTCTTAAAGCCCCCCTCCTCAATGATCCTCATGACTTCAAAAATTAAAATTCTGTCATCATTTACTCAACCTCATGTTGTTCCAAACCTGTATGCATTTGCTTTAGTATGTTAGTCAACACATCGAAATAAGTGTATTTCTTTAAAGCACAACAACAGAGATATTAAAACAAAGATGTAAAATGTATGTTAAAGTGAAATGATCTATCAGACACTATTGTCAAAGTGTACTTTTTAAAAGTCTGCTTAAGTGTGTTAAGAAACATAGTCATGAAAGTGTGCTTTAAGTACATGTCAGTGGCCTTTTATTCCATGAATATTGTATATATACACCTATCAGGCATAACATTATGAACATCACTCCTAATATTGTGTTGGTCCCCCTTTTGCTGCCAAAATAGCCCTGACCCGTCAAGGAATGGACTCCACTAGACCTCTGAAGGTGTGCTGTGGTATCTGGCACCAAGATGTTAGCAGCAGATCCTTTAAGTCCTGTAAGTTGCGAGGTGGGGCCTCTGTGAACCAGCATTAACTTCTTGATCAGTTTGATCTACAGAAGCCTCGGCCGCCCATGACCCTGTCGCCGGTTCACCACTGTTCCATCCTTGGAGCACTTTTGATAGATCCTGACCACTGCAGACCGGGAACACCCCACAAGAGCTGCAGTTTTGGAGATGCTCTGACCCAGTCATCTAGCCATCACAATTTGGCCCTTGTCAAACTCACTCAAATCCTTACATTTGCCCATTTTTCCTGCTTCTAACACATCAACTTTGAGGACAAAATGTTCACTTGCTGCCTAATATATCCCACCCACTAACAGGAGCTGTGATGAAGAGATAATCAGTGTTATTCACTTCACCTGTCATAATGTTATGCCTGTTCGGTGTATACTGTTAGAATTTTAGGTACACTACAAGTGCACATTCAATACAATTTAAGCACACTTTTTCACAAGGGATTACCAAGGTTGTACACTACAAACTTTAGAGGCTCAAAAACTATATTTCACTTGCATAGACTGCAGTGCAAACACGCATGAATGAGAGCAAAATGACATATATGACAGCAAATCAGGACAACCGGATACACACACAGACAGCGGCAGGGCCACACCACACAGTCTGGCAGGGAAAACACAGTCATGAAGCCAGATTCAGATTCTATAAAGAGAGCAGGAAGCAACTGATAAGATGTGTTCACTCGACACCCTGCTGCTAAAGACAGTGTGTGTGTGTGTGTGTGTGTGTGTGTGTGTGTGTGCGCGTGCTAATCCTGAAGGGAGGAACTAGGTGCTCATTCCTCAGAGCAAATGAATGCAGTCAAGCACTCTATCAGAGACCTGAAACTTTCAGCACTGTCTGCCCAACAGCCACGTGTGTGTGTGTGTGTGTGTGTGTGTGTGTGTGTGTGTGTGTGTGTGTGTGTGTGTGTGTGTGTGTGTGTGTGTGTGTGTGTAAATCACTGTACAGCTGTCGTCTGAACGATATGCATGCTTTGAGCATCAATAATCCATCTGGGAAATACATGCCTACACTGAAAGTGACTGGGCAAAAGTTCTCATTATAGTAAATGAAGCTGTCTACACTGCAAGTGTGTGGCTAGTTTTGTCTTATCATCATTCATTTACACATCACACTCCCTCACACACCATATACTCATACATTCACATGGTTCTGAATGAATCTGATTCAGTTGATAACAACCACAAAATACCACACTAGCCTCACATTAATAAGACTTCAGACTGAGGAATGGATGATTTCTGCATGCAGTATACAGCCATAAGCCATTCATACCATAATAAATACAGTAAAAACACTCATAAAAGTTAAAATATCCATCATATCAAAACAAAACATCATACTGACTCTTAAAAATACAAAGACACCATCAAATGAAAAATAAACATGAATTAATAAATTAAGACAATAAGCGAATAAATACACCCATTGACATATTTTATCCTCAGACTTACCTGTCAAAAGTGTGGAATAATTAAGATTAAATATGATTTAAAATGAGATTTAAAATAAAAGTCTCTTGCTGCATTTGTTTGATCAAAAATATTGTACAAACTGCCATATTCTGAAAAATTATTTTTTAAAAATTATAATATATTTAAAAATTTTATTTATTCAAGTGATGGCACTCTCATATACTGACCTGGTGCTCAAGAAACATTATGTATTATTATCATTTAATTCATTCATATTTTTGTGTAAACTGTGATATACCATTCAAAAGTTTGGAGTAACATATTAAGAAAAAGAAAAGAAATAGGTGCATTTTTTCAGCAAGGATGTGCTAAATTGATCAAAAGTGATAGTAAACATGCTTTATAATGTTACAAAGGGTTTTTATTAATTCTGTATATTCATCATAGAATTCATTAAGCAGCAAATTTTTCCACATTGATAATAACAACAATCATTCAGCACCAATAATAATTGATAATAACTGAGCACCAAATCAGCATAATCATTTCTGAATGATCACGTGACAGTGAAGACTGGAGTAATGGCTTTTGCACTTTTGACCTTTAGTGTACATGAAAAAAAGTGATTTTCCCCACCATTCCCAACCATGTTAGGTTAATTCATACAGTAAATTAAAGGTGCAGTGTGTGATTTTTAGCGGCATCTAGCGGTGAGGTTGTAAATTGCACCCCACTCCCCTCCCTTTCAGAGAACATACTGTAGAGAAGCTCCGGTGGCCGATACAGGACAAAAATGTTGTCGTCTGAGACAGCAGAGAGTGACTAGCGCTCTGCAGAGAAGTTTGTCCAATTGTCCAATATATATATATATATATATATATATATATATATATATATATATATATATATATATATATATATATATATGCCCAGAATACTGCTGTATCCTCAAACTGGAATTATGTGCCATGATAACACAGTATTATATATGAAGAATGCTCACTGATATGGCATAATTACAGTTATTAGAGGTATAATACTAGTGTCACTAAAAGCCCCGACTGAGACAAGCAACCAGTTTCTCATTTCTCTTTAGCTTTGCACAAGTTTATCTGTCAAATATTAATTACTAGATAGTGGTTTAAAAAAAAAACTAATTGAGTATAGAGTGCAGCGTTTGTGTCATAGTGAGGTCATAAATTGAATCTAAGCGTATGAATCTAAAACCTATAGATGACTCATCCCTCTCTCTGAGAGTTACCGGAACCCCATATGAAGAAAAAAAATGCAACGCACACAAGACAAGCATCGAGTGGCATGTGTGAATGTAACCAAATTTAGCACTCTATAACAAGGCTGACAACCGTTTTCTCCTGCTGTGTGAATGTAGCCTCTGTCTGTCCAGACCGTCTATTGCGGAGAGTGCGGTTGAACTCTCATCCAGTTTGTACATGGCCAGTCTTATAAATGCCACAGCTGCCCAACCATATAATCACAGCCATGAAATATGCAGATATGTCACATTGAGCGTGAAAAATTCCCTCAAAATGTCAGTTTACTTAAAGAAATATGAGCAGCTCAAACTCAAAGGTTTCTGGTTCTTCGAGACCAGACACATTCATCACAGCCCAGACACATCTCATCTTAAATGTCTACATACACATATATTTCCACACACTGAATCATGTGTACTGAGATTCAAGATTCAAGAGTTTTATTTGTCACATACACAGTTATATACAGAATATACAACCGGCAGTGAAATGGAAACAGGTCCGCTCCATGGACAGTGCAAATTCAAAGTAAAAAAATTAAAAATAAAAACTGTACTTCCTGTTTTCCTGATGAAGTGTAGATCAGACAACTACGCCTCACTCTTTGAAGCCATATTTATTCAAGAGTTAGTCCACCCAAAAATGAAAATGAGCCCATGATTTACTCACCCTCAAGTCATCCTAGGTGTATATGACATTCTTTTTTCAGATGAATACAATCAGAGTTATATTAAAAAATGTCCTGGCTAATCCAAGCTTTATAATGGCAGTGAATGGGTAGTTCTGTTTTAAAAGGGCATCTGTCCATCATAAAAGTGCATCTATCCATCATAAAAGGGCATCTGTCTATCATAAAAGTGCATCTGTCCATCATAAAAGGGCATCTATCCATCATAAAAGGGCATCTATACATCATAAAATTGCATCTATCCATCATAAAAGTGCATCTGTCTATCATAAAAGTGCATCTGTCCATCATAAAAGTGCATCTATCCATCATAAAAGGGCATCTATCCATCATAAAAGGGCATCTATACATCATAAAAGTGCATCTGTCTATCATAAAAGGGCATCTATACATCATAAAAGTGCATCTGTCCATCATAAAAGTGCATCTATCCATCATAAAAGTGCATCTATCCATCATAAAAGGGCATCTATCCATCATAAAAGGGCATCTATACATCATAAAAGTGCATCTGTCTATCATAAAAGTGCATCTATCCATCATAAAAGGGCATCTATACATCATAAAAGTGCATCTGTCCATCATAAAAGGGCATCTATACATCATAAAAGATATCCACACAGCTCCGGGGGGTTAATGAAGGCATTCTGAAGCGAAGCCATACGTTTATGTGAGAAAAATATCCATATTTAAAACTTTATAAACTAAAATGACTAGCTTCCGGCAGACGGCTGTGCGCATCAATTTACAAAAGAGCATATTGATGCACGCAGAGGATAGAGCAAAACAAAACACAGAATTCTAAAACAAGAATTTTTAAAGAGCCAGGGGATTTCGATATAAGAGAAGAGGGGCTTGAGTTTGTTGCCCAGCCCTACACTAAAGAATGCTGGGTTAAAAACAACCCAAGTTACTATTACAACCCAAGTTGGGTTGAAAATGGACAAACCCAGCAATTGGGTTGTTTTTACCCAGCGATTGGTTTGTTTTAAGCAAACATTTAACCCAACCACTGGGTTAAAACAACCCAATTGTTGGGTTTGTCCATTTTCAACCCAACTTGGGTTGTTTTTAACCCAGCATTTTTTAGAGTGTATTTGTTTGAACCGCAAAGCTTACACTACTCCTACATCCTACGTCATACATCGCATCATGATTGGCGTAAGTCGACTTACGCAGGCCGTCTGCCCGAAGCTTGTTATTTTAGTTTATAAAGTTTTAAATATGGATATTTTTCTTACACAACTGCATGGCTTCACTTCAGAAGGCCTTCATTAACCCACTGGAGCCGTGAGGATATCTTTTATGATGGATAGATGCACTTTTATGATGGATAGATGCCCTTTTATGATAGACAGATGCCCTTTTATGATGGATAGATGCACTTTTATGATAGACAGATGCACTTTTATGGACTTCAAAACAAAACTACCCATTCACTGCCATTATAAAGCTTGGAAGAGCCAGGACATTTTTTAATATAACTCTGATTGTATTCGTCTGAAAGAAGAAAGCCATATACACCTAGGATGACTTGAGGGTGAGTAAATCATGGGCTAATTTTCATTTTTGGGTGAACTATCTCTTTAAAGAGCTCTTCCAGAGACAGAAAGGTAAATGCATATATGTACAGATGTATTCTGGACAACAGTATTCACCTGTCAATCATCCATTGCTCAAAGGGGTTTTAACTTTGACTGTTATATAGAAAATACAGGCTTCACAGAAAATCTACAGCAGGGGTTCTCAGCCCTGGGCCTCGAGGGCCACTGTCCTGCATAGTTTAGGTCCAGCCTTGATCAAACTCAACTGCCTGTAGCTTTCTAGTGATCCTGAAAGGCTTAATTAGCTGGTTCAAGTGTGTTTGATTAGGGTTGGAGCTAAACTCTGCAGGACAGTTGCCCTCAAGGACCAGGGTTACGAATGCCTGATCTACAGTGTGATGTAGACCAGTGGTTTTCAAACCTGGCACCCCAGCCCTTCACATTTGTATGTCTCCCTTATCAGACACACCCAATTTAGTTCTTGCAGTCAAGCTAATGAGTTGAATCAGGTGTGATAAATGAGGGAGACACACAAAATGTGCAGGGCTGGGGTGCCTCCAGGACAGGTTTGAAAACCACTGTAGACATTTCTGCAGAATTATATCATGTTGCATCTTGCAAATGTTGCAACAATTGCGACAATTTAGTGCCGGAGTGGTAGCGATTAAAAAAAAGTGCATTCAGTTTTATCCAGACAGGTGAACGTGAATGTGATTGTTGCAAATCTGTTGGTTGTTGTATATATTGTGGCGGTTCGGAAATTAAATGTCTGGTAAGTTTCGCAATGTTCTATCATGCTTGAAAATAACCAATAAACTTAAACAAAAGAGTTATCAAAAGCAAACATGGGGTAAAAATTTATTTGCTGAAGCAACCATGCATTTTAGCTTGCTTCTACAAGTCTTTAAGCTCTTTTATCGTGACTCATACCCAATCGCTCCACAATCACATCACAAGTGCAATGCTGTACCCGGTGAGCTACCAAGCAAGTTTACTAAGGTAGAAGAGCCATACATATGCAACATTTTGTGATAGAGGCACATTTTTACATACATTAAGAGGTAGGTAGATCATGTGAGACTCATGTATTATCTGAAGAAAGAAAGTCATATACATCTGGGACAGCTTGAGGGTGAGTAAATGAGGAGAGGATTTTTGAGTTGAGTATCCTTTTAACAAGCGATCTTATTTGATGGCATATTCATGAAAAAGAATATATGAATCAGCCAGACAAAGTAGCTCGAAGAGCTCTGACAGATCAGACAACTCCATATAAAAGTCTATGAGAGAATGAAACAGAGACATCCTGCTGACTGATCAGACACCCAACCAAAAAACAGAAGATCACACTAGAGCCGGGACTGCTATTGCGACTAAAGACTTCCATTAATTGCTGATCACAGAAACAAACAAGAGCTGGTGTGTGATAGACAATTGATTTATAACAGCAACATGGTAATATAACATTCAATCCATGCTTTTAAGTCATGCTGTTATTAAAAGTACACCGCCATCTCATTAAAATTGTTTTTCTCACTGCTCCGCAACCTCATTACTGATGTTAATACTCTCTTTCTTCCAAAATCCCTTTAGAAAGATAAGAAATCAAACCAGAAAATACCCAATGCCAACATCTGTAATGAAGCAGTAACAAATGAGATTGCAAATAATCTTTAAGATAAACACCTCTGAATCAATTCAACACCCTCACTTAAAGGAATAGTTCGCTCAAAAATTATCCCATGATTTACTCACCCTCAAGCCATCCTAGCTGTGACTTTCTTCTTTTAGCCGAACACAATCAGCGTTATATTAAAAAAATATCCTGTCTCTTCCCAGATTTGTAATGGCATTAAAGGGATAGTTCATCCAAAATTAAAATTTTATGTTTATCTGCTTACATTTACATTTATGCATTTGGCAGACGCTTTTATCCAAAGCGACTTACATTGCATTCAAGGTACACATTTTTACATTTTGTCAGTTCTTGCTTTCCCTGGGAATCGAACCCATGACCTTGGCGTTGCTAGCACCACACTCTTATTGTTTGAGCGACAGGAAAGCTGTGCAGTACATTCAAGATATAGGTGACTTTGTTTCTTCAGTAGAACACAAATGACGATTTTTAACTCGTTACATTTTTTTTAACTCGTTAACTGTTGCAGTCTGCCAGTCATATAATGTATGTGAATGGTAACACATTAGAGTATGAGAACTATGAGAGAGAAAAAAAACTTACATACAAATCCATATTAAAACCTTCAGCCATATTAAAGCCTTCGAGTTCACTTCCGGTAAGTGAGGTTAATGTACAATGTACACGGTATGGCGTAGTTTACGCAAACGCTGGAAGTGATCTCTCGCACATATCCCAACACCATATCATGTACAGACCTCACTCACCGGAAGTGATCCTGCACTGAAGGCTGTTGGACATAGTGGCATATTAGAGGTAAAAAAAGATATAAATACTGTTTCTCGCACAAACCAAATGTTTTGTGTCTTAAGACATCAATGTGTCGTCACAAGCCGTAGGGTTTAATATGGATTTGTATGTACATGTTTTTTCTCTCTCGTAGTTCTCATACTCTCATATGTTACCATTGACATGCATTATACAACTGACAGACTGCAACGGTTGGAGTTAAAAATCTTCATTTGTGTTCTACTGAAGAAACAAAGTCATATATATCTTGGATGCCCTGGGGGTAAGCAGATAAACATTTTTGGGTGAACTATCCCTTTAAATAGTGTCAGAGTTTTTGAAGCTTCAAAAATCGCATCCATCCATCATAAAAGTAATCCATACAACTCCAGTAGGTTAAAGGCCATCTGAAGCGATGGGTTTATGTAAGAAAAGTATCCATATTTAAAACTACAAACTATAATCACTGGCTTCCGGCAACGGCTGCCAAGTTCCGGCGGAAGGGTGACCTCTGACCTGACGTATGATGTAGGCGTAGCATAAGCTTAGGTGAGAGTTGAGGTGAAAGCACAGAGGATAGAGTGAAACAAAATGCTGGTCACAAATAGAACAAGAAGTTTAAAGTAAAATGTTGGAGGATTTCGAGATAAGAGAAGAGGAGCTACATGTTATGTCATATGTATGGCCGATGCCAGAAGCCAGAGAGATGCTGCGTCACCTTGCCATACTTGCTGCATGCCTGTGAGCGGCTTGCTTCAGCCAATCAGAAGCAAACGCTGCTTTGTTCCGGTTAACCTTTATAGCTTCCACTGTATGCCATCACACATCACGGGGTGACGCAGCACCAATCAAGATTGGAGTATTTGCACACATACTTCAGACGCAGTCACGCATAGCTTCAACTCTGGACACAGTCGTATCCTGAGATGTTTTTTCCCCTGAAAAAAGTGCACTAATATCATAGCTGTGGCCTCATAAGTTTCAGAAGTCTCAATAATGTCAATGAAACCAAAGTCTGTAATTCAAAAGTCAGAGATCTCAATGACCCTGTTTCCACTTGTTTTTCAATGACCCTGTTTCCATTTTTGGTGATTCATTCACAAGTGATCAACCAGGACACATTACCATTTCCAGCTGCTATTAGCATGCAATTTAAATGTGTCTCCATTGACCACTTATGTTTGGATTCCATTAAGACATTCCAATCTCCAATCAGGTTTCTCCAAAACCAAATTATCTATGAGATGTGCAATCCATATTCATTTTACTGAAACATCTGAGGCCCTGTTTACACCTGGTATTAACGTGTTTTGGTTGATAGGATCACAAGTGGACAACACTAAATACAGGTGTAAACAGGGTCTAAAACGTTTTTTTGAGCCACCTTTTACCACTTCCAGAGGTAGTCAAAAATGCATTCGATTGTATTGCTTTCGTAGTGTCAACGCTTATGTGATCGAATGTGTGCGAACAGCCGCAAAAGACTGTCTACTCTCCACCTACTGACTTAATGCAGAAACATTATGGGAAGCACACTAGCCAGACAGGATTTAAACTTTGTCGGCTGAAGACAAAGTAGACTGAAGTTTGGTTTGATGACGAAAAACCTAAGCAAAATGTTCTCTCACTATTCCTAATTTCTAACACACACTCACCACGTTCGGTCTTGTGGCTGTCAGAGCAGAAATGAAAGCTCTGTGTATTTTTCCATCGTCTCCTGGCTCCAAACTTATTTCGCCCATTAGATCGAAAGATCTGAAAAGGCCCATACATTTACCTGCCCATTGACCCTCCCCTCAAAGAAATCAGGACAGAGATGGTTGAAAGTGGACAAAAGAGACAGATTAAAATACCAGGTGTTAAAATAACAAGAATGTGTCTCCCTCGTCTGCTTGTGATCCGATTGACCAAAACGCATCTTAATACCAGGTGAAAACAGGGCCTGAGACAAAGTTGATTCCAACATGAAATATAACTAAAACCTCCATTAACTCTCCTGAGATATGACAAAGCCACTGCTGAGCAAAACAACTGACCTATGAGTTTTACTCTGAAATATATGAAAATTAATATAGGGAATTTAGGTTGATTGGGACACTTTTTGCCATTGAGATGACTGGTGTCCCAATCAACCTGAATTCACCCCTATTTGAACCTTCACAGATAAGCACCATCCCTGGCTTGCATGCTTTGTCTCTTGGAGTCAATGAGGTGGCTATTTCCATCGCCTGGTCACTGAGAGATATCATACACCATGCGGTATATGGTTTGTCAGTTGTCACATTTGGCTTTATTAATGATAAGAGGAAAGGCAGGTGGGGCTTGTGGCTCAGGAGTCATGCCTCAGTGACAGCTGCTACAGGCAACCTTTGACCCTCCTTATATCCACCAGGGTCTAGTTTCTCTGTGTTAGATGAACAGAAGTCTCCATATGAGCACATACCTCACTATAACTAATGAAAGGTCACTTGATTTCTCAAAGGTTTCTAAAACACCACTACACTCCAAAACAATTCTGTCCAGTAATCTAAAAAGTGCTTCATGTTAAATGGTTTTAATTAATGACAAAGCAAGTATTCACTAGTCAAGTAGCCAATGTAGTTATCTAGGGAGCAGGGTGGCCGATAACCAATACGTAGTAGGTTAATGACAGAAATGGAAATTAACATTTATTTGACATAATATTTATTCAAAATTCACTACACCATTTCAAGTAGAAAATAAAAAAACTTTTATAAAAGGAAAGTAACACTTCTTAATCATCCAAACAGGCATGTTTATCAGCCAACTTTCCATGTTAACAATTGTAAATGTTCACTTTACAGGGTAAAGATGGAGCTAAATGAGTCTTTCAAAGATTTAAATATTTTTAAAAGAGTATATGGGCTTTTGAAAATAATATATTTGTAAGACAACAATGGCATGAGGCATATGGAGTTTAAAAGCTCATAATAAAACAGCACATTTTGCCCACATCTGAGTTACCTCAGATATACCTTGCGGGGTCTAACATTTATTTTTGTCCTTTTTTAATGTACCCATATAACTGTTTTAAATCAGAGTCTCAAATTCAGCTTTAGCTCAACTATGCAAACAGCCTCAAAATGAATGGGCAAAAACACAAAACACTCAAAATATCTCAAATTCAAAACACACTCAGACCATTAAACCTTGAGCAGTGTGTGCCTAAATGTGTGCCTGCCATGGGACGGGACAGCCCTGAGCACAACCAATACTCAACATCAAGAAAATAAAAAATAAACATTTTACATATCTCCCCAAGGCAGACACTTAAAGCAGTTAGAGTTACTGATCTGTTTATTTAAAATGTAATATCTCCTGTTCAACCAAGACATTAACTCAAAACATTTCAAAAGGTACAGCACAAAATGAAGCAAACTAAAACCATGTGTGGCGTGTGTTGGCTGCTTATTCAGCTGCAGTTGCTATTTCGGCCTTCCTGTCACAACACACACACACACACACACACACACACACACACACACACACACACACACACACACACACACACACACACACACACATTCATTTTACCAAGCTCTGGATTAAGAGAGCAATTTGAGTTAAAGTAGAGAGTGTATTTTGACACGAGTCTTGTTGGCTTGTGTGTGTGTTTCTAACCTAGAGATGTTTTAGGGACAAAATTGCTGATATATATTCCCGGGAGTTACTTTTGTGGATGTCCTTAAAGTGAAAACTTGTTCTTTATTCAAATTTGACTATGTTTGATGTGTTTTTTATTTTATTTTATTTTTTATTTATGCCATGTCTTTATCAACAACTGTTTGTGTAAATACTCCTTTCCATGGTGTACACAATATGGCCAAAATCACCCCCTTCTAAATAGCAGGTTTGGTTATTCCTGTACAATGACATTCTAGAAAGCTGCGCCCTTTTGACTTTTTTTCCCCCAACGATTTGGCTTTTCTATTCCATGACAATAACCCTGTCCAAAATGTCCATTTAGAAATGATTTACAGTGTATGGCATTGAAAACATGATTGGCCTGCATAAAGCCCACATTTGGGATGCATTGAGACTGTGAGCCAGACCCCATCACCCAACATCACTGCCTAACCTCACTAATGCTCTTGAAATGGCAGAAAATCCCAACAGCCAAGTTCCAACATCTAGTTGTAAGTCTTTCCAGAACAGTAGAAGCTGTTAGAGAGAAGCAGCCTCCCATTAATTCCCATGGTTTTGAAATTAAACAAATAAAAAACAAATAAATTCATAGTAATACCCTCTATAATTGCAGTGTGTGCACTCGCTCACTGTTGATAGAAACATGCAAAGGCCTAAGCAGCTGATAACTGAATTTACTCGATCTCTTCCAAGCCAGATAAAAACGTATAACAGTTTCAGCTGTTAACTTCCTCCCACGCTTGAACTTGACAGTGGCACGTGTGAATGGTCCTGTGTCAGACGTGGACTCTTAAAAAGGTTCTGGCGTCCAGCAGTGTGACAGAGACGCGTGTTGAGAGACTTCCTCTGTGTGTCGGGTATCAGCTGCTGAGAACAGCAGACAGAAACGCACTCATATAACAGCCTTTCAGCTGCCACTGAGACACACAGAGAGACACTTTCTATCAGAGCCTCCCCCAGCATCAGCTAGGAAGAATAATTCAGAGACTTCAACACAGAGATCCACAGATGTAGTTCATTCGAAATGAGTCAAACATCCTCCTTTAGTCATATACAATTTTGTAATGGTATCACTTCTGTATCGTGACCCTTTGTTGTATCCATTAAAGCGGCCATGAATTGAGAGGTCAAAATATCTTGATCTTTTGACATAGAAAAGGTCTTTGTACTATAAAAATATCCTGTAAGTTTCAGAACTTCCGCATTAGTCTAAAAACAGTTTTTATTGAAATCATTCTGCCAAAAAGACTTTTTGGATTTTGTCACTTTATGACGTAATAGTGGGACGAAAGAAGAAGATCAGTGCCTACTTCTACATCATTGCCTGTTTAGACAAACTGTGAATAGATGTGATTTGCTGTTCTTTTCTTTGCTTTTGCATTTATGGACCGCTCTCATGGTCCCTCAGCATCGCTGCTTGCCACATATCCCCATCACCCCTTGCAGGCCGGGGGATACACCCGAGACAGCACTCTACTCCCCCCTCGTCCCCCGGGGACCGATCACGACGGCCGTGGCACCTGGGGGTAAAACAGACGAGGCGAGAGAAAAGGAGCCGGATGCATGAGGAGCGACAGAGACAAGAGAGCAGAGAGAGGAGAGAAAAAAAAAAATCTTGGTCCGTTTCCCAGACACACTGACACTCAGTCCTCATCCAGCCGAGAGGCTCTTCCTCGCGGTGCCATGCGATGGTACTGGACGCTCGGTGGACTGCTCGATCTTCCTCTGCCCCCTGCCGGCCGGCAGTGACTCCTCCTGTTGAGGGCAGCCGGCAGCGAGTCCCGCGTCTCTGCTCCTCCCCATCATGGCGGATGTCAGCAGGCTCCGAACGCCGGCGACTCCTCTGCTCCCTCTAGGACGGCAGCCACCCCACCTCGACCCAGGGGCACAGCAGCGAGCTCTCCGTCCCACCGGTCTTCACTCGCTCCAGCACCATCGACCTCCTCAGCACCGCGATCACCCATCAGCAGCGAGGGCTCTTCAACAGCATGTCCCTCCTTTTCTCCAGGGTCCGGCACCAATGTAACTTAGTTTGTTCATATGGGAAGGAGGAGATAGGAACTGGCAAACATTCAAAGACTTTAATAAATAAATAAACACAAAATGAAAGTAAAAGCGGCAGCACACTAGGGGTGGCACGGCTCACAAAACCCAAGGTTCGGTTCATATCACGGTTTTAGGGTCACGGTTTTCGGTTCTGTACGGTTCTTGTTGTTTTTTCTTTTAATCGTTAACACTCCAGAAACACTCCTCTCTCGACCTTCTTTTATGCGACCGAGCTCCTCCATGAGACACGAGACTGGTGCGGCGCGGACTGGCGCTCATTACCTCACGCCTGGCTTCGTCCCGCTCTCACAGTCCCTCAGCCTCGCTGCTTGCCACAATCAATTATAATTATATACAGTTCAATTAATATATTCATTGAATTATTATATTAATTAACAATTAATATTAAACTCTGCATATATATATATATATATATATATATATATATATATATATATATATATATATATATATATATAGGGCTGTCAACATTAATGCAGCATCAGTTTTTTTTCTATCATCTTTTGGCTGCACTACAGTATATGATCACGCTATCATTCATTCAAGTACTGTTAAACCATTCAAGCACAATAAGACAGAAAAATAAGAACTTAAATCTGTACTGGGGTGCTGTCTGTGAATCTCCTCTCTGTGTGACACACACAGGACTCATGCGCACAGAATGCCACTTCAGACCACGTTGAGTTCCCTATCAGTCAGTCACGCTTAGCGTTAAAGTCAGTCAACCTAGATGTTCTCTTTTGCGCTTAAACCGACAAAAACACACAAACGTATGCCAAATATTTAATTTGCTACAATAATTTGGAGATTACAATGTAAAAATATATTAAAACTTTAATGTTAGGTGTGATTAATTGTGATTAGTTACAGAAATGAAATGAAACCATGCTCCTGAAGAGCTTCCACCCTGCAGACTTCAGTTTTAACCCTGCTCCAACACGCATGTACTTGTCAAGTATCCCTGAATACCCTGATTAGTTGGATCAAATGTGTTTGATTGGGGTTGGTGCTGAGCTCTCCAGGATGGTAGCTTTCCAGGAGCAGGATTTGGAAACCTCCTGCTTTAAGGGTACTTAGTGACAAGCTGATTTTCCCCTAAAACTACAAGTTTTGCACATTTTTAGGTGTCTTGCCAACCTATACTTATCTTCCAAGCACTCAAAGACTGAGTTGAAGCCGCTTCCTCGGGCCCCTCCACTATGGACAGCAGGCCAAATACATTTAACCTCAATAGCTTAAATATTATACGGGCAAACAAACCACAGTAGAAAAAAGTTGGACCTGGTCTCAGGAGAGGAGACTGACAGCCCTTCAGCAGGAGTTCAAATCTTTATGATTAATGAACTCCGGTATTAATTCTCTTTGTTTTAAAAGAGAGTAAGACTGGATCCATCATTTATGTGGCTAATTCACAGTTTACATCTGTCTTAGATAGTATGTGAGTACATTCATTAGAATTAGTGAGCGTGCTGGAAACACTACACATGGTCTTGCATAGTATACTATTTCCAGTGGATTTTGGAAGTTGGCATCCATGCATGGATTTGGGCTAATATTGCCCACAACATCTTGGAAAAGTTTTTTGTGATGGGAACTTTTTCGGTTGTTGAAAAATATTGAGAATGCCAAAGCTGCCACAGCAGTTTTTTTAATTTATGAACCAAACAGTTATTTAATAATACATTGCGCAGTAATAAAGGTTAGCTTTATTAATGCTAGCTAGATGCTATGGTTTTATACAAGCACAAACAGTTCGTGACAAAGGCGTCTGTGGTATAAAGATGCGATTTTAGTACTGTGTCACCAGTGAAATACACACTTACTGGGTCTATGTAGAATACTGGGATCAACCAATCCCTAATTAACATTTAAACAAGTTTACAAGCAAGCCATTAGATTTACTGAGTCAGACTTCTGAACAACAATGAATATGTTATGTTTTTTTTTTTTTTTTTTTTTTTTATACAGATGTTGGAAGCATTTAAAATATAATTTAAATGTGCTATGTGTAATTTTTATGATATTAAAGTACTTTTTCATATCAATATGCAGCTTAATATATAGACATCTATAAGATAATTCATATGATGGTTCTAAAAAGTTTTATTATTTTGTGTATTTGGTTTAATGCAATGTGTTTACGTGGTTTTAGGTTAAAAAAAGACATTATTTTACACATACTGTACATTATTGTTGCTCCTCTATGCCCCTCCTTTCTGAAATGGGTCGATTTTTACAAATCTCATTGTTCTGAAAACTGCGGTGTGCTCTGATTGGCCAGCGATCCAGTGCATTGTGATAGGCCGAATCCCTTAAGCATCTGATGGAAACGTCACGCTTCTTACCATATTTGGAACATCAGCTCCCAAAGCAAAGCAATATTGACAGATGATAATATCGGTCCTACCTTATCAATTCAAGCCTGAATCTGATCCAGGTTGATGCAGATGACTGAGCTGATGGTGACTGGACCAGAAAATATCAGATTGGTAAGTTTGTACATGTGTTTGGGTTTGAGACTTTGAGCTTTGTAACCCGGCAGATCTTATACATGCGCTAAAGAGAAAGAAAAACAAGAGACTGCATCATATGACCCCTTTAAGTTTAATTTCCTGAAGATTGTGAATATTGTGACTCTGTGGCATTTTCAATTTTTGTGCATGCCAACCAGATAATGTTGTCAAAATAATGGAATTTCTAACTTCTAACAATACCTTGAAAAATATCAATATTTGATACCATTTTCGATACCACTTAGAAAACTGCTATATATAATGCCATGTAGATCTTTTTTTAGAATTTGGGTAATTTTGATGCAATAGCTTTCACACACAGCACATTGAGGCTTTATTTGAAACTTTGAAATAAATTTACAAAAAAAAGACAAGTAAACAGCCAGTAATGAAATAAGAAAACGACAGGACAAATAAATACAATGTTTGAGTCTAACAGTAGTATTCGGTAAGAAATACTACAAAAATTAAATAAAGTAATCAAAAATAATACTGGATAGCCATCATTGTAAAAAATAAATACAGATTAAAGCTTACAATTAAGGTTTACACAAGTTATTCAGTCAAGAGCAGTGAGTGATTTTCTCTTTGTCTTTTGTTCTCTGATTAATATGACAGACAGCAGGTTTATTAGGCTGCTGTCACTTTAAGAGTTTATCCACGGATCCAATATACTGTTACACAACATGCATGTTCTTTCTCAACTATTTATGCTCCTAAACTGACTGTGTTTAGCTGAATACTCGCCAAGATGGGCATTTTGACATAATTGACATAAAGCATAATAAGCCATGACAAAGAACTACACTTGGCATTTGCAAGCTGTTTGAGAGGCGGCTTTATATATGCGCGCCAGTTATATATAGATTAGTAGTGCAGAGTTGCCAACTTTCAAGTTCACGTTGGACGTGAGATTTGAGTCTTTTTTTTTATCGATTTCGATCTTGATTTAGTATCAATTCATTTGTATATAGCCTACTGTATAAGGACAAATAAGTCACCTAGTGGGTGATGACATTACAAATGAATCTAATTTGCCTCTTTACATTGGAATGATCTATTTTAACCTTAATTACTACACTAATTGTAATATAAATAATAAAAATATTAGAGGAAAAATTATTTAAGTGGTCATTAATGGACCATAATTATTGCAAAAATAGTATTTAGTACCAAAAGATCTCCTCAAAATATTCAAGAAATATTATTGAACCAAAACATAAAACATTTATTTATTGAAAAATAGTTAAGGTGTATGATCATGGTCAATGTATATAAGTATGAGTGTGACCAATTAGTAAGGAATACCTGAGGGCTAAATACTGATAATAAAAATTGCTGCAAATACCTGCATAGTGAAGCTGTTGTCTGTCCGCTTAAGCCATTAAAATGTATTGACAGAGCTGGTATATTTGGAACTATTGAGAGCGCCATGATCCATGTGACCGTGTGCGCCGCCGTGAGATGAACACATGTCACACTCTGGCTTTAACTGTTATGCCACATTAAGTGTGGCAAAACGCTATTTATTGTAAGAATTTCATATTAAAACTTAAAAAAATGTAAAAGCTTAGACTTTGTTTCATATCAAAAGCAGGTTTGGTAATTTGCGTGAGATTTACTTGGCCAGCGTGAGAGCATGAGACAGAGCCTGAAAGCGTGAGAGTTGGCAACCCTGGTAGTGTGCGTGTTTTTGTGTTTGAATGAGTAAAATACGCAATACCCGCAACCCGCCCTGAGTGACACAAGTGAGGCAGTGAGACACAAGTGAAGCATATTTCACTAGATACATTTTGAAATATCAATATTTTTGCCAACACTACAACCAGGTATGGGTTTCCCAAAAGCATTGATACTCAACTATGGCCACAAGTTCCATTGTTACCCAAATAGTTAAACATTCTCGAAACATAGTTCCAACAAACATCATTACAATGCAAAAGCATTAAAAACTTGTGGTTTTGGTACTACAGCTCTTTGTCTGTGGTTAGTAGCATAGTTTCTTGTTTGTATGGCACATGGACATGCTTTGAGCAAAATAAGCATGTTTACATGCAGAACAATCTATATCTTTCATTCCATATATTTGCTTGTAAGTTCTCAAAAGATCCATCATACTATGGTAGATAAGCAACATGTTATAGTCTGCTGTTGTACGGCAAGCGCACCCCAGCTTGACATAATAACATTGGCTCAACCAATGGTATGAGCTTGGGGCGAGGCTATCTGTATTTTGGCCAATGTGTTCAAGAAATCTGACTGGAAAGAAATGAATTGATTTTACACACTAAACAACAAGAAAATGCTGTATTAAACCGTCAGGGCTAAACACTGATTGTATCATTACACAGAAGTTGACAACTCTCAAAGGTCTCTAAGCATCAGCAATCAGATTTTATAGTTATTGCAGCACAGAGGAAACTGTTATAGGTAATGCAGCCTGTCTAAATGAATTTGGTATTACATTTGCTAATTAGATTTCAATGCTTTTACCAAACCATCTGCGGGTAAAAGAGTTTATGACAGACAGAATAAGTTAGTGTTAAACGAGTGGGGCTCAGTGTTGTTGATGTGCTCATTCACATCAGTCTTCATTAATTCTCTCCATTTCCAGATGTCCTGATCCCTGAAGCTGAGGCACATTTTCTGTAAATGAGAAAACAAATCTAATGCAGATGTCTGCCAGGCAGGTGAAGGCATTCCACTCCGTTTGAGGTCTTCAGGCTCTCTGGAGCTCAAAATGAGAATTCCATCTTTTCACCAGGAGCTAATTCAGAAACACGGCTACATTATTACTTTTATTACTCTCTTGTCCAGCCCCTCTCTCTCTGTCTCTCATGTTCAAGGCTTGAGAGAAGGCCAGGTCCAAAACATGTGCCAAATAGGCTAATTTCATCATCAGAACCACTTGAAAGAGGAAAATGGTATTAACAGAGCTCAGGGCCGAAGCGTAAATGAGAACATGCTCACTGAAGCTTATCCAGAGCATTAATCGCACACACATACAACCCAAGAATATCAGCGACAAAGGCCCATCAGGGGGTTCATGCATAATGCAGGTAATCTGAAATAGACTCTCTGCAATGCAAAACACAACCCATCCAGTCTTTCTATAGACACATCACATAAGTTCCTTCGCAGAATTTGCCTTTCTAATACCGAGTCCTGAGGAAGAGCCTTCAGGATTATTTTCATGATTGTTTTCCAAACCCTGTCTTTCTGTCTTCTGCTTGCATAGACGGTTGCCTTCTAAAGGCCCCAGTGTACTCAAAGAAAAATCAAAGAACGAACTGGTGCGATGTTATTTTGTAAAATATCTGGGCAAAACAAAGTTTGTTCGAAGTTTGTTTTGGAAGCCTGCCAAAACGAACATTCATGAAAAGTTTGCTCCGGTTGGTAAACACCTTTAAACTACCACTGGATAGTGGCGATTACGTAATAGGTGTGCTCTGGGGCTCCGCCTTCTTTGACATGGACATCAAGCAATCTATTGCATTAAGTACTATATGAATAATTGTGACTGGAGCAGATATGGTGCAGACATATCCGCATTGCTATGATCAGATGCTTTCTAAACTGCAGTTTTCTCATCACTAACATTTTTGTTGTGTTTATTTGGTTATTAAGAGGAAAGCACGCAGCACATATTACACATTCATCTAAACATCGCTTTCAGCAGCATGGATGCGTTGAGATGTCCGCTAACAGTGTACCGTTGCTCAGCTATTCAAACTTCTTTTAACCCCAATCGAAGAGACCTTAAACTGATGTGATATTATTTAGAACAAAATCAGGCTAAAATTAAGTTTGTTTTTGTGAGTTCAAAACACCTTGACAAACTACCACTGGTCTGTGGCGATTACGTAATAGGTAGGTGTGTGCAGAGGCTCTGCCTTCTTTCACATGGAAGTCTTTTCCGGTTCATTTCTCCTGTTCAGTCCGTCATGATCAGACGTCTGTGAGTGAAAACACGAACACACTGGAGAGCTGCTTTATAGTAGAAAATGAAGTTGTACTTCTGAGGAAACGAGACACTGACACTGCTTTGTTTTCATGTTTAATAAGGTAAAGCTTCTTTATTTTAAGCAATCTTTTGTATAAAGTGCTGTATAAATAAACGTGATGTGACTAGAGTGCCGAGTTCCAGAGTTCATGCAAACATATCCATTGTGCTATGATCAGATGCTTTTCTTATGCTTTATTAAAATGCTTTATGTTATGTCAGTTTTGTTGTGCATTTATTGTGTTACAGAGAGTGTGCAGCACATATTTACATATTAATCTAATCTTCGCTCTCAGCAGCGGCGTTGGATGTTCGCAAAAAGTACATCGGTGGTCACGTATATTTCAAACTTTGTTTTACCACTAAGCGAAGAACGAAAAAAGAACTTTCGCAATGAGTATATCAGGGCGTTAAGGGAATAGTTCACCCAAAAATGAAAATTGTGTCATCATTTAGTCACGCTCAAGTTGTTCCAAACCTGTATGAATTTCTTTCTTCTGCTGAACACAAAAGAAGATATTTGGAAGATTGTTTGTAACCAAGCAGATCTCGGCAGCCATTGACTACCATAGTAGGGGGAAAAAATACTATGGTAGTCAATGGGGGCAGAGCTCTGCATGGTGAACTATCCCTTTAAGGCAGCATCCTAAAATAAAATGCAACCACATAAGTGACTGATATGGAACAATCTACATAGGTAGCAATTGTGTATGTCAAACTAATAAGACTCCTCTCATGAAGTACTTGAAGTACTAGAGAATCAACTCACATGAGAGAGGGGAAAGTTTAGGAGATTGATTATTGCCTCAGTTTTCTCAACTGTAAAGGTGCTTGCACATTAACATAAACAAAATATAATGTAGTGTTTTATTAAGCTATCCATAGATGCCACCTACATCACTACCAAATAGAACGGCGCCATATTTACGACTGATCTAGCCCGGTATGGCCGCCCAAACTGGCCATTTGAATGAGAGAGAGAGACAGAGATACCTGGAGAAATTTTCTATTTTAGGTTCCGATCCTTATTTGTTACCCCCAGTTTTCTTTTGTCCACTATTATCTACCCCAGACTTGACCCAATTGGCCTTCCATGATATATACACTCACCTAAAGGATTATTAGGAACACCTGTTCAATTTCTCATTAATGCAATTATCTAATCAACCAATCACATGGCAGTTGCTTCAATGCATTTAGGGGTGTGGTCCTGGTCAAGACAATCTCCTTAACTCCAAACTGAATGTCAGAATGGGAAAGAAAGCTGATTTAAGCAATTTTGAGCGTGGCATGGTTGTTGGTGCCAGGCGGGCTAGTCTTAGTATGTCACAATCTGCTCAGTTACTGGGATTGTCACACACAACCATTTCTAAGGTTTACAAAGAATGGTGTGAAAAGGGAAAAACATCCAGTATGCAGCAGTCCGGTGGGCGAAAATGCCTTGTTGATGCTAGAGGTCAGAGGAGAATGGGCCGACTGATTCAAGCTGACAGAAGAGCAACTTTGACTGAAATAACCACTCGTTACAACCGAGGTATGCAGCAAAGCATTTGTGAAGCCACAACACGCACAACCTTGAGGCAGATGGGCTACAACAGCAGAAGACCCTACCGGGTACCACTCATCTCCACTACAAATAGGAAAAAGAGGCTACAATTTGCACGAGCTCACCAAAATCGAGACATTCAGATGGTAGAGTCAGAATTTGGCATAAACAGAATGAGAACATGGATCCATCATGCCTTGTTACCACTGTGCAGGCTGGTGGTGGTGGTGTAATGGTGTGGGGGATGTTTTCTTGGCACACTTTAGGCCTCTTAGTGCCAATTGGGCATCGTTTAAATGCCACGGCCTACCTGAACATTGTTTCTGACCATGTCCATCCCTTTATGACCACCATGTACCCATTCTCTGATGGCTACTTCCAGCAGGATAATGCACCATGTCACAAAGCTCGAATCATTTCAAATTGGTTTCTTGAACATGACAATTAGTTCACTGTACTAAAATGGCCCCCACAATCACCAGATCTCAACCCAATAGAGCATCTTTGGGATGTGGTGGAACGGAGCCGTGCCCTGGATGTGCATCCCACAAATCTCCATCAACTGCAAGATGCTATCCTATCAATATGGGCCAACATTTCTAAAGAATGCTTTCAGCACCTTGTTGAATCAATGCCACGTAGAATTAAGGCAGTTCTGAAGGTGAAAGGGGGTCAAACACAGTATTAGTATGGTGTTCCTAATAATCCTTTAGGTGAGTGTATATGTAAGCTACATTGCTACCTTTCCATTAATGAGCTACTTAGAGTCGGCATAACACGGAAGTTGTGATTTTTTTTCCTTTCTTTTCTCTTGTGACGCATAACCAAGTGAAGTGTCTTTTTGAACAAGAAACGTTGACGTTTGCTGGAGGGGAGGGATTATTGCCCAGCCCTTGGCTGATGCACACGTCATAAGAAAAGAGTTTTTTTTCTCTTTTTGTATGGGTTTTTTATGGATTATGGGGGCACATGAAGTTGATATGCATGAATAAATCATTCATAATAAACACTTCATTTCATAAACAATAAAAGTCTCATGTTGTTCCAAACCTGTAAGACCTTTATCTTCGGAACACAAATTAAGATATTTTTTATGAAATCCGAGAGCTTTCTGACCCTCCATAGACAGCAATTTAATTAACACTTTCAAGGCCCAGAAATGTAGTAAAGACATCGATAAAATAGTCCATGTGACTCCAGTGGTTCAACCTTAATGTTATGAAGCAACAAGAATACTTTTGTGCGCTAAAAACTAACAAAAATAACAACTTTATTCTACAATTTCTTCTCGTCTGTGTCAGTCTCCACCAATATTTGTGTTCCGAAGATAAATGAAGGTCTTGAGGTTTTGGAACGACATGAGGGTGAGTAATTAATGACAGAATTTTCATTTTTGGGTGAACTGACCCTTTAAATTGCTACCTTAGAATTTGACCAAAAGAGGGTATCTTAAAAGGCAGCATAATTATTCTGCCAAACTTTTGGACCAATCTTTGTTTTGGGAGGGCTATGATACCTTAAAATGCTGTCTTGGTAGGAAGCTCATAGGTTTTGCAGCACTAGCATTAAGAAGCTGTATGTTTGTGGGGCCTGTGGTAAGAGATTGGATGATTGTTTTACCTCCATGAGCTGGAGCAGGGGCTATTTTTGGTAGCGTACACCCAGGCTTCACATAGCGTACATTTTTGGATAATTGCTTTAAAGTGAGAGACCTAATCCATTGTTTCCATGGCATTAACAGAGCTCTCTTTCCTACCATTACACTAAATGATACACAGCTGAGGAAAATAAATTAAATAAATCACAGCTATTTCCAATGACCAACCCTCCTCCATTACCACCGGATGACGAACATGCGTTGCACTCCATGTGCTGTGGCCCATATGTACACACACAAAGAAATGGTCTCGCACAAGCACGACGGAAACAAAACAAACAGGTCTTTTTGTCTCTGCAGTCCCCGGGGATGTCAAATCTCATTGGTAAGTATGTGTTGTAAGTAAAGACAAGCCATCAATATCTAGCTCCTTTCTGTGGTGGAGGATATAATTCCATTATCCTATTCCACCCCCACTCACTCAGCTAATGCCGTGGCTGGAGTGATTACCTCAGTGCCTGTCGATGATGTCACAGAGAGCAGCCTGAGTCAGCGGCCAATCCCTTACTGGGGTTCTAGATTTCTAGAACACAAAGAGCCAACAAAAACGCACCCAGAGCACTTAAAGCACACTAGGCTAGAGACAATAAATGAAACAGGACGACCTCAAACTATGCTATTAATAACATCTCTAGTGTACTGCAGAGTGCAAGAGAGAGTTTAGAGCTCCAATAGTAATATAATCAGGAAGTGAAGGTGGTTCTTTAGAGAGAATGGCTTTCGCAGACATGATTAATGGAAAAAGGCTTCTGATTGCTGCTTTTCTTTAATAGATGACAATCAATGTATCTCACTAAATGTCATGCGTCCTGGTTACAAACATTAGAGTAACTCAGTTAAATAGACCTCTGAAGATGAGCATATACAATTTTTGTTTCTTTTTTATTTTTGTGAGTGGTCCTTAAAGGGACAGTTCACCCAAAAATGAAAATGTCTACATGATTTACTCACCCTCAAGTCATCCTAGGTGTATATGACATTCTTCTTTCAGACGAATACAATCTGAGTTATATTAAAAAATGTCCTGGCTCTTCCAAGCTTTATAATGGCAGCCCAAAATTTGAAGCCCAAAAAAGTGCATCCATCCATAATAAACGTACTCCACATGGCTCCGGGGGTTAATGAAGGCCTTCTGAAGTGAATCGATACATCTAAAGTAACCGCCTTCTGTATTCAACTTATGAAAAAAACGTAACTTGTGACACATGAACGTAAGTGTTTTGAACTGCGAGAGGTTACACTTTCTTCTTAAGTTTAACACTTTATAATGTGTTAAATGTGGATATATTGCTTACACAAATTCATCAGTTTGCTTTAGAAGGCCCTTATTAACCCCCCGGAGCCGTGTGGAGTACGTTTATAATGGATGATTACACATTTTTGGGCTTCAAATTTTGGGCTGCCATTCACTACCATTATAAAGCTTGGATTAGCCAGGACATTTTTTAATATAACTCCGATTGTATTCGTCTCAAAGAAGAATGTCATATACACCTAGGATGAGTTGAGGGTGAATTTTCATTTTTGGGTGAACTATCCCTCCTTTAACAGCATAGATATCTATACATACAGTAAAGATTGCATTAGTGACTGTTCTTATGGGCTCAATAAACTATTGTGAAGTATCGAATACTTTTTCTGGGTCCAGGCCTCTAATTTCCAATACAATCTTAATAGCCATTTATGAGCACTATTCATTTCTAAAACTTTTTAGAACTCAATTTGTACAGTCTTTGGGCTCACAGCATCACGGACACAAACAATTTAACGATTCAGAAAAAGATGAATTACTGTTTGGCCAATTATGGATTCAGTAAGAAGATAAAGGTTAGATTGTAATTATTCGGTAGTACTACAGCACATTGTGAGTGTATATTAGGACCGTTGGTTGTTTACGTTTTGGATCTGAAAGACTAAAGTGCTTGGACCCGGAAAGGGTGAGGTGTGACATCAGAACAACCATCTGTCTGTGAACACTAGAGAGCAAGTGATTGTGTCTGCAACCTATTTATACATGTATCATCAGTAGCTATATCTGTAATAGTCTTACAGATTTAGTTTATCATTAAATGTTAGATTATTTTGCATTTGGTAAGTAAAAAGGATATTGGTCAAAGGGATAGTTCACCCAAAAATGAAGATTCTGTCATCTTTTACTTGCCCTCAAGTTGTTCCAACCCTGTATGAGTTTCTTTCCTCTGCTCAACACAAAAGAAGATATTTTGAAGAATATGAGTAACCAAACAGTTGATGTGCACAATGGAAGTCAATGGGGTGCATCAACTGTTTAAAATATCTTCTTTTGTGTTCAGCAGAAGAAAGAAATTCATACAGGTTTGGAACAACTTGAGGGGGAGTGAGTGATGACAGAATTTTCATTTTTGGGTGAACTACCCCTTTAAAGCTCTTATAAATATTACTGATCACCAGAGAACCCTACAGCCAAATTTAAATTAAAGCAGTGAACTGATTAAATAAATTAATAATAAAAACAATTTAATTCCAGCAGATAACAGTCACTTCAATACCATCACGAGCTGTTCGAGTCGACCAAAGTGCGCAGCGCTGATCACATGACGAGAAGACCATGGCAGAGGATCGCAAAATTGAAAGTGACAGCAAACCTGAGCGTGCATTCAACGCGATTTTAATACATTACCGCTGTTTGAAAGCGTCTCCCTGAGGCATGCGAATATCTCCCAATATGAAAGTTATCTTAGCTGTGTAGTTAACCATATCTTAGCTCAGTATCATGTTTTGAAAAAAATCGCTCTCTATCTGCACTTTGAATATTGAGATAGTACTTTGATTATGTTTGCACTTAATATCTATGATCAATTTGTGGAAAGGAGTTCAGTTAGGAGGTCAAAAGTTGTAGAAGCTCATAAATCATGTGCAGTTCTAAGGTCTGAAGAGACAATCCAGGAAAGAAGCCAGTCAGTTAAGTTTGTGGCAAAACCTTTATAGTGCTTGAGTATTGTTGTCTTTTACTGCATATGATAATTAATATTCAGAAATTAGAACTGAAATGACTTTCATTACAACTTGATCAGTTAAAACATTTCAAAATGCACCTGCAGACTATTTTTCTAGTCATGTATTTCATCGAGGATTTCTTAAAAATACTGTGCAAAAATCTTGTCTTGTTCTCGTGAACCCTATCTTTTGTCTCATCTCGTGAGATAAGTGTCTCATCACACCCCTAGTAATTACAGTACTTTGTGTCACCAACGGCACATTCTCACTTGTGAAAGGTATCCCATTTCACCTGAAATTTCTATCTTGGTGGTAAGCTGCACAATGCTGTGGAATTTTCAAAATATTTTAATGGTTTACTTTCAGACAGTGTCGGAATTTTTTTTTTTTCTTTCCCAAAATGGTGGATGCATTGATATATTTATGCCTACCACTACAAAACTCACTTCTGTGTTACTACAGTGTTTTGGATGACAACAAGGGCTATGACTATGTGGTTATTATAGTATTCCAATGGGTTTTTAGCCTGTTTAAATTTCAGTTGCGTTGGTGTTCACAATGTTGCTTAAATTTCAGTTGCTAGTGTCCCTTCAAGCCACTGCCAGTTGGTCTACAACATTATTTTGCAATTTTTTTTTTTTTTTTTTTGTCATGTGAAACTTAAGTGTTTAATCTCTTAGAAGAGTAATAGCACACCTCCTCAACAAGCCTCAGGATTTGGGATATCATGCACATCTGCAGCACTAACATTGTGGGATGAGTTACACTCCAAAGTATAATACTTGAAAAACCCCTAACTATAATAGCTATTATAGTAATGGTTGCTTTAGCAACTCCACTAATGAGAGATTAGCAAAAACAAAGCTTAACCACACAATACGTGCTTATATCCTGACTTACAGTGAAGTCTTGACAACATTTTGTCTTGATGTCTCAAAAAGCACATCGGTGTAGAGGAGTTTTTTTTTTTCTCGGTACTACATATGCAGTATCCAGCCAAGAAAGTAATAATTTTAAAGAGTTTAGCGCTGGAGGGAAAGCCATTTAACTCAGCTGGGTTGCAGAAGTTTTACTGAGATAACAATGCATTATGTTCTGTTGAAGAAAACTTCTGTGAGCAAACATCTAAAAATACATTCTCTTATTCCCCTGACAAAATAAATCTAATAACATTTGCTGTACTGTAAATGCACCATGCAGACTGAAGAAGAGAGCTACCACAACAATTCTTGTGTTCCAGCATATTCCAACATCCCATAGTGTATGTAGCAAGCAGAAAGAGCTATAGCGATTGTTACCACACATCAAATGGTCACCTAAAATTAATGTCCTGAGAAATCACAACTCTCTCTGTGAGCATCTCTGTAAAGAGCAAAAAATAATCTGACTGTGAGATACTATTGTTTAGCGAGTTAGACACACTTTCTACCTGTCATAATTTTGCATGGCAAGGCTCAGTCGAGTTCAGTGTAGCCTGTCAGGCATCAAATCAAAAACAAAATCACGCGCCACTCACATACTCCTCACCTAATTAGTGTTAACACATTGCCAATATACAGTAGTAAAGTTTTAGCGTTAGAGGTTCATTAATATAATTTACACACAATATATACACTGAAAAGACAAAACATTATGACCAGTCGCAGCGGATATCGTTGATCATCTCCTAACAAGGCCACATATTAAGGTCTGGGAAGATTAGATGGTAAGCAATCAATCAGTTCTCTTAAGGAAACAATCAGTTCTCTTAAGCAAACAATCAGTTCTCGTAATTAATGTGTTGGATACAGGAGAAATGGGCGGGAATAAAGATCTGAACTGCCAAATTGTTATGGTGAGGCGACTAGGTCAGAGTATCTCTGAAACAACAAGGTGTGTGGGTTGTTTCCGGTCAGCAGTGGTGAGAATTTCCCAACAATGGTCCGAGGAGGGACAAACCACAAACCAATAAAAGGTTGTTAGGCGCCTAAGGCTCATTGATGCACAAGGACAACGAAGGCTATCCTGTCTGGTCTGAGCCAACTGAACACCTACTATGGCACAAGTCACAAAATTTAAATGATGGTGATGGGAGGAATGTGTTACGACTAGGGCTGTCATTCACAAAGTTCACACTTACATATAATCAGATGCGGGGGGAGGGCTCCGAGCTCGGAATTTGGAACCCAGAGTACTTCCCCCATCCCAGGTTGGAATAGGAATAGTTAGAAGTGAGGAGATGGGGTGGTGGAGGGATGCTGGAAAACTGTCATGGAACAGAGTTAAGTCATTTTAGACGAGTCAAGTTGTGATACCGAACAGGACCACACGAAGATGCCAAAATAAAACTAAAGCAACCGCCTTGACCTGACTGCATATACCTACTACAGTACACGG
Source organism: Paracanthobrama guichenoti (assembly GCA_018749465.1). Lineage (NCBI taxonomy): Eukaryota > Metazoa > Chordata > Actinopteri > Cypriniformes > Gobionidae > Paracanthobrama > Paracanthobrama guichenoti. Next base: position 2,268,059 of record CM031951.1, on the reverse strand, counting down.
ATCCATTCAGAATTACTAAACACGTCAAATCAAAACATTATCCTGAATGTGTGTGGAAACAATGTACTGAATGTGTCTGTGCATAAATACAATGCGCAAAACTGTGTATCCCCCCCCAGGGCAGGACAATACTGTACAAATCTAAAAGATAACAAAGGACACAGAGTGAGCTATTGCGGGAAAAGTACACAATCCAAGTTATCATAAACATGAGACGTTCTTTATATAAAGCGCTTCAAACTCACTCATAAGCGGCTTGCCCTCCTGTCTGATGCATGTGTTGTTTGATGCAAGGAAGACCGGTTTTCCTCAGCTCATAACTTACATCTTACGGTTGTATCCTTCAGTATATATTAGAAATAAATAGAAACGTGAGTGTTTCCATTTGGCATAAAGGCTCATCCTGACAGTAAGTTTTCATTAAACTTCACATACTTCACTGAAGGAGCGTCAAACAGATGGAGCGCAGTAGACTCTAGGACAGAAACTAGGATCTGGGCTTGTTGCCAAAAGGTTGCAGGATCAAAACTTGGGTTGACTCAAGAACAGAACTGTACTTTTGAGCAAGAAACATAACCTTAGATTACCTCATTATTAGCAAATATATGTACAATCCATATTCCTTATGTTGTATAAGATTGTCTGTTTCTCCCAGTCAGGTCAAGGTTAGGCTGGTTAGCATGGCCACATTAGCCCCTGCTAGTAGATGCTGTAACTATACCATCTGGCCACAAAGAACATATTTCTCCATTGGCGGCCATTCAAAAGTAGCTGTGTATTCTGACAAATTAACATTAACTTTAAATGAAATAAAAGTATTGCTCATTGTTAGTTCATGACACTTAATGCATTCACTAATGTTAACAAATTGAACTTATGGTAAAATGTTACTAGCTAATTTAGCTGGCAAACTCCCCTATGTCTGATGACCTTTTAACACAGATTCCTTCTTAAAACAGATCACTTCTGGGACAAAAGCACAGGAATTTATTGTGTAATTATTTCACGGATTTGCATTTTCTTTGGGGGCACTATTACAGCATCATGCAAGAAAATATGAGTAATATGAGAAAATATAAGTAAATGAAATAAAGTTTCATGTATTGAATTTATACTGCATTCCAAACTGAGGAAGTGTAAGAAAAGACAATCAGTAAGTAAACAACTTCATGCATCCACACCAATAGGTGTCACTATAAAGTCCAAGACCTCTGAGACAAAGAAGAGCCTGTGGAATATAAAACTTATTAAGTGCACCTTGAAAATCAATTAGCCAACTTTTCCTTTCTTCTGCTAATAAAACATACAGTGGTGCTGTGTGCACAGTCTGTTTAGTCAATTGTGGTTCAATGGTCTTTCTCATTCCATGCACTAAGATCCACAGTGAGCATGTGGTGCGGTTGCCCTGGAGACGGCCACATATGAGAAAATGAGCTTTAATTGCTGGTGACATCTGTTTTTAAATACACTTTTAGAATCCAGACATATATTTCTTGTATGCTAAAAACACTCAAATGCTAAAGGGCACTGGGCCGCTTGTTAAAACAAAATGGAGTTGAGAAATCCATCATTTCCCTTTAGTTAAGAAAGAGGAAAAATTCAATTGGCCGATTGCTTGCCAACACAATGTAGGGCAGCAGCAGTCAAATGCCACAGACCACCACAATAAGACATGACTAGACTTGATTTGTTGTCAAAAATAGACTTTTTTCCATGTCATCTTAATACAAGTCAGCATGTCAGTTCTTTTAGATCTAAGTTGAATGTCAAATGTCCATTCTTTCCAAACTAGGATACACACACACACACACATGCATGTCTGCCATCCCAACCACAGCATGAAACAACCAACATACCCCAGACCTCAGCATTATTTCCTTAAAGAAATAGTGTACCTAAAAATGAAAATTCTGTCATTATTTACTCACCTTAATTATTCAAAGACATTTTTCCTCACTAAAATGTGCTCTGTTTAGAATTTTGATAAAGAGCCATGTTAAAGGGATACTTCAGCGATTAGAATTAAGCTTTGTATCAGTAGAAATCCGGTAGTATATTCAAATGATCGTGCTTCCTCCCCTCATATTCCCCTGAGACGAGAGATTTCTCAGTGGAAAATATCGTCATTTTGCATCATCTTTTTTGTCCAGAGGCTAAAGACTACGGCCAGTAGTAGGAGCTATTTCCACATGTTTTCAACCCGCCCATGGGGGTGGGATCTCACTCAGCTGCGGGCATTCATGTAAACGGAGCGGTGCGGAGCAAAGTGAGTGTTTCAACTTTTCAAATGAATTCCTATGAAAGTTAAGCTTCCATAGGCATGATCTGAAAACGCGGCAGACTGAACATGCGCCGTGAATGTATGCGCGCCCGCGCTTACCTCAGCTCTTCGCTCTCGTGATGAATGTAATCTGACTCCTGCTGCGTTTGTGCCGTGGCACTCGCTCGGCTCACTCACATTATATTGAACAGACACGTTCAGTTTTTAATTGTAGTGTCTGTTCTCTAACTGAACTAAATGATTTTATTATTATGAAAATGAAAACAACGGTAGTGGCGGTGCCACGTTGGGCAAGTGATCCAGTGAACCAGTAGCAGGGTAGGGTTAGGTTAGTGTAGGGGAGAGAATATAGTTTGTATAGTATATAAATCATTATGTCTATGAAATGTCTCATGGACATGGAAGCCCAATGTGTATGTGTGTGTGTGTGTATGTGTGTGTGTGTGTGTGTGTGTGTATATATGTGTGTGTGTGTGTGTGTGTGTGTGTGTGTGTGTGTGTGTGTGTGTACAATATGAAATCAGTCCTGATATGTTCTGGAGTGCAGCTCTATCCAAAGCTCTCATTTCCCTCACCACATCCTTTTAGGATGCAAATTCCAACATGTCAGACACTGGAGGTTGTTAAATGCATCTGAGAAGCCAGTCTGCATGTTTGTATGTGTGTATCTGCATTTCCACATAACTGAATCACTTTTCAAACATCATCTTACATAACTCAATCAGATTTCCAGGTTTTGTGAGTTGCAATTATTGGTTTGAAAGATTTCTATCCCTTGCCCAAGGCACTGCACGTGTGCCGTGTTAAGAATCTCAAATAAGTCATATTAATAGTTTTCCAAGAAAAATGTGAATGCGTTCAACACTAAATTCCAAAGTCTGCAGTTTCTTGTGGTTTCTAAGGACTGTCATGGATCACGGTAACCATTTTGTCCTCCAAAATACCATAGTTACTACAGTTATTGTTACTATAATAAAAAAACAGTAAATTGAAATCTGTTAGCTACCATGTGTAGTCAAAAAGAAACAGTTAAGACTATAATCTTACAAATTCAGAAGAAAAGGTAATTATGCTTACACGATTCTAGGGCAGTTGCTGTTTCGAATCGAAAGAGCCCAAGTCTCTATGATTTTCTGGCCTGTAAATATGGCCTTGTTCCATTGTCGTCATAAACCAGCAGAGATGACTTCTTGATAACACCGGTTGTGGTTTATAGGAAAAACCCAACCCCAAATAAAAATGAATTATTTATAATAAAACTTTACTTTTCACTTTTACAACTACAGTGTTTTCAGACTCTTATATACGTGTGAATTATGAACCGAAATGTGTTGGACACCACAAGACTAAATTTCACCTTATCTCAGCATTTTGTGAATCAGAGGCCTCTCTCTGTAGATTTTTCCCTAGCGTGCATCATTTTCACAAAAGGCTGATATATACATGTTTCATTAAATGCTAAATTCTGGTTGTGTTGTGTTGACAAATTAATATTTAGTAAAATTGTGGACTGCTTCCCCCAACTAACCTCACACAAAAACTTGGTGGTTCTGCATGAATCATATACGCTATTTGGCTTCAAAATTCGCCAAAAGGCAACTTTGGGGCACTATTAATTTTATATAGTCATTTAACTTAATTATCAAATTTAAAAATATAATTTTTTTGTTAGTTGGATGTGCACGTTTGACTGAAAAAAAAGTCAGATCCGTGAGTGAGCAGACACCACTAACTATAGTATTTTGGCAGAAACTATAGTAACTATGGCAAACATTTGTAAGAGCGCTGAATTAGTTCTAACCCAACATCTAATGTGACACGGATCCGGTTCTATGAAGCTGGCCCTGACAGCTTCTTTGTCTTTCTCTCCATTCTTAAATGCCACACTTAGTTCTTACAGGCAGCCAGCCGTATGGTTTACTGTGCCAAAGCTCCCGGTGCGTTCATTAATGCACCAGCTGTGTTCCACTCTAGCACAATCCCAAAAATACACACACTATTCACACATCTGAGTATGAAGTAAAGGCTGGCTGGTCCATGCCAGTGACTCAATCCGAACTCAGATCATTGCCGATTACATGAGTGACAGCCAAAGTGCTCTTAGTCGAGTGAGAGCGTTTTCCACCGAACACCCTCATCATCCCAGAGTGCTGGTCATTTTCTTTGCTTCTTTGAGGAAAGAGTGAAGCAGGAGTAAAACAACATGTCACACAAGCCATCTCCAGCAGCCCATGTTCCACAAACACACACTTGTTTTTGGTAGGAAACCAGCTGCATGTTACTTATCTGTAAGACATTTTCCCCTCAGGATTTCAACAAGAGGGTCTTTCTCTCTCTCTCTCTCTTAGAATGGATCGTTTTTCCAGATGTTCCCAGAAAGCTGAAATATATGAGGGTTTTGGCAGAGCTTTTCAATGGGGGCCCATTGCTCTCTCTATCCAGACATGAGGAGGGTGATATCATTAGAAACCATCTCAAACACATCTCAGTGTTTTATAACACCCGGAGAGCAGACGCAGAGATTTACAACCCTCTCTACACATCAGTCCACCTGCTCAGAGCCTTCATGTCTCATTTAGAGCTTTCATAACAATACCTGCACGATTTGTTGACGACACCTGGGCTTTGGAAGCACTTAAAAAAACTGCCCACTTACACATCTAACCAACATGTAAGAGTGCATCATATGAAACCTGTCAGGAACCTGCATATACAATAATGAATAAAATAGCAGAAAATGTAGACTTTGTAGCAGATACTACAGATCAGTGGTTGCGTTAACCAAATATCTTCCATCATTTTTTTAGCAGTGAGTGGCGGAAAAACCAGAAGACTGTCCTTCGTTTAGACAAAATACATAGAGGGTGATCTATTGTAACTTGTAACTGTAATTCCCATCCTGTCCAATTGGTGGCAAGTGCGCATATTAATTAGAGGTCTGCTAACAGGTTTCTGGTCGGGTTCGGGCTAATGTTTAATGAACAGCCTCGGGTTCGGGTCAGGCTCGGTTTTGTAACTAAGAAAATATAAATTGGCTATATTATTATATATATATATATATATATATATATATATATATATATATATATATATATAATAATTTTTATATTATCATTTTGAAAGGCTATATCATTTATATCACAAAACTGTTTTGCATATGTGCTATTTCGGTCACAACACAGCAGACAACAGAAAGCAAACATTAACCATGAATAACGCAAAAAAATGACTGGGAAAACTTATCACAGTTCCATGCAATGATGCAGGAAAAGCTGCACTCTGGAAGAATTATGATCAACTGTCGATGCCGTTCTCTTCCTTCATAACTCGTACTGAGAAGGATATATGTGTGTAAATAGTTTAGCAACACTGCGTGAAATTTTTGAAGTTTAAAGTTTGAGTTTCAGAGAAACCGTTACACCTGTTCGACCACTGCGTTTGTACATGTATTTGTTTACCGTTGCAAGCAATCTTCAGATACAACATTGTAACAAGACTGCTTAGACTCGTGAGTTTTATTTTGTTTCTTCAACTTCAAAGCATACGTTGCGCTCACAGCGCTATAATAAACTCAATACAGTCCGCACAGTTTCCCTACGGCTCTCCAGAGCATCCAGCGAACAACCACGGGTCCTCAGCTTCTCTTTCCCTTAGTCCTCGTTCTCTTGTGGCTTTTATACCGTCTCTCCGCACCAATTATTGCAATCAGACAGAGGTGTTTATCATTTGCACTTGACCTAGGCTACTTGTTTACTGCCACTCTCCCGACTCTCTCTCTTCGTGCAGACCTTGCTAAACCACGCCCCCTCCGCCACAAACATATTGCAAAAATGGTAACGTTATTTGCTGTGAAAAACGGACCTCAGGTTCGGGTTGGGTTCGGGCTTCAGTTTAAAGCCTGTGCAGACCTCTAATATTAATATATTAACTCTTTCCCCGCCATTGACGGACATTTAATTTCCGGGTTTCTGTGTTTTGTTATACAGTAGGCATCTTCTGAAAAAGTACAGAATCTCCAGATCAACAGGCATGTGAAGAAGATGCAGAAACAAGCAATAGCATATGTAATCATATGTATATGTTAAATAACGCAATCATCAACATTAAACAGCATATAAATCAAAACAAAAACATGTTTTTCACAGCTTTTTGCTCTAAATATTCTGGAGACCATGAACATTTTGTGCAAATGATAAAAAATGCTGGCGGTACCTGGCAACTTGAAAAAAAAAAAAAAATTGCTGGCAGGGAAAGAGTTAATTAGCTATTATCTAGTATTGTCACGTCTTTGGTCTCAGTACATGACGTATTTGTCCAGCCTGTGACTTTAGTCATCGCTACATACAAATGCAAATATGTCATGGAAGCTGAGTGGGAGAAGTTTCTACATATTATAAAAATGTATTTCGGCTTGAGAGCCTTCTTCAGGGTATAGAGGAGGGCGGGGCACAAAATAACACTTTTTGACTTTCTCAGTTTGTGGAAATCCACTTGGGGTTCAGAGTATTTCTTTTTTCCCACATTAATTTCCCACATGTCTAGTACAAATATTTGGTTTTGTTTCATTAATACAGTGTACACTTTTTTCTTGATTTCCCCCGAAAGAATGGAAGTGAACTGTGACAACATGCCCCATAGGTGGGGTACACTGTAACATGTGAGGGGAACATTGTAACATCACCAAATGACAGCTTAAAATTTTACCTGATATAAATCAAAAAATATACAAGACAAACTAAAATATTTTGTCAATAAAATACAATTATTATTATTTTTTTTTATAAAATAATGGCATTTTTAATTAAAAATAAACTAATTTTTGAGTTTGACAACAAACACATCGCTAAACACAGCTATACAGCATAGTTCAAAACATAATAATAATGAATCATTTCTGAACATCGACTCTCAGTCTTTATTCACCCTTTTCTCATGGTTTCTCAAAATAATTCATAAAAGTATAGAATATAATAGCATATTTCTAATAGGGGCTCACTGTAACGCAGTGTTACAACACACCCCACCTGATCAACTGGGATTTAAACTGTGGCTCGTGTCTTCTGCTGTTAGATCAGCATTAAAGAACCATCTCAACTGTTAAATAACAGATAGAAGATTACAATAATATCAGATTTGTCTTATTTTAAATAAACACAAAAAAAAAGAGATGAAAAATTAACATTAACAGCTGTTCATTAGAAGTAAAATGTTTATTCCAACACTTTTACACTAAAAATTAATCTTGGTGTTCATGATGTGCATGAGATACTTAAAACCACACTGAACCTCAGGAGCACTTCACGGGTCACATCACTAAGAAGACATGACGGGAATCATGGAAATAAAGTTTTGTACACGACAAACACCATAATTGTAGGAATTTGGAAAAAGTCATGGTTTATCTGTTTTCTGGGATTTTATAAACACAGGCTATTCATAGATTTAATGTGCTGCTGAACAGTGCCAAGAAACAGTTGTCCACCACATCCACACACTGTTAAGGCCATTGTTTATTCCCTTCCGCTGAGTCGCCACTTCAGTGGCCAATCAGAAAGAGAGTCATGATCCCAGACACACATATACACAAACATGCAAACTCAACACATTTAAGCCACAACACTTCAAATTAAAACATGTTCACTCTGCTACAAGAACAGCTAAATGTCACTTCATTTTCATTTTAAAAAAATCAGCCTGGTTAGATGGTCTCCCAGCCTGGACAAACTGGTCTGGCACTTATCAGCTGACCAGGCTGGTCAGGCTAGACCAGCTAGACCATCTTAAACCAGGTAAAACTAGCAGTTTTGTGTGGTTCTGATGTCCTGCACAAACCCTCTTACCAATGAAAGTAGACAAACACAAGACATTAGTTTGATTTATAGTTTTAAAGAGGATAAAGAGAAAGATGTGAGAGAACAATGAAGCACACCCTTGTGAATTTGCACTTGTAGTGTACTTAGAAATAAAAAAAACTGCACTTTGTGGATAATATAATATTAAGGAAATAAAGAGTCACTTAAGTGTATATAAAGATGGTACACTTTCATGACTACACTTTTAAAAAGTTCATGACCACAAATTAAGTTATTATTGTGTGAAAGAAGTACACGTTGTATATATGTTGACTAACATATTAAAGTACATGTAAAGTACTTGATTATAATTTAAGTGTAATGTTAGTCAATATTACATTATAAATATATTTTATAGATTGCAACTTCATTATTACAACTGTGTAATTACGAATATATTTAAATACATGGCATTCAAATTTCAATATAAATTACATTAATGTGTATTTTATGTTTGACAATAGACTAAAATGTATAAAATTAAAATTATACAATTATAAATATAATTGTATTTTATAATACAATTATAAAATTGCATATATTAATGTACTTGAGTCCTACTTAAAGGGATAGTGCACCCAAAAATGAAAATTCTGAAAATCATTTACTCACCCTCAAGTTGTTCCAAATCTGTATGAATTTCTTTCTTCTGTTGAAGAAGATATTTTGAAGAATGTCGGTAGAGTTGACGACACCCATTGTAGGAAAAAAATACCATCAACTGTTTGGTTACCAACATTCTTTAAAATATGATATTTTGTGTTCAACAGAAGAAAGAAACTCATACAGGTGTCGAACAGTTTTCGAAGAGTAAATGATGACAAAATGTTCCTTTTTGGGTGAACTATCCCTTTAAGTGGGTCAAAAAAGCACTCTAAAGTTTAGCTAACTGTATTTTAATATACAACTAAGCTATAATACAATATAAATATTACATTCAATTTGCACTTAAGTATATTCTTTTAAAATATATTAACTCTGTATTAAGTACTCTTTTTAAAAGAAAAATGTACTTCTTTTTCACAGGCAGCCATTGATTTGAGCTCCCTGCTTGCAGACATCCTCCATCAAGCATCACTGTTTATTTCCCTCTGTCCACTCCCCTCTCTCCCAATGAAATATAACGCTCTAAAAGCATTAGCCAAGCAGCTCTTCTTGCACCAAGCAGTCTGTTCGCCTTAGCTGGCTTACCCTACACTTTCATCTGTGTGTGTGTGTGTGTGTGTGTGTGTGTGCTGAACACAGCAGTCTCCTGTCTTGCAGTGCTGAACTCTCAGAGCAGAACACAATTTCACCTCAGCAATGCACTGCAGGATGAAGAAATTCCCATATGCAACATAAGAGAAAATGCATTTTTACATTTTCTGAGTGGTGCTTGTCTTTGTAAACTCCCGGCACACATAGTTGTGGGTGGTTGTCAGAGCATTGCAATGCAGTTGCTAAGGTGGTCTGAGTGGTTTTAAAACCGGCAAGGAAATGAAAAATCTTCCTATATTTTCTAAATGTATGTTTTGTTTGCTTATTGTGAACGATTCACCCAAGTATATGTTTTATACTTTAATCAAAATGCCATAAATTGATCATTTACTCTGCACCTTTCTTACAATTGACTGAAAGCACACATTCACATCTGTCTCCATACAATCAACACCTGATGACAGAACTTAGGCCCTGTTTACTCCTGGCATTTTAGATGTGTTTTGGTTGTTCGGATCACAAGTGGATGACACTAAATACAGGTGTTAACAGGGTCTAAAATGTTTCGAGCTTGTCCACTTTCAACCACTTCTAGAGGTCGTCGAAAACACATTTGACCGGATAGCTCCCGTAGTGTAAACGTTCATGTGGTTGTATGCGTTCGAACAGCCGCAAAAGACCGCCTGCTCTCCGTCTACTGACTTAATGCAGAAAGACACTTTTCCTAGACTGAAGACCCAAGTTTGGTTTGAAGACGAGCAAGCACAATGTTCTCTTCAGAGCATAAACGAAAGCTTATGTGCTCCGTATGTTTTTCCATCGTCTCTGGTCGCATTCATATGTAAATAGCATGAGCTTATTTTGTCCATTAAATCGAAAGATTACCCACCCATATACCCTCCCTTCAAAGAAATCAGGAAAGAAGTGGTTGAAAGTGGACAATATAGATTAAGGCTACGTCTACATTAATTCGGATACATTTGAAAACAACGTTTTCATTTCAAAATGCTCCCTGTCCACACTAGCATTTTCAAGCGTTTTCCAAAAGTTGCTCATCCACACTGAAACATCTGAAAATGCTTGCGTAAAACATTGCGTAAAACATACTAAAAGTTCACAAGATGATACCGAGAGAGCAGACTTTCTCACGCTATTCTTCTGGCACAATCATTTTATTCTGAAAATATCCCACCACTCAGTGTTGCATCCAGGTTGCACTCAAAAACACATGGTCTAAAACGCGACTGATCATGTTTTGCCGCAGGACAGTAATTGAGTACATTTTCAGTCACCTTTGCAGGAATGCAATATGAAGACTGTACAAAGAAACATTTCTCTTTAGCAACAATATGAAAGTATATAGCAGGCACAACGATGCCAGTATAACCCTAGGTATATATGGGTACAATATGTGTCACATGACTAACGTGTCATCGCAAAATGGCGTTTTCAAATTTATCCACTTTGGGAGAGTGTTTTTAAAAAAAGCTCAGTCTTCGTTGACAGAAACGCTATCTCAACGTGGACAGAAGGCCAAAACGGAGATAAAAATATGTGTTTTCAAAAACACCAGGTGTAAACGGGAATGTGTCTCCCTCATCTACTTGTGATCCGATTAACCAAAATAACTCCAGGTGTAAACACGGCCTTATGGACAGAACTCCCCACCCTACATTTCTTTTTTCTTTTTAGATATTTCAGAAGAAAAGATCTGTTGCTACTTCTATTTCATCACGACTAAGGTTTTGTGGGTGTTTGCTAGGTCATTGCTAAGTGTGCTGGGTGATCGTTAGTTGGTTACAAATGAACTACTTACTAAATATGATCTAACATTCATGTTTGTCCCATTAACAGGACAAAGTTTAATAATTTATAGTTCAAATCCAAGTAGGCTTATATCTCAGCAAACACCGCTAATGACTGACTTCAAGAGACTCTCTTGTTCTCATTGTCTCTGTCTTTGTCTCTCAAATCATCTCTCTCAGTTAGCAGTAGATTAAAAATGCATGAGCATTCTCTGGTTCCCTGCATGAATCCTTATGGAGCCTGTGGCCATGTGAGTGTGTGCGTCCTGCCTAGGTGAGGTTAGTCATGGTACCCCCCAGCCGTGGAAAACAATAAAGAAGGAATCATGTTCTTTCCACTGGAACTGTTTCAATAGGTGTTTTCATTTCCTCTTTCTATCAAAGCTGAGCACCCTTCAGAGAATCCTGGCAGATGCAAACACCCATAAGAAAGAAACATCTCAAATTAGATCTCTTTAGTATCTCAATTGTTTCACTAGACCTAGAGTGAAGGGAGGCTTTAAGTCAAGTCGACTTGTCTTCTGAGAAACAGACACTTGTGACCTCATGTGTCTTCCCAAGAGATTCAAAAGAGATCTCAACAGTGTCTCGAAAATAAGCTTAGGTGTGCCATTTACAGTTATTATAGTTTGCAATTAAACATCACAGGACATCTTCTAAATAAAGTTATTCCAAGATTTGAATTATCCTTACACATTAATTGTATAACTCTAAATTTTCACTATATTTAACTATTGACTCATTTGTGTCTGTTTTTATTTTTTCTATGGAATTTAGGAGAAACATCTGAGAACTGAGCTGTGAAAGAGCAACCTCTGAGCAATCACACAGGCTCAGATGAAGATGTTTGAATGGTTTTCATTTGTCTGATTGATGTTAGATCCTCTTGCGAGAAGCTTCTAGTAAAAAGTGGGGGGGAAATAACGATCAGTCATGCAATTTCATGTGAAATGTGGATTAAAGTGCATTTCACACACCATTTGACTGCACATATGTTTGGAGTGGGACTGTGCTCACATCTTAATGCTTCTTTTCAAGATCAATGGGAAGCAATTGAGAAGTAGTTTCAAAGGGTTGGGTGTCTCATTTCATCAAATAACATAAATCATGAAAGCAAAGATATGCTCAAAAAAGTTGACCGACTACAGACTAATCGAAGCATCAAATCCAGCAGAAACAGCAAGAGCAGGTGTTCTGATGAAATGTAAAATACATCCAAACTCTACAGATGTTTTATAGACCTTCATATGTCATAGGAGAAGTTGGGGAACACAAATTTCTTACCATTTCTACAAGAAATGTTTAATTCTTTAGCACTGGTGCTTTTACTGTCTACATTTCACTGATCTGAAAAATGTACAATGCAACAACATTCTTGATGTGAATGAACCTTCTTGTAAATGTTAAAATGTATATAAAATATTCTGTTGCATGGTGTCATGAGTTCTTCTCGTATGATACTCTAAATATGGTTGTGCAATCAGAATGCCAATGAATGTTTTGATCATGCTCATCTACTTTCATAATAATTCTTCTCTATAATCCACTCAAAAATAGGCAGAAAATTAGCACTTTAGTTATCATTAAATAGATATTTTGAACCACTAATCCTACTCCTACCTCTAAAACTAACCATAGCCATTTTTTTAAAATATATACAGAATAAAAACATTTGTATCATACACAGGCAAGTGTAATCACAATAATTAATTTATATCGAAAATGTCACAAAGCAGTACCAAAGTAGTCCGAATGACGATGTGTTTAATTCACAGGTCTGTGGTGGTATACAATAGTTTTGTATGAGATACAGAGCAGAATTTAAAGGGTTAGTTCACACAAAAATGAAAATTAGCCCATGATTCATCTTAGGTGTATATGACATTTTTCTTTCAGACGAATTCAATCGGAGTTATGTTAAAAAAGTCCTGGCTCTTCAAAGCTTTATAATGGCAGTGAATGGCTTATTCGTTTATCCATCATAGAAGTGCATCTAACCATCATATAACTGCTCATATAACTGCTCTTTTGCGCAAGTCTGCTTGAGTACGGCTTTCCACCGGAAGTTAGTTATTTTAGTCTATAAAGTTTTAAATATGGATATTTTTCTTACACAATCGCACCACTTTGCTTCATAGGGTCTTTATTAACCCCTGGAGTCATGTGGAGCAGTTATATGATGGATAGATGCACTTTTATGTACTTCAAAACAGAACTACCCATTCACTGCCATTATTAAGCTTGGAAGAGCCAGGATATTTTTTTTATACAACTCCGATTGTATTTGTCTGAAAGAAGAAAGCCATATACACCTAGGATGACTTGAGGGTGAGTAAATCATGGGCTCATTTTCATTTTTGGGTGAACTATCTCTTTAAATTGTTCAACTGAGAATCATATTCAGATCTACTCCATGAATGTGCGCATATCTCATTTAAGTGCATAAATCACCTGTGGCACATGTGGCAAACGGTGACAAAGCAGGCAAGAGCCAATGAGCATTTGATATCACTGCCATAAAACTTATTGTCAAGCCTCCTGTTGTGGTAAATGTTTAATTTGTAACTGTTTACGATCAATACTGAGGGTGGTGATGAAGATTGTTGAATAAAGGCTTGAATTTGTGTCTAATCCTTACATGGATTCTGAAGATTTGGATTACAGCATAGAATAACATTGATTTTTTTTTTTTTATGATAAAAAAGTTGTATTTTAAAGTCAATATTTGATTCACAGCATATTTATAAAATGAATTTTCTGTCCCATATAAATATAATTATTACATAAAGAAGTGGTTAAATATTTACAGAAATGTTATTCATTTTAAGGTTTTAAAGTGTACTCTAACATCATGCAATTCTTTGAAACAAATTTGCACCAGAAGTCACACAGAACAGAATGAAATCTCATCATTTCAGATTTAAGTGGACTGAATGAGTCAGCTGCATTAAATAGATGCGACTGGAAACATAATATCATTAATCATAAATGCAACAGAATGAACTGACCGATTCATTCCATGAATGCAGTATAACACTAAATAAAGATTCATAAACATTTGTTTGTCTGTAAATTTGATGATACATGAATAATTTAGATGCCATCAGTACGTCAATATGGCTATGCAAACATTGAGTAATTGTTACTGTTGTAGAACTACACTTAAAGGATTAATTCACTTCAAAATGAAAATTTCATGATAATTTACTCACCCCCATCTAATCCAAGATGTTCATGTTCAAGTTTTTTTTTGAGGAAAACATTCCAGGATTTTTCTCCACATAATAGATTTCAATTGCAACTGATGATTTGAAGGTCCAAATCAATGCAGTTTCAAAGGGCTTAGACTAGGAATAGGGTCTTATCTAGCAAAACTATCTGTCATTTTCATATAAAAAACATTTATATAATTTTTAACCTCAAATGCATGACTTTGGTGTTGTTCTTCTTCACAACGTATGACACCATCACGTCGGAAAGGTCACGGCCGTGACGAATGTCGACGTACCGACCCATTGACCCATCTCATGTTCTCCTCCGACTTTAAAATTGTCCGACATCGTTGTTTTATCGTTATTTTTGTGAAGGGCATTTGATTATGTCTTTGCTCGTTCATTTTAACACTGGGTCGGTACTTCCACGTACGTCACGTGCGTGACCTGTCTGACGTGATGACGTCATACGTCGTGAAGAAAAAAAACACAGAAGTCGCGCATTTGAGGTTAAAAAGTATATAGTTTAGTTTTTTGTTTTTAGAAAACGACAGGTTTTACTAGATAAGACCGTATTCCTCAGCTGGGATCGTGCAGAGCATCTGAAGCCCTTCAAAGCCCTTTGAAACTGCATTGGACCTTCAACATTTCGGTTGCCATTGAAGTCCATTGTGTGGAGAAATATCCTGGAATGTTTTCCTCAAAAAACTTAATTTCTTTTCCAATGAAGAAAGAAAGACATGAACATCTTGGATGACATGTGGGTGAGTAAAATATCAGGACATTTTCATTTTAAGTGAACTAATCCTTTAAAAATACAAATAAAACATACATACAAATTCTCATGAGATCATGTTGGCCTTCAGCATCACAGAATTAGGACTAATTGGGACATTTACCCAATGTTAAGAAACCCTGCTATAGAGTGCATGCCTCAAGCTTTGTACAGTCACAGAAACCCTGCATGTTGTAAAACAGCCAAGGAGGATTTGTGTGTCAAGACTTTTTTTCACTGTGTGTGTCAAGCTGATTATTTAAACCAGTTGTGTACTGACACTGCAAATATGCAAATAACCCAGGGTTTAGGATGACCAACGGTTAACTTTTTCAAATCTGAAAAGCCCTTATAGAGTTAACCATTAAGCTAATTTAAGCATTAGAATTTAAGCATAATGTGAAAACCCATTGTGTGTTCTTAAGTCATTTTCCTGCATCTCTAGTGAGTGCTTAAAATGAATGCATATTAAAATTCAACATGAAAAAGTATTTTACCATCATTACACACATCACCTTTAAAGAAGTCTGATTTATCATTAAGCCAGCATGTAGGTGAGAAATGCAGTTGAACTCTGCAGGTGTAATCTGCCATCGCGCATCAAAAATAAAGAGAATGGCTGAATGGAGCAGCATCTTTATCAGTGGAGCGCAGATGCAGACTCCCGGGTCTCCAGGGGATAGTTCCCTCAATCCTTCTAAAAGCCTCATTCAAAGCAGAGGATCAGCTAATGAGATCTGACTCCATTAGCCTGCAGTGCTAAGTGTCCGTCCATGCTTACGTAGCACAGGAACAGACAGCGGAAATGGGGATCCCTCTCACTAAACCTCATCTCCCTCAACGTCATATCATGATTCTATAATCCACTCAAATCTGCTCTCACTCGCGCTATAAACCCACCGTCTCAAACCGGCCAATTAGCCATCTGCCACACTACAACTGCGTGTGTGTTGGGGATGGGGCTACTTAGTTTGAGTTAATGGAAAACTAAAAAGATAAAATTGCCCCAAAAGTGACTTAAAATTACCCAGGGACATTTAGGGCATCCTCTTTTGGAAAATGTGTGTGTGATTACTTAGTTTGAGGACAAATCTGTCCTCAGAAGTGAGTTTGGGGATGCCCTAATTTGTAAAATGTGTGCGGGGTTTGTGTTTGGATTAGTTTTTCTTACTTCAAGATACATTTACTAAATCAAGATACATTTACTTGAGGAGAAAATGACATAAGTCTTGTTTTCTGCTAAATTTAACTTCAAAATTTAGTGAGTTTATGTTTAAAACAAGAAAAACAATATCTGTCAATGGGGTAAGAAAAATACACTTAATTCAAAGGGAAAAGATGTTTATTTTTCTTACGCCACTGGCAGATATTTTTTCTTGTTTTAGGCATAAACTTTTTCAGAAAACAAAACTTAATATCATGAGTCATTTAAAAATGTTTAGATATTTGTACTGGAAATGAAAGATCATCATTATTGCAGTGTGTATATAAAAACAAGAAATCTAGTGTGTGTGTGTGTCAGCTAAACAAAAGTGTGTGAGAGACAGATGGAGAGGTAAAGACATTAAAGGCATGGAAAATGCAAACTGGAAAGCAGAGAAAACCACAAGAAATGAAAGGCAAAAGAGGTGATGTGGCAGACAGACACACGCTGGCCGGCAGTGTATTGTGTGAGCATCATGCTCTATTGTTCTTCCTCACACGAGCAGGGCACAGACAGCGTGGTGTGTGAGTGAGGGGGGGGGAAGGGGTGTGCACACATGAACGCACAAACACACACTTTGGCAGAAAGCCAAGGCTTTTTCCAGCACCGGCTGTGCGCGTCTCTTGCTGTGTGTCAGTCTAATCAGTCTGAATCAGACTGTGGCATTGTAGGATTTTATCAGCAGTTTCCAGCCCTGTCCCATGCACACATGAACACATCTAGAATCATTCAATCAAAGCATGCATTTTAAAATGTACTTTACAATGTATATTCTCTCTGTATCTCTGTCACGTTCTGTTATTATTTCAGTTTAGTTTTCATGGACTTTTAGTTTGTTTCTCAAGATTTCCATTCAATTGTCATGGTGTTCTGTTGTCATGATGACTCGTTTTTGATTTCATCCACCTGTTCCTTGTTTAGTTTATTTGTTAGTGTATGTGTGACCCTGGACCACAAAACCAGTCATAAGTCACACAGATATATTTGTGGCAATAGGCAACAGTACATTGTATGGGTCAAAATTATACATTTTTATTTTATGCCAAAAATCATTAGGATATTAAGTAAAGATCATGTTCCATGAAGATATTTTGCAAATATCCTACCATAAATATATATAAAAATGTTATTATTACTAGTAATATGCATTGCTAAGGACTTCATTTGGACAACTTTACAGGAGATTTTCTTAAGATTTAGATTTTTTTGCACCCTCAGATTCCAGATTTTCAAATTGTATCTCAGCCAAATAATGTCCTACCTAACAACCATACATCAATGAAAAGCTTATTTATTCAGCTTTCAGATAATGTATAAATCTCAATTTTAAAAAATGGACCCTTAAGACTGGTTTTGTGGTCCAGGGTTACATATATTGCCCTCATGTCAGCTGACTCTTTGGCTGCGTCCCAAAACGTATCAAATCAAATCAAAATCAAAATCAAGTCACCTTTATTTATATAGCGCTTTTAACAAGTCCAATTGTTTCAAAGTCGTTCTGGTGAAACGGTGATGTTACCCAGCTAATTTCAAGTATTATATAGTGTCAATGCGGGCAGATCGGTAATATAGATGAAATTTAGGTGTCCCCAACTGAGCAAGCCAAAAGCCAGAGGCAACGGTGGCAAGGAACCAAACTTAGGCAGCTGACTTGTTGCCTCGCTGCCCTATCAGGGAATGTCTTTGCAGGCAGCGTTTGAGCATGAAGGTACCACACGAAACTGATTTCAGACAGACTTCTGAGGCAGCAAAACGGTTTAATGATCTACAAAAAAAATAAGCAAATGTTTAATTACTACAATAGTAATTTATCGCTAGAAATGTCATCAGAAGTGTAAAACATTGGTCAAAAACTTAGGGTAAACGTACCTATCAAGCTCACCAAAATCTACATTGAGACATTTTAGTGCACAGGGTATTGGTTTGAGTACAAGAAGTTATGTTAAAATAAAATATTAATCTCTCACACAATAATATTTAATTTTATTTTAAATGACAAAAGCGTTTAAATTAAGATATACATCATTAAATGCAAAAAGTCTGGCTGTGCTTAATGGGTACATGTTTGTACCCTTCACACCTCTGTTCCCATTAAGCTCACAACATGTTTTATTGGGGAAATTCTTGTTTATTTTAAACAACATTTTTAAAGAATAACTTTATAAAGATTAACTTGAAGTGACAACCATCAGTTAATATTTAAAGTCTGTTTATGGAGTATTTACCCAGACGTTCAGTGTGGATGAGCTTAAAGGAGCGCACTGAGCTTAACTGGAACAGTAAACATTTTTAAATTAATAAATATTAAATGTATAAATTTAAAATGATAATTTTGCTAAATAAATAATCTAGGTCATGTATGTTCATACATATTTTAATATGAGCATTTTTTCTTATTGATGTCACACTGAAGCTATGATAGTACACCCTTTAAGCTCACCTTACAATTATATGAAGTCTTTAAAAATTACAGCAGTGTAAAACCACAGAACATCAATAAACTGTAAATTTATAATGTAATTATATTTAAAAGTACAAGCCGGTAATGCCTGTGAAGTGATATATTAGTGTAGTACGCAGTCTTATACAGCTAGTAAGCTAACAATGTTCTGTAGCATCTGCGCTATGTTGCTAAAACTATCTTTTGGATCTAACTGTAATTATTTCCCACATTCAGGTTTCAGGTTATAATATGCAAGTCTAAACATTAATCTCTTAATTTTGCAGTAAGATGTTATACTTATCGAAAATAAAGGCTAACACATCTAAAAAACGCACATTACTCTTTTGGTGAAAGTTTTCAGACAGCTTTCAAAATGTCCGCCAGACAGTGTGAACACATGGATACCCTTATCTCAGTTTGCAATGGTCTGATTAGCTTGAAATTATAGGAGGTATATAGTAACAAACACATCAATTGGTTAAGACATCAAGTAGGATGATACATTTTTTTTTCTTTTTATAATCTGAGCTCAAAGATAGTAGTGAGCTTAATGGGTACTTGAGCTTAATAGGTACGTTTACCCTATATTTACATACAAACTGACCACCAACCGCAACTTTCAGATGCCATCTTTCTTTTTCTAGCTCAACTGGTCCTGAATGGAACGCACAGGATTGTGGGTTATCAAAGGCAGTGAAGGATAGATCTACACTGCCTTCAAAAATCGATCAGATGAAGGTATCTCAGGAGACAGGAAGTGAAGCTAACATTGGATTTGGACATGCCTTGATGCCTCCCTACCTTAAAATGCGTCCTGCGAAAGCAGCATTTTTAGCTTTCGGACATAGCCTTTGTCTGTTATACCATGGTCTGTCTAAATACTCGATTCTGATTGGCTGGAAGTTGTGCAAAAAAACTGTTTAATGCACAGGTAGTTCCGAGTCAGTTAAATCACATCAGTGGTTCTTTGCCTCCATTTATTTTGCATAAATGCTCTTCTTTTGAACTTTCTATTCATCAAAAAATCCTGAAAAAAAAGCTGTTTTCTACATTGATAATAATGACAGTAAGACTGGCGTAATGGCTGATGAAGATTCAAAATTGAAAACAGTTAAAATTTTAATAATATTTCACAATACTACTGTTTTACTGCATTTTTAATAAAATAAATGCAGCTTTGGTGAGCAAAAGAGATTTCTTTCAAAAACATTAAAACATTTTAACCACAACTTTATCATTGGAATGTATATTTTTCACATAACAAAGGAATTATGTTGCTGTTTTGCCCTTGTATATTTTTGGCAACAGGTCATTATGTCAATAGCAGCATTATAAAAGTGACTGGCCAACTGGCGAGTATGCTTTATTTACTTGCCAAAGCCAATTTCCACTTCTCTCTTCTGACTACACTGAGTGGAAACAGATCCCGATCTGCCAAAAACCAAACCAGGACTGCACCATGAGTACAGCAACACGTTTAGAGGACCAAGGCTGATTCATGAATGCTTTAGGAACAAATCATATGGCACATGCAATACTATGTTGCTCAGGAGATTCCCTCCCTGCAATTCATCAGATGTTTATGGTGTTTATTGCCCTTTCTGAAAGTACAGGAGCAAAAGATGTTAGAGTATTAGGGCTCATGTGATCTGCATATCACATAATGCATCAATTTATCACACACAATGCATCAATGTAAACTGGAGAACCTACATTGTGTGTGTCTGTGTAAGAGGCATGTTGGGTTTCCATGTTTTATGGGTACATTCCATAGACATAATGATTTTTATACTGTACAAACTGTATATTCTGTCACCTTACACTAATTTATACTTACTAATCCATAAAGCTACCATCACACAAAACTTTCTGCAAAAAAACAAAAAAAACAAACATAATTTAGTATGATTACACAAGGTCAAGAAATTTCTGGTATAACTATCTTATATATATGACACACACACACACTCTCTCTCTCGCTGTCTCAATTTGCCTAGTGTCTTTAATGCTCATTAGCTTCGCCTCATAAAGCTCTTGGACTTTGTTCACACTACGCATAAATCCAATTTGTTTTCAAATCCAAATTTCCAAAATGTTTAGGTCAGTGTATATAATGGTTATTGCATGAGTGAAAAATGGGACAGGCATTTAAGATGGTTTTTGTTGTGGTTTTCCAATAATCATTTTACTTCAGTGAAAAGTTTAACGATTGTTGGTTGTCGACTGTTGTCATGGGTTCATCCTAAATCTTTCCAGTTAGTGGCACATATTTGCCAAAGATCTGCCAAAACATTTTTTGCCAGTAGTGGCAAAATGTTCATTGTTACCAGATGTTTTCAGCAAACTTCTGCCAGACATTCACCATGAAACAACTACAGGTTTTGGTCACTGTCTGCAATGATGAATCAGATCGTTTGTTCAGACAGTTTAGTCAATATCTGCATCAGTTGCCATAGTAATGACATAAGCATCAGAACAACGTCAAGAGACGTAAGCGAGCATGACAACTACAGAGACAGATAAGATGACATAAGCATCTGTACATTCATGTATATGCTCAAATGCAAAAAAAGAAATTCACATACGCTCATATCGCAATTACATAGTGAAAGCTACATAGTGAAAGTATACACGAGTGAACTGAGACAGCTAGAAAATACTGCATTTTGTGTATGACGTTACAGTCATTTACTTGAAATTGGATCTGGACTGACTGTTTAAACTGTTTATTTCCAAAAAATCCAGAAATTCAATGTTAATCGGATTTCAAACCACATACAAATGTGGTTTGGATCAGGTTTGTACGATTTTTGTTTCTTTCAGTTTCAGCTCAGACAACAAACAACTAAACGGATTTGAGTTGTATATGCCATGAAATCAGATTTCTGCCTACTAAACAAAGCCTTAAATAAGCCCTGTCAAAAGCACACCGGATTTGCAAATCATCTTCCTCATGGCCATTAAAGCCTGGCCAACCGCCACCCAATGTATTGATCAGATGTCTGATTAAGTAATCAATTAACAACCACCTTAGAAAGGGGCCACAGAACCCAGATGCTTCACAAAATCACAATGGTTGCATTTCATTGATCCATATAAAGACAGCTTTGCCTCATCTGGTGTTGTGAGCCAGTTACACACAGTCATATACTGTTTAATAAGAAGTGCTAAAGAGGACTTCAGAAGGAAGTAAGAGCTTATAACAGGAAGGATAACAAAGGAGGGGTCCAAATATGACAATCAACACAATTATTATGAGAGGAAAGAGGTTGTTCTTTCATTTCTCAAAATCTAACCTATTTATACCAAGAATAGCAGCCAAATCATCAATGTATTCTGAGCTGCGGTGACTCATATTCGTATGTGCCCATGGGGTCAGAGAGAAATTAAACAGTTATCTAATAAAATGAAGAACTATACTTGTGAAAAAAAGAAGTGTGCTAAATTGCATTGAATGTGCACATGTATGTACTTAAAAGTATGTTTGAACAAAAAAAAAATGTACTTGCAGATAATATAATAGTAATGGAATAAAAAGCCACTTGAGTGTAGTTAAATGCTGCGTCCCAATTCAGAGTGTGTCACAGCGGCGCAATGAAGGCTGTCCCAGTTCAAAGACTCCTTCAAATGCGGCTTACATATGTGTTCTTCTTTTCCTGGGCCACTTGAATATCTATCACTTCCGGTAAGTGAGGTCTGTACAGAATCTGGCGTAGTTTACACAAGCGCTGGAAGTGATCTCTCGCATGTATCTCTACGCCATATCATGTACAGACCTCACTCACCGGAAGTGATCGCGCGCTGAAGGTTGTTGGACATAGTGGCATATTAGAGGTAAAAAATTATATAAATACTGTTTCTCGCACAAACCAAACGTTTTGTGTCTTAAGACATCAATGTTTCGTCACGAGCCACATGGTTTAATATGGATTTGTCTGTGCATGTTTATTTAATCTGATAGATTTTGCTACCATTCACATGCATTATACGACTGACAGACTGCAGCGGTTGGAGTTAAAAATCTTCATTTGTGTTCTACTGAAGAAACAAAGTCACCTATATCTTGGATGCCCTGGGGGTAAGCAGATAAACATCAAATTTTAATTTTTGGGTGAACTATCCCTTAAGTCCTACTTAAAAGCAAGTTTATTTAAATACATTTAAATTATAATGCATTTTCCTTTATTTGCAATCAAGTGTCCGAAAACTTTCAATTCAGAACTTAAGTATATTCTTTAAGAATTGAGTACTCTTCCGTATTGAGTACTCTTTTTAAAAATTGCTTAAAATTTACTTTTTTTTTATAAGGGCACTCTATCTATAGTACTGTGTAGTAGGTTAATCTAACCGTAAATACTGAATGCACATGCAGCGAGTGAGCCATGTGGCTGAGAGTATAAAAACCTCTTCAGATCGCTGAGTGTGGTGCTTGTGAATGGATTACTGTTCACTCAGCCACGTAACGTCTTTTCTCTAGGAGGGCAAACACCCACTGCAACTGGATGTGGCAGAAGAAAGATTTACGGTCCTATTCACTCTGTCCTCTCTCTTCCTCCATTATATCCTCCTGGCTTTTTGTTGGCCCTAGGGGCAGGGGCTGCCAGGATGTATCTGTCTATCCATTGATGACGGCCTATGGCCATGTTCTGCAGATGTCCTCCCTTTCACTGGGTAAAACCACAGTAAAAACCCCTCTGCTCTTTGATACTACACCAGACCTCCAAACATCTGCAAATCATTGACGATAGATCTCAAAACCAATACTCTGTACAACTCAACAATGCCTTTATGATCATGCCTAAAAATAGCCTGCTTTGTTCTTTATTTGCTCTAAAGTTCTAGGTGAGAAGAAAGCCTCAGAATTACTTATACATTGACATGGAACTCATTCTTCATCGATTCTGCTACAGACATGAATGATGTCTAAATCATGCAGCGTGTTGAAGAGGTTTGTTATTACTTTGTGATTGGACTTACCGAGCAGATGAAAAATCCCATCGACATGCATATACTGATGAGGGATCAGAATATTAACACAATCTCATGGCAAATCATAACTATTTTTCTGTTTTGGTGAATTGGTGGCTAATTCATATATCTCATTTGTACATTTTTGTACGATCTGCTTTCGCCCAGTGATGGTTATGTTTAGAGGTGAACCTTCATGCTTACTTTGTTCTAAAAATCATGTTTTCAAACGATGAATTCATACACTCTAAGACACTTTGCAAAAATTTTACCTTTAAGGGTACAACAGCTTCTCACTGGGGCAGTACCCTTAAAAGGACAACTTTGTACCTTGTCAAACCCCTAAAAGTTTCATAGTACCCAATGGTATATTGCTGCTCTAAGGTACTAATATGTACTTTTTTAGGGCTTAAAAGGTGCAAAGATGTCCTTTTAAGGGTACTGGCCCAGTGACAAGCTGTTGTACCCCAAAGTACCCCTTTGAACCCAAAATGAACACCTTGTAAAATAGTTTTGTTTTCCCATGAAATCTGGGTGAAATATCATAGGGACTTCATTGTGGCCAGAACACCATTCCAACCACATAGCAACACCCTGGCAACCACCAACAACAGCAAATTATACTAGCATGACGTCGTCATACTCAGATTCTAGTCAGAATATGAGTCTGAAACTGCTCAATTGGGTTTATGGGGCGAAAATGCCTCTGCACTCAATTGGATACAACCAATAAGAGCAACGGAGTAACAGAACTCAACTGCATGCATGCTGGAAGAAGTAGAAGAAGATGAGTGTACAATCTTTGCCCATGTTGTAAAAAGAATTTAAGGATTCATGGAGTACTTACAAACACGATCATCATTTTTGAGAGAAATAGTAAAGGTGAATGCATATACGAACAAGTTCTCCGTTTAGTAAACAAATTCAACCCAAGCTCTCTTTGGTGACGTGAATAATTACGTTACTGTTCATCATCTGTCCATCATCATATAAAGCCCACCCTGACAATTTGATTGGTCCGAACAGCTCTGGTTTGAACATAGCTGCTCCACAACGGATCAAGTCCAGACCGAACTTCCCGACTTCAAATGTTGTGGGCGGGGCTAAATTCGGCTGGCATCCAAACTAAAATTCTACATAAGAATGAAGGAAATCTTAGAAAATCTAAAACTCTTAACCCAGACTCATTGGAAAACCGTGTCTGTGGTGACATTTATACTAAATTAAACTAAGTTGGGTCTTGTAATGAGTCTTTATTAATCGATAATCTGCTACTGTAATCATACTTTTTTGTGAAATGGGATAAAGATTGTTGCTGTTTTACTGCCGTTCATTTCAGTTGCAGTGATTTGTATGTATTAGTACGTGTTTTAAGTTGTGCAGAAA
Source organism: Paracanthobrama guichenoti (assembly GCA_018749465.1). NCBI lineage: Eukaryota > Metazoa > Chordata > Actinopteri > Cypriniformes > Gobionidae > Paracanthobrama > Paracanthobrama guichenoti. Next base: position 2,242,936 of record CM031951.1, on the reverse strand, counting down.
TGTAGATAGAGGCACGGTTTACTCTGAGACTGGTTGTTAATTATCAGACTGTCCTTGCAGATATGACCTTCAGCTCAAAAACTGAGATATTACATACACACTTCCTCCAAAAAACCTCACCTTGAACCTCACTCACACTGACAAGACAGAAAGAACGGCAGCACGGTTGTGTGGTTGAGCTAACAAGTGGAAGTTGTGTTGTGCCATGTGTACATGTGTTTGCTGTTTGTGTGTGCGTATGAGAGAGAGAGAGAGAGAGAGAGAGAGAGAGAGAGAGAGAGAGAGAGAGAGAGAGTATAGTGTACCCGCATCCTGACCTATAGCCCACTGTGTAAAGCAGCAGGGTTTATGCATCACTCCTCAGCAGGGGTCTCACAGCCTGGACCACTTACCAAAACATTAGCATTTCTTCCAGCCATTTCCTCTCTAAAACTCCAGAAGTGCTGCACATGATACAAGGTCTTGCCACTATGCTGACCCAGTGTCCCCTTTTAAGTGCCAAGGGTTGTTGTGACATCATTTACATATGACAACTACACTCAACAAAACATGCAGTCTAAATATTTATGTCCACTTAGCAAAGACAATAAGAACAACATAAATTGTATGGATGCATATGTTACAAGGAATTTGCTTGTTACAAATGTGTACTGCGCCAGACGCAAAATCAACTACTGGCTCCATGGCCTAAAGCCTCCCTCAAATTGGGGTTAAACATACATTAAACTTCTTGGCACATCCCACACTCACAAGCGCTGTTAAACAGAGTGGACTGTTTGAAATGAGCTTCTTCCCAATCACTGTCCCCAGCATGAAGCCCAGTTAAGTGCATGAAAATGACTGTGATTCGACACTTAATAGACTTAAATGACAGCAAACCAGCATAAGAATAAAGATCCACAATCCTGAGAAATAAGGCATGAGAAGTTGTATGGTGCTGTTCAGGAAATATGGGATGGGCTGACTTTTCAGACTAAAGCTCAGTGTAGCTGTCAGTCAAAGCAGGATCATGGTGCTAATGCTCAGCATCACCCATCACACAAACCTGGACCTCAAGCATCCTTAAACCATAACACCCTGATTTATCCCATTAGCCTTCATCTTTTTCTTTAATCTTCTATTGAGTTTAGCTTAAATGTTTAGCATCTCTTTCTCAGTTCATTTTCAATTTAGCGTGCTTAAACAAAAACTGCATTACCAAGCAGCACCAAATGAATATAACATATAAGTAAAATACAATAATTAACCAAAGAAATTCAAACTTGCAGTGCAAATACATTAAAATGAGCAATTGCGAAATTAAAAAAAGTGGCCTGATAAATTAAGAAGAGGTAAACGTCATGAAGAAAGAATGCAAAACGGCATTATAAGTGCACTAATAATTGTAATAAGGAGCCAAACGCAGGCCTATCTATGGAGATCAGTGTCTCTCCATCTCTCCTCTCATCGTACCTGTTTTGAAGAATGCATCCGTGTCTGAATCAGTGGGTCCGTCCTCCGCCGCTTCAGCAGGATTCATCTTTCCTCTTAGATCTCACAGCTCAAAATAACGAGAAATATATCCAGGTTTAGCGCTCCATCATCTCTATATTTCTGTGTTTAGACTGCACAGCCCTCGATCAGAGCGACAAAGCGCAGCTCTGCATTGCCTTCTATTGTCTCCAGATGCGCCTCTCCTCCTCCGATCGCTCTTTTCGCTCCTTACGAGTCGGTTCTTTTGAACCGGTTCGCCAATTGGACGGATCGATTCGTTCGCGAATTGGTCTGATGCGTTCGGAGCGCTCCTCGAGAGTAGTTTCGGTCTTGTCCGATTCGAAATGAGCCAAGAGCCGGTGAACACGATCCTCAGTGATTGGGTTTTCGGATGATTTGATGAGTGGTGCGAAAGGAAGTTACTATGTTGCCGAATGTGTGCAGGAAACATGTTAACTTGTTCACACAAAACGCGACAAAGAGATGCATCATAATATTTGATCAGAAACATGAGAGACATCCAAAAGATGTGCAATGTATTTCTGCAGATGTAAACAATAAGATAATCAGTGTTTGTCTCAGTCGTATTACCAGCTTGCAAAGATAAACAGAACTTCATGTTGCATGAACACTAATTTCGATGTGGACCCGCAAAGTGAACGAGAACACATCGCAAAACAATAGCCTACGAATTCATGTAACTTGGCAGTATAAACAAATACGTTGCATATGTCCATGGTTTGAAATGTTGAACGCTTTCTTGGGTAGGCTACGGGTGTGACGCAAACGAACTGATGAATCGCTTTGGAACCGCCTCATTGAAATGAACTGTTCGAAAGAACCGTTTAGCTGAACCGAGTCGGACCAGCTCAACACAAAGCGGAGCGCAGCCTGTGTGTGTGTGTGTGCGTGTGTCAGATGGGATGGAGCGCGATCCTGACAGTGAAAGCTGGTGATGTCATGAATTCTGCATAATGTCATTGGGCTTGATGGTCACTCTTTCCCTCTCTTGTAAATATTTTCTTTAAAAAGGTAATGAGTTATTGTAGAAACATAAGCACGTTCATTTAGATGCCCCCTGGAGCGCCAGAGACTGTTTGTGTGGAGCATAGGCTATTTTTCTAACAATAGAGCATAAGTGTGTGTGTGTGTGTGTATGTGTGTGTGTGTGTGTGTGTGGGGGCCCTCCTCTGTGAGATATCACGCCCCATCACTCATTCAGTCTTTGGGCTATTGAAGAATCACAAAGCTGCTGGGACATATGCATATTTTCATAATAAATAGAAAGCACGTGCGCATCCATATTAATAAATTAAAGCTCTTTTTTTGCGTGTATGGTTTATGGGGGCATTATGTCCTCACAGAGAAGGCAATATCCTATGAAAACCCAACATGTGTGTGAGTGTACATTTTGTGTGCACTATTACACTATTATATTATTATATATATATATATATATATATATATATATATATATATATATATATATATATATATATATATATATATATATATATATATATACATACCAAACAAATCTCTGTAATGAATATTATTAGTATAGAATGTGTTCTACTTTATTGTTACATTAATAAAATTTGAGTGGTTGACAGAACTGCAACATTTTTTGGTGTGTGAAATCAATAATAAATTAAAAATATTTTCTATAATAAATTTGAATGTAGTATTTTGTTATTTTGATTATTTAGCGATACAAGTTGTTTTGAGATTGATACAAGTTGAAAACGATACAAGTTGTTTTCTGAGATACTTTCGAAACAAATGATAAGCAGAAAGAGGGGTGAAAATTGAGGATTTACTGGAAAATCGAGGATTTACTGCCCCTGGCGACCGCCACACAATATCACAACTTAAATAAAATATTTTCAGTGGTTATTAATGGACCCAGACTTCTGACAGGCAAAAATACCTTGAGACATTGAGCACCTTTTTTATGTATGTATGTATTTTTATTTATTTATTTATTTTATTTTTATGTATCAGAGCAGAGGACATTTCGACTTATGAAGTGTTTGGATAATACAAAGAATTAAAATCCTGCTTTTACCTCTTTGTAGAGCAACATTAAACACAATTCTCATTTGCTATTTTTTGCTATATCCAGCAAACCTTTATTTAGAGCCATATGAAACTATAAGTTCTCTTAATTTCTTTCCATTTCTGTCTCCATTTATTATTTCCTGACATTATGTGATTTGTTCATTTTATTGGCATGTATTTATTATATCTTTCACACACAATGAAGAGAATGCACTAGACTAATCTTTATTTACAAATACAAAGGAAGAGTCAACATGATACATGTTCAACATGAAACTCAGAGCACAAATACAAGGAACAAACAAAGGGAAATAAGTGAACAGAATGTAATAATCAGTGATTAACCATGGCAACAAACTAGAACATGAATGAGTAACCAAGGGAAGTAATATGAACAGGCAAATGGGAGCAGAGCAACCAGAGTGAAAAACTAAACCAAAACAGAGCACGGGTACAGTATGCCACCCTCCAGGAAGGAAGCTGGATAAAATGCCATAAAAGTACAACCAAAGTCCACTCTAGCGGAGGACGCAGAGTAGGCAGAGGGCAGGAAAACAGGGGAGATGATAGATGGAGAGACCAGGGTGGCGATGGCAACAGCTGGAGGTAACTCTGGAGACACAGGAGGTGAACTTTAAACTGGGCAGGACCAGCGGGGGCACAGGAGATTTTGAGCTGGGCAGGACCAAGATTCAAGAGTTTTATTCAAGATTAAAGAGTTTTATTTGTCACATACACAGTTATATACAGAATATACAACCGGCAGTGAAATGTAAACCACGAGCATAGAAATAGTTTAACTCTGCAGGGGCACAGAAGACTTTGAGCTGAGCAGGACCAGCAGAGACACAGGAGACTTTGAGCTGAGCAGAAACTCTGGAGACACAGGAGACTTTGAACTGGGAAAAAACAGTGTGGGCACAAGAGACTTTGAGCTGGCAGGACCAGAGGGGGCACAGGAGACTTTGAGCTGGGCAGGAATTCTGGAGACACAGGAGACTTTAAACTGGACAGGGCCAGCAGGGGCACAGGTGACTTTGCGCTGGGCAGGACTAGTGGGGGCACAGAAGACTGTAAGCTGGGCAGGACCAGCGGGGGCAGAGGAGACTTTGAGCTGGGCAGGACCAGCGGGGGCAGAGGAGACTTTGAGCTGAACAGGAACTCTGAAGACACAGGAGACTTTGAACTGGGAAGAACCAGCAGGGGCACAGGTGACTTTGAGCTGGCAGGACCAGCGGGGGCACAGGAGACTTTGAGCTGGGCAGGAATTCTGGAGACACAGGAGACTAAACTGGGCAGGGCCAGCAGGGGCACAGGTGACTTCAAGATTCAAGATTCAAGATTCAAGAGTTTTATTTGTCACATACACAGTTATATACAGAATATACAACCGGCAGTGAAATGTAAACAGGTCCGCTCCATGGACAGTGCAAATTCACAGTTAAAAACACAAGGAAGAAATTATAATAGAAATAGGATAAAAAAAAAAGTATATATATATATATATATATATATATATATATATATATATATATATATATATATATATATATATATATATATATATATATGTATATATATATATATATATATATATATATATATGTCTGTATCTGTAGAATTATAAATAATCAAGTCAAGAGAAAAAAAGGTAACAAATAAGGATAAAGTGGAATAAAATAATTGAAGTAGACTTTGCAGTGAGTAGACTGTAGACTTATAAATATGTGGTTAACAAATGTATAAGAGTATAATGTGCAAACAGGTTTATAACAGGTTGTTACACAGTAACAACGAGAACAGAACAGAAAGTGCAGTGCAATGACAGTGTATCGATGTTTATCCTGAAGTGAAGTCACGTGACGTTAAGTTCAGGAGTCTGATGGCCTGGGGGAAGAAGTTTCTCCTGAGTCTCTCAGTTTTGGCCATCAGGCTTCGGAAGCGCTTAGCAGATGGCAGCTCAAATGACTTTGAGCTGGGCAGGACTAGTGGGGGCACAGAAGACTGTAAGCTGGGCAGGACCAGCGGGGCACAGAAGACTTTAAGCTGGGCAGGACCAGCGGGGGCAGAGGAGACTTTGAGCTGAGCAGGAACTCTGAAGACACAGGAGACTTTGAACTGGGAAGAACCAGCAGGGGCACAGGTGACTTTGAGCTGGGTGGGACCAGCGGGGTACAGGAGACTTCGAGCTCGGCAGGACCAGCAGGGGCACAAGACACTCTGAGCTGAGCAGGAACTCTGGAGACACATGAGACTTTGAACTGGGAAAAGCCAGCGGGGGCACAGGAGAGTTTGAGCTGGGCAACAGGAGACTTTGAGCTGAACAGGAACTCTGGAGACACAGGAGACTTTGAGCTGGGCGGGACCAACAGGGGCACAGGAGACTTTGAGCTGGGCAGGACCAGCAGGGGCATGAAAGACTTTGAGCTTGGCGGCAACTCTGGAGGCACTGGAGACTTTGAACTGGGTGGAACCAATGGGGGCACAGGAGACTTCGATCTGGGCAGGGCCAGGAGACAAAGGGAAACATCCACTTCCAAATAATTATAAAAACAGTTCACAGAGGCCAGCTGCAGCTCACCCTTAATGGAGGGAATGTGGGTGGGGCCTTCCTCCATGCCCTCATATTACATTAAAAATCCCACGGCGTCACACAATGTTGCCTGTTCACACACCTGGTCTGACGTTTCACGAGGCTCAGGCTCCAGGGTGATGACTGGTTCATTCCTTCTTTCATAAAGAGAGAAGCAATCGAACAACAGGGAAGACAGCAACTGTGTGAGTACTGTAACCTTTCTCATTTGATTTGTAGCTTATTTGTTATTAGAAAGTTTGTCTGTTTAGTGTATTCATTCACATGCTGTTGAAGTCTTGCGATGTCTGGTGAATTAGCGTTTGTTCTCATTGGCCACGTGACTAAACAGTTCCGGTGGGGAGTGGTCAGCTGTATTCAACAATGACACTTCAAGTGTGTATAAAATAGATTGGTACTCCGTGGCAGCGGACGCGGCAGCACTTGAGTATTGTTTTCCCTTCCCTATTATGCCTCTTTGTGTTCAGCTCGTTTTCATCTGGTTATTTCTCTGACCAGTATTCACTATGTGCTTTCAAATCTCTACTATTACTACTAACACTCGTAAATCACGCTCTGTACATTTGAGGCGCCGCAATCCTAATAATCTGCATAGTCTACCTAGGTCCTCTGCTACTTTACTCTCTATTCCAATTGGTCTCTGGAACTGCCAGTCCGCTGTAAACAAAGCAGACTTTATTTAATCTATCGCCACTCATTCACGTCTCAGCCTCATGGTCCTAACTGATTCAAGAGATTCAAAAGAGTTTTATTTGTCACATACACAGTTATATACAGAATATACAACCGGCAGTGAAATGTAAACGTATCAAAGACCTGGATCAAACCACTCTTGCGGCCCTCTCAACTAATTTCACTTTTTCACACACCCCTCGCCCTAATTGGGAGGGGTGGAGGTACTGGTTTGCTTATCTCAAATGATTGGAAATTTGATCCCTTACCATCTCTATCTAGTAACAGTTCATTTGAATCACACTCAATCTCTATTACTCACCCTGTTAAAATCCATGTTGTAGTTATTTATTGTCCTCCAGGTCAATTGGGTAACTTCCTGGACGACTTGAATGTGTTACTCTCTAACTTCCCTGAGGATGGTACTCCTCTAGTACTACTCAGTGACTTCAACATCCACCTTGAAAAACACCAGGCAACGGACTTCACCACTCTACTAAGTCCCAAGTCTAAGTCCTTTGAACTTAAGTATCTAATACGACTACTCACAAATCAGGTAACCAATTGGACCTTGTCTACACATGCTACTGCTCCACAGGCAACACTGTAGTTACTCCATTGCACATCTCAGACCACTTTCTCATCACTCTTAACCTCATACTGACTCCTGACACAACACACACTCCTCCGCAGATCACCTTTTGGTGTAATCTACGCTCGCTCTCTCCCTCTCATCTATCCACTATGGTTTCATCCTCACTTCCTCCACCTGCTCAGTTCTCAGCACTGGACACTAACAGTGCTACTGACAGTCTTTGCTCCACTCTAAAATCTTGCTTAGACAGATTTTGCCCCCTTTCATCCAGACCAGCCTGCACCACCCCCTCTGCCCCCTGGCTGTCTGATGTTCTCTGTGAACACTGAACATCGCTCTGAACTCAGGGCGGCAGAGAGGAAATGGCACAAATCTAAAACCCCTACTGACCTTACCTTGTATCAGTCTCTTCTCTCTTCTTTCTCTGCAAATGTCTCCACTGCTAAAACAACATACTACCACAACAAAATCAACAATTGCTCTTACTCTCGCACACTTTTAAAAACATATTCCTCTCTTCTTTCAACCACCAGATCCTCCTGTCAACTCTCAAGAAGATGGGCATCTCAGGAACAGCTCTCCAGTGGTTTAAGTCTTACCTCTCAGGTAGGTCCTTTAGGGTGTCATGGAGAGGTGAAGTGTCTAAGTCACACCATCTACCTACTGGAGTTCCACAGGGCTCAGTGCTTGGACCACTTCTCTTCTCCATCTACATGTCATCATTATGATCTGTTATTCAAAAACATGGCTTTTCCTATCATGCTATGCTGATGACACTCAACTCTACTTCTCATTTCAACCAGATGACCCTACGGTTGGTGTTCGTATCGCTGCCTGCCTGACAGACAATTCTGGCTGGATGAAGGAACATCACCTTCAACTCAATCTTGCAAAAATAGAACTGCTTGTGATCTCAACTAACCCAGCACTTCATCAAAATTTCTCCATTCAGCTAGGTTCATCAACCATAACTCTCTCCAAGACAGACAGGAACCTTGGATTTCTGATTGATGACCAGTTAAACTTTACTGACCACATTACTACAACAGCCCAGTCCTGGAGATTTGCGTTATACTACATTAGGAAGATTAGACCCTTCCTATCAGAGCAGGCCACACAACTCCTGGTACAAGCTCTTGTTCTCTCCAGACTGGACTACTGTAATGTTCTTCTAGCGGGCCTTCCGGCATGCACTATCAAATCCTTGCAACTGATCCAGAATGCAGCGGCGAGAGTAGTCTTTAACGAGCCAAAGAGAGTGCACGTCATGCCTCTCTTTATCAGTTTGTACTGGCTACCTATAGCTGCTTGCATCAATTCAAGGCACTGGTGCTCGCCTACAAAGCAACCACTGGCTCTGGAATAGTAAAATCTCACCGTGAGCTGTCTGGGAAGTTGGGGAGGTGCACCAGGACTTAAAATGTCCTTGTGTGGTCCTCGAGACTTTGTGCCTTCTGCTCAAGGCACAGAGCAAACGGACTGCTTGTACAGTTGCAAGAAAAAAATATGTGAACCGCTTGCAGAATCTGTGAAAATGTGAATAATTTTAACAAAATGAAAGAGATCATACAAAATGCATTATTTTTTATTTAGTGCTGTCCTGAATAAGATATTTTACATAATTGTTTTTTAAAATATAGTCCACAAGACAAAAAAATAGCTGGATTTATTAAAAATTACCTGTTCAAAAGTTTATGAACCATTGATTCTCAATACTGTGTGTTGTTACCATAGACTGTAAAAACATATGGACGTAGTGTCCATGATGTCACCCATAGAATTCTGAAGAGCAGTTTTGAAGGGTAAAGTTCCATCTTGGCAGTGTGTCATCACGCGTCACTCCCAGATAACAGAAAGGGGCAAAGATGCGGGATGTGGGCAATCCACCTGTCACTCAAAGTGACCATTCCCTTAATTATGCAGAAGGAGGTTCTGGAATACTCAGAGATCTGGTATCTCGGCCTAAAAGCTATGAAGATCCAAAAATATGATGACGCAAAAGGCTATTATATTATGGTATGTGTTGTCATTCATGTTAAAGAGCCCCTATTATGGATTTTTTTAAATTACCTTTCATGTAGTGTGTGACATTCTAGTTCTAAATGAATGAAAACATCCTGCAAAGTTTTAAAGCTAAAAGAGCAGCGTATATAAAGTTATTGTTTTTCAAGCAAATCGCAAGCCGTTTTGGTGTGACATCACAATGAAACATTAGCATTGTCCACTTATTGCGTTTGCAGACACCAGGGAAAACTTGAACCACCTCAAACACTGCAACGGATACTGGATAGCATTGTGTCGAGAAGACGCTGTGCTCTACAATGTGTTTATTGTGTTTCATATTGTGTAGGTATCTGGCTAATCGGCTAACTCACGTTATTACTGCCTTACTGAAATACTACTGTAAATCAGTATTACCTCAAACTGTCACAGATTGTCTGTCGTTCTTACTACTTTGAGTAACTTTAAAACAAACTTTAATGTTACATCAGTCATTTACGTTAGTGCTGGGCTAATGCATGTACTGTTATCGATACAGTCCTGCATGTGCACCGCAATACATTAATACACACACACACACACACACACACACACACACACACACACACGAAAATGGTGCTTGTTCCCCTCGTTTCATGTAGTTACAGGGTAAGTATGAATCTACGGGCTGTAAATTAAAGTGGTGTTTGTTCCCCTTGTTTCATGTAGTTACAGGGTAAGTATGAATCTATGGGCTGTAAATTAAAGTGGTGTTTGTTCCCCCTTGTTTCATGTAGTTACAGGGTAAGTATGAATCTATGGGCTGTAAATTAAAGTGGTGTTTGTTCCCCTCTTGTTTCATGTAGTTACAGGGTAAGTATGAATCTACGGGCTGTAAATTAAAGTGGTGTTTGTTCCCCTCTTGTTTCATGTAGTTACAGGGTAAGTACAATACACAGCACATACAAAATCTGATATCACTCAGAAATATTTATTTGAAAAACAACTTAAGTCAAAACAGAGTTATGACACTTCTTATTCATTTTTTTAAAATAAACTTTTCATTTCAAATAATAATGTCCTGACAGAAAGAGGCACATTTTGTCCCTTTTTTGTTTCTCTTGCTCGTCTTCCTCTTCTTGTTCCTCTTCTTTTTTGTTATTTCCACTGATGGATCTTAAGAGAGGAATCCCATGTCTTTTGATATTTTGTATTATTTATTAAAAGAAAAAGTACACCAAGAAATCTTCTCATAATTTACTAATCTTTTTGCATCTGACCAGTTGTTACCAGAACTGGCGTCTCTGTCTTCTAGCCTTGTTTGTTTCTCATTGCTATTATCATATATTATGTTATTGTTTGTATGCTGTTGTGAGCATTAAAAAAATAAAAACCGACAGCATCCGACATCCACATGACCAGAGTTTCTCAGCGTGCTCACGTCACGCTTCAAGTTACATCAAACGTGAACTCAACCCTCGCATGCACACGCAGATGACTGCTGGTTGGAAACGATAGTCTACAGTTAATTTTTTTAAAATATTGTTATTTTTCTTTCAAACACTTATCGTTTCACTTCAGAAGACATTGATTCATCCATTGGGATTGTGTGGATTACAGTAGTTATTGCTGTATGAGCTGTTTGATGCTTCATTCATTAGCAGAGATTATTTATTTTTCTGTGTTCATATGAAGAAATAAAGTCATATACATCTCAGGTGACATGAGGGTAAAAGACGAGTAAACGGTGAGGACATTTCTGCGTGCACTGTATTTTCAGTGTAACAGTTACATAATACAGAATACTAGCTAGAGACGTGGGATTCCTTCTTTCATCTGTGGCAAGGACAAAAAAGAAGAGGAAGAAGAGGAGGATGAAGCCAAGCAAGAGAAACAAATAAGTGTTGTAAATCTGTTTTTAAAACCTTGTTTTTTAAATAAAGGTTTTCCGAGTGATATCAGTGTCACGACTACCAGTCCCGCAATCTCCCTCAGTAACAATCAACGGGCGCCCTCGCCTGAATACTGACTGTCTCCCGAACTCCAAATCCCATAATTCCTCACTCTAGCACTGATTCCAATTGCACCTGTGAGTAATGATCACACACACAGCTGTTACTCATTCCCAGCCCTATTTAAACCACACTCACAGCACACTCTGTGTGAAGTCTTGTTTCACTGTTGTGTGCGTCTCTGAGTGGGTTCCAGAAAGTTATCCTGCCAGTATTTACGGCTGCTGCTGTATTCTATGTTTGATTGTCTGCTGCCCCTGACCTCTTGCCTGGCTCCCTTCTACGCCTTGCCTACCCTGCTACACTGTCTTCACTGGTATTGGACCCTTGCCTGTTGACTTTGATTAATAAACTGTTGCAAATGGATCTGATTGAGTCTGATGAATCACAACAATCAGATTGTGTACATGTTTTTATTGTACTTAGCCTGTAACTACATGAAACAGGAGGGGAACAAGAACCACTTTAATTTACAGCCCATAGATTCATACTTGCTCTGTAACTACATGAAACAAGAGGGGAACAAACACCACTTTAATTTACAGCCCATAGATTCATACTTACCCCGTAACTACATGAAACAAGAGGGGAACAAACACCACTTTAATTTACAGCCCATAGATTCATACTTGCTCTGTAACTACATGAAACAAGGGGAACAAACACCACTTTAATTTACAGATCATAGATTCATACTTGCTCTGTAACTACATGAAACAAGAGGGGAACAAACACCACTTTAATTTACAGCCCATAGATTCATACTTGCTCTGTAACTACATGAAACAAGAGGGGAACAAACACCACTTTAATTTACAGCCCATAGATTCATACTTGCTCTGTAACTACATGAAACAAGGGGGAACAAACACCACTTTAATTTACAGCCCATAGATTCATACTTGCTCTGTAACTACATGAAACAAGGGGGAACAAACACCACTTTAATTTACAGCTCATAGATTCATACTTGCTCTGTAACTACACAAATAATTACCACTTAATTAAAAAATACTTACAGTATAAATTTGTTACCCTTTATTCCCCAATTACATATTGTTTCCTTATACCTACACGTACTTACTTTATAGTTACACTATAATTACCAAAAGTTATGCTGTAAATTCGCTTTACTTACGTAGTACCCAGGTTTGTTGATGGAAGCACACATTCTAATGCTGATGGTGAGGAATTACAGTTGAAACATAATGTACCTCAAACTGAGTAGCATCACTGAGAAACGTCCTGCTCAAGGTTCGGGTTGAATAACTAGTTCTTCCATTGTTTAATCGATTCGGACTCACGCTGGGATTTATGTAAAATCAACGACATCATTACTGTCTTTACAGTGTGTTCTATCGCTGAGATTTAGGAACAGGAAGCCTCCTGAACGGAGCTGGAGTTCAGTTATGGTAATATGGACGTTTGTTTATGCGCGCTGTATGCGGTAGACCAATCACAACAGACTGGGCCATCTGACAATTGGGATTTAGAGAGACTGATTCATCCATCGAATCGTTTGAGAATCATTGAACATTGTGGTGGTATATTATGAGAAAATTAAACTGTTTGTTGACCTTTGATGCACGTAAACCTGTTAAAATTAGGAAACTTTAAAATAACACAATAGGGGCACTTTAAATGTTCAACATATTAGATAAGGGATAATGTGCAACTGGTTAGATGTTATTGATTAATAAAAGTTAACTGTGTGGATGTACATTATCCCAATTATTACATGGCTCCTGGGCACATTTGGACACAAATATAAAATATTTATAAAATAAATACATAAAACTCCTAGTCAGCATCTTTTAGTCAAGATGAACACAAGTTCAAGCGCCAAAGCAAACACTCTTTTGTTGTTAAAAAACTATTGTCAGGATTTACTAAAGACACGCAGTGATGAATTAGTGCTGAAAATGCATGGACATGTTCCCTTTCAGGCGCAAAATTTATGGGAGGAGAGTGATTTACTTTGCGCTCATCAATTTACTTGTGTTTGTGCCGTTATTTACCGCCCCAAAAAAGCACGTCTTAAACCAGACGCTAACGGGTAGATTTCATTGATCATTATCAAATCAAATCAAATCACCTTTATTTATATAGTGCTTTTAACAAGTCCAATTGTTTCAAAGCAGCTTCACATTGTTAAAAGTAAAATAATGCAACAGAATTTGTACAGCCGTTCTGGTGAAACGGTGATGTTATCCAGCTAATTTCAAGTATCATATAGCATCAATGCGGGCAGATCGGTAATATAGAAGAAATTTAGGTGTCCCCAACTGAGCAAGCCAAAAGCCAGAGGCAACGGTGGCAAGGAACCAAAACTCCTTCAGGGTCAGAATGGAGAAAAAAACCTTGGGAGAAACCAGGCTCAGTCGGGTGCCAGTTCTCCTCTGGCGACGAACAAACAGTGTATGATTATAATTCTGGCAACATAGCAGGTCTTAATTCATATTAGGCAAATAGATATTTGTTAGATTATTCGAGAGATTGGAGTAAATCACGCGAAGACGGGTTTAATGAGGATGTCGTGTCGATGCAGCATTTACGGGGAGTTTATTTGACATGTTCTCTGCAGACACTTCAGGGATGCGTTGGTCATGTCCAGGCGCTGGTCCACCATCTGATCTGGATACAGCCTGGATCTGGCTGACTGCAGTAAACCTCGGTATAAACAGAGAGACTAACATTAGCGTAGATGCCATTCTTCTTATGATGTAACGAGTACATCAGGTGTTATGGGAAGTGTTCCCGGTTCCGCTGACCTAGTTAATGCAGCCTGACAATCATTTACTGATTTGAGTAATAGAAATTGATAATGTTTTATGTGTAAGCCATAGTAAAGAGATGCGTTTTTAGTCTAGATTTAAACTGACAGAGTGTGTCTGCTTCCCGAACAATGCTAGGAAGACTGTTCCAAAGTTTAGGCGCTAAATAGGAAAAGGATCGACCGCCTGCAGTTGATTTTGATATTCTAGGTATTATCAACTGGCCAGAGTTTTGAGACCGCAATAGGCGTGATGGAGTATAATGCGTTAAGAGTTCGCTCAAATACTGGGGAGCTAAACCATTTAGTGCTTTGTAAGTAATAAGCAAGATTTTAAAATTTATTCGATGTTTAATAGGGAGCCAATGAAGTGTTGACAGAACCGGGCTAATATGGTCATACTTCCTTGTTCTAGTAAGAGCTCGAGCTGCTGCGTTTTGGACCAGCTGGAGTTTGTTTATTAAGTGAGCAGGGCAACCACCCAGTAAAGCATTACAGTAATCTAGCCTTGAGGTCATGAACGCATGAATTAACTGTTCAGCATTTTGCATCGAAAGGATGTGCCGTAATTTAGATATATTTTTAAGATGGTAGAATGCAGTTTTACAGATGTTAGAAACGTGGCTTTCAAATGAAAGATTGGTATCAAAGAGCACACCCAGGTTCCTAACTGACGAGCGAGGACTTGACAGAGCAGCCATCGAGTGTTAGACAGTATTCTAGGTTACTACTTGCAGAGTTTTTGTCCAATAATTAAAAATTCAGTTTTTTCTGAATTAAGTTGCAGGAAATTACTAGACATCCAATGTTTTATATCAGCTATGCATTCCGTTAATCTTGTGAATTGGTAAGTTTCATCAGGGCGTGAAGAAATATAGAGCTGAGTATCGTCAGCATAACAGTGAAAACTAATGCCATGCTTCCTAATGATATCTCCCAGTGGTAGCATGTACAGGGTGAAGAGCAATGGTCCTAGCATTATGGAATTATGGAAATGATTCGGTTGCATCTGTGTTCATTCATTTGCATGTCGTCATTAGAACACGCACAGAACTGTACACTCCCATCAGCGCTTTTCTTGAATTGTGCTCTCACACTAATTTGCCCTGTTTAGTAAATCTGGCCCCAAGTATGTAAGACATAATAATGCAGGCATCACATTTCTTACACAGTTTCTCACCAAACAAATAATTGGTCATAGACATTGATTAGATTTGAAATTGTTTTTAAATCATACTTGTATATTATCCTGAGTAAAAATAAAAATCTATTAGCTTGGCAACAAAACAAAAACAACATTACAGTCATAATAAGATAACTAAGATGCAGCTGTGAGCTTCTTGTTCTTGATAGTAAATGTTTATTTTGTGTTGTTCACAGGTTGCTCATGACCACATTGCCTATCGATATGAGGTGCTTGAAGTGATGGGTCAAGGAGCATTTGGCCAGGTTCTCAGATATCGGGACCACAAGACCAATGAGATTGTTGCAATTAAAGTACTGCACAGAATGTAAGAGTCTGTTACATTCCATAATTTAAATGTACAAATTATTTGTATTTGATTTTATGTACATTTGAACTAAATATGGTTTCATTTAAAATAGACTTGTAACACAAAACTGTTGCTGCCAACAAGAGCTGTAACTCTTCAGGTTTAACCCAGTATGTCTCTGTTGTGTAACAGAAAAGATTATCAAACTTCCATTACAGAGGTCAAGATTTTGAAGGCTCTGATCGAGAAAGAAAAAGACACCAGCACTGTCCAAATGAAAGATCACTTCATCTTTCACAAACATCTCTGCATCACCTTCGAGCTTCTGGGTTGAGTGTGAATGAGAGTATAGATTTTAGCATTTTCTAGTTGCAGGACAATACATTTTTTTAAATATTAAAGCATTTGTACATGTAACTCAGATCTTAATAAATTCTAAAGGACATTTGTGTTTTTATCTCTGCATAGATCAAATCTGAATGACATTCTTCACCTGCGACACTGCCAGGGCTTTTCCAAGAAGCTGATCCATCATTACGCCCGCTCAATGCTGAAGTGCCTGCAGGTGCTTCACGATGAGAAGATCATACATGCCGAGTACATGCCAAGTTAACTAACAATCAACAATGTCTTAAGTATTCCAATTTGTTTGTCTTTGGTCTGATGCACTGTTAGAATATCTACAGTGAAATCATTTGCTTTATAATGCTATTGCTCTGTATAGGAAAACATCCTGGCGGTCGACACAGAGCACTCTGACATCAAGGTGGTTGATTTTGGATGCGGCTGCTATGAGGATGAGCAAGGTGAGTTAAGTTTTAGGTGCTTTGAATGTGAGAGAATAAGTGTTTAAATATGTGCGAGATTTGGTTTTATTTGAGATTATTCTTGCTTTTTCATGACTCTTCATCCATTGTAGTTTTCAACTACATAGGAACTTGATGGTACCGTGCACCTGAGTTGCTGCTAAATCAGCCCTACGGCACTGCCATAGATATGTGGAGCTTTGGCTGTGTCCTAGCAGAGCTCCACATGGGTGGCCCATCTTCACTGGCAAAAATGAGCTTGATCAGCTGTCCTGGATAATAGAGGTAAAGGCAGCATATGAAAGTCTGCTTTCAGAAACATGAATATTAATTTAATGTCTGAGTTTATATTGCTTGTGTTTTAATTTTTAGGTGCTTGGAATGCCTCCCATTGATGAAACAGAAAAATATGAATTTTGGACTGCGTTCTTTGAAAAAAAAAATTGTTTCTGTTGTTTTTAGTCTACTATTTGTGCTAAAATAGTATTGTGTGTTTTGTTCTATTATACCCCTTAAGTGTAAACACAAATACTGTAGCCAAACCCTCCACCAGACACCCCAAATCTAGACCTCTGGCCAGTGTTCTGGGGAACACCAATCAAGACTTTTTGGATTTTGTACGACGCTGCCTGATGTATGTTCAGTTTGATTACTATACAAGAGATTTGTGTATTTGTCTGATGTACTGACCATGTATTACTAACCTTTCCAGGTGGGACCCCAAGATGCGCATAACACCACAGGAAGCCATGCAGCATAAATCGATCATGGGGGGTCACCGGACTCATTACAGGACTCATGACCAGCTGATGGACAGCACTAGGGAACCATCTCATGACCATCTCAGAACTCATGACCCTCACAGGACTCATGAGCAGCCGAAGGACAGCACTAGGGAACCATCTCTTGACCATCTCAGGTCTCATGACCCTCACAGTCAAAGTCAAGTCAAGTCAAAGTCAGCTTTATTGTCAATTCTGCCATAAGTACAGTACATACATACAGAGAATTTAAATTCTATGACTCTCAGACCCTAGGCGCCTAACAACAACAAAACAATAACAATAACAACAAAAGTTTAACAGTAACAACAACAGAAGAAAGATTAAAAAAAGATGGATAAAGTGAATTGTAGAGGTAAAGTGGTGATGGCAAATAGTGCAAACAATAGTAACAATAGTGCAATTTCAGATTTAAGTCAGTGCAGGTATAAAATAAAATTATAAGAGTGTGTGCAAAAAAAGAGTCTGTAAGAGGGGAGACCAATTCCTCAGAGAGACAATATAATAAGGTAGATGAAGGGAGGAGAACTGGGGGTGATTCCCAGATCAGGTGCGTGGGGCAGAAGAGGGAGAGTCGGCAGAGTCGGGAGGGAGTTCAATGCCCTGACAGCTTGGAATGAAGCTGTCCTTCAGTCTGCTGGTCCTTGCTTGGAGACTGCGAAGCCTCTTCCCTGATGGCAGCAGACTGAAGAGGCTGTGCGATGGGTGGGTGGGGTCTCTCGCAATGATGAGGGCTTTGTGGGAGAGGCGGGAGTTATAAATGTCCTGGAGGGGTGGGAGAGAGACACCAACGATCTTCTCAGCTGCTCTCACTATGCGCTGAAGTGCTTTACAGCAGGATGCGTTGCAGGCGCCGTACCACACAGTGATGCAGCTGGTCAGAATGCTCTCGATGGTGCCTCTGTAGAAGGTGCGCATGATGGGGGCTGGGGCTCCGGCTCTTCTCAGCTTGCGGAGAAAGTAGAGTCGCTGCTGTGCTTTCTTGGTCAGTACTGTGGTGTTGGCGGTCCAGGAGAGGTCCTCTGTGATATGTACACCCAGAAATTTGGTGCTCCTCACCCTTTCCACGGTCACACCGTTGATGGTCAGAGGAGTGTGCTGGGTGTGCATTCTCCTGAAGTCAACAACAATCTCCTTCGTCTTCTCCACGTTCAGAGAGAGATTGTTGTCGCCACACCACCTGGCCAGGCGGCTCACCTCGCTCCTGAAGTTTGTCTCATCATCATTGCTAATGAGACCAACTACGGTCATGTTGTCCGCAAACTTGATGAAGAGATTGCTGTTGTGTATGGGTGTGCAGTCATGTGTCAACAGAGTGAAAAGGAGGGGGCTCAACACACATCCTGAGGGCTCCAGTGTTCATGATGATGGAGCTGGATGAGTTACTGCCGACCCGAACTGCCTGAGGTCTTCCGTCAGGAAGTCCAGCAACCAGTTGCACATCGATGTGCTGAGTCCCAGCTGTGACAGTTTTTGAGTGAGCTGTAGAGGGATGATTGTATTGAATGCTGAACTAAAGTCTATGGACAGCATTCTGACATAAGTGTCTTTATTTTCCAGGTGAGTGAGTGCTGAATGGACGGTAGTGGCGATGGCGTCATCGGTCGAGCGTTTAGACCGATATGCAAATTGGTAGGGGTCCAGAGAGGGGGGGAGGACAGACTTAATGTGGTGCATGACTAGCCGCTCAAAGCACTTCATAAGGATGGGGGTAAGTGCGACTGGACGGTAGTTGTTGAAGCAGGATGGAGATGATTTCTTAGGGACTGGAATGATGGTGGTTGCTTTGAAGCATGTGGGGACGACAGCTTGACTCAGTGAGATGTTGAAGATGTCTGTGAAGACATCAGTGAGTTCCTCTGCACAGTCTCTCAATACACGTCCAGGAATGTTGTCAGGACCTGGAGCTTTGCGTGCATTGACCCTGCTGAGGGATCTTCTCACGCTGTCCCTGGGCAGTGACAACATCAGGTCATCGGGAGGAGGTGGTGACTTCTGTGCAGTGGTGCTGTTGTGAGCTTCAAAGCGAGCAAAGAAAGTGTTCAGCTCATTCAGCTGGTCAGCTGTCACATGTCCGTGCAGGGGGCTTATAATCTGTGATGGTCTGAATACCCTGCCACAGGCTCCTTGTGTCTCTGCTGTCGCTGAAACGATGGGCTATCCTCCTGGAGTACTGTCTCTTAGCCTTCCTGATGCCGCGTGACAGGTTGGCCCTTGCTGTCCTCAGGCCCACCTCATCTCCAGCTCTGAAGGCAGCGTTACGCGTCTTCAGAAGTCTGTAGACATTTCCTGTAAGCCACGGTTTTTGGTTGGGCCAGACGGTGATGGTCTTTGTGACTGTTACATCCTCCATGCACTTGGTGATATAAGAAGTAACAGTCTCTGAGTACTCCTGGAGGTCTGTGGTGTTGTTGTAGGTTTCAGCCTGTTTAAACATGTCCCAGTCAGTGGTGTCGAAGCAGTCTTGAAGAGCCTCTGATGACCCTTCAGGCCAGACTTGAATCTGCTTCTGGACTGGTTTGGTGGCTTTCACAAGTGGTCTGTATGCTGGCATTAACATAACAGTGATGTGATCTGAAGCACCAAGGTGGGGGAGGGGAAGGGCTTTGTAAGCTCCTCTCTGTGTAGTGTACACAAAGTCCAGAGTGTTTTTACCACGTGTTGGGAAGTCAATGTGTTGATGAATTTTTGGAAGCACACTCTTTAAGTCTGCATGGTTGAAATCTCCAGCCAAGATGAGAAAAGCATCTGGGTGGGCTGTCTGCTGATCACTGATGTGTTTATAAAGATTATTTAGTGCCTCACTCCTGTTGTTGTTGGAGCTGGGGGGGATGTATACAGCAACAAGTATAATAGCTGAATATTTCCGCGGTAGATAAAACGGCCGACATTTAATAATCATAAACTCCACCACAACAGACCACAACAGCATCGCGGCACCATGCATCATTGGTGTAAACACAGAGTCCGCCGCCGCGGGTCTTACCTCCCTCGACGGGCACTCTGTCCGCCCGATGGCATGTGCGCTGAACGAGCTGAATGGCGCGGTCCGGAACGCTGTTGTTGAGCCATGTTTCCGTGAACACAAAAACACAACAGTCTCTTACAGTCTTCCGAGTAGAGCAAAGAAGACGAAGATCATCCAGTTTATTGTCCAACGAGCGTACGTTAGCGAGAATGATGGTGGGGATAGCCGGCTTGTGTGGTTTAGCAGCTAGCCTGACACGGATACCTCCGCGCTTCCCCCTCTTCTGTTTCCTCTCACCCCGTTTGTGGCGCCTCCACTGTGGGAGAGATGCAGTAGTGGGGGACGGTGATGGGGTAGGCCCCCGGAGAAGGCCGTGATCCCGCAGATCTTGAGCAAGCGCCGAGCTTGGATTGAAGACTGTAGTTTTTCCAACCTCGAGCAGAAACTCACGTCTGTAGCTGAGTTTGCAGATGAACGGACGCGACAAGGACGTACAAAAACACTGTGATTTACACGATGAAAAACACAAAAACACCGGTCCGTCGGAGAGAGAGAAGCCGCTGCGTGTGCACGCGCCGCCATCTTAGTTCTCCACAGTACTCATGACCAGCCGAAGGACAGCAATGGGGAACCATCTCATGACCCTCACAGGACTCATGAGCAGCCGAAGGACAGCACTTGGGAACCATCTGTCTGGTCCATTGAGAAAGGAGGACACAAGGCCTTCTGTGAGGAAAGGCTGGCAAGCCTACAAAACGTGTACAATCCCGTGAAAATATCAAGCCTCAAGCCCTCAGTGAAGCGCCCACCATGAAGTGGTGACATGACCCTGGGTAGGAAGGACATTCATAATGATTTTATTTTGTACTGTTGTACACCCAAAGCGCTCTAAAACCATATCAGGAGCCTCTTCTCACCCACCAGCAGTGTGCAGCATCCAGCATGAATGACCTAGTCCACCTAGTCCAAACTACAAACACAAGAGTTTCCTTTTTCAGGGCAGAATAATGATCTCCTGACTACTGATGATAGGCTGGTATTATACTGTGGCAAGCAGGACGAGGCCGAGGGGCTGTGAGAATGGGGTGAGGCCGGTGGAGTGATAGATAATGAGTGCCACCTGTGCGCCAAACTGGTCTCGAATCTCACGGAGGAGCTTCGGAGGCATAAAAGGAGGAGCGATGACTGCAGGACGAGAGAGGACCAGGCATGGACTTTACAGAGCAGAGCGCAGTCTCGGGAGTACCAGCCTGCTAATCCATCCTACTGAGGCCGGCGAACGCCCCCTTGTCCCATAACAACATACGTTGTTACATATACCATCTGCTGTGCATTTGACATGCCCAAACAAGCACCACAGCTTTGCTCTAAGCAATTATGTGCTCTTTTATGTGTTTCTCATTCTGAGAGGTAACTCAACTGACTCAACGTTATGATCTTAAGCCATGTTTCCACTGAGATTACCCGGAACAATTTGTCCCAGGAACTGTTTTTCCCCAGACCTGTTGCTATCTGCATTTCCATCGCGGTTTAAGGTACCATGAAAATTAGGCAAATTAGTCCGGTGATGTAGGACTGCGCGTGACTTTCCAGTTCCTGCTGGATTTCGTTTTCTGCATATAAGCTTAATAAAGCCTGAATCTCGTCTGTCCAATGGTCGTATTTTTTAAACTCTATTGTTGATTTGAATAGCAAACAACTCTTACTGCACGGTGCTTTTAACAGACTTTTAAAAATGGTGGTTGAAATAAAATGCTGCGTTAACTCAACCAATCAGAATGTTTGTACCCAGAACTTTCAGAACATTCAGACCCTGGTGCCTGCAGTCGAGTACCACCCCAAAGTTCCTGGGGAAAGTTCCTGCAGTGGAAACACGGCTTTACATGGTCCAGAAATTTGACAAAGAACATGAGGCTTCTCGGCAGTCAATTTCTATTTGATAGTTTTACAGTTAAAGTCCCAATGAAGTGACTTCTTGGTGTGTTGACAGATACTTGAATGAAACATGAAGTCAGGGCTGGACATCGAAGAGCTTGGCGCATATGATCTGGGGCCGTAATCACAAGAAGCTAATCTAAACGAAACTTTTAAAAATTAGAAGCGTGTGGTACTTGTACATTTTTTAACTAGAGGCTCGTTCACACCAAGAACTATAACTATAACTAACCTATTAGGAACACATCAGGAAACGATATTGTTCTGTTTATTCTAAGCGTGCACTACAGTTATGTCGCCTAGCACTTTAAATGCTCAAACTCTTTAAAGCAGGATGGATTCTGATTGGCTGTCAATGTTTTTATAATTTATCAGCTGAAAAAAAAATCTAATAGCTCCTAAACCTTTATTAATTTGTGGAAAAAATGGATAGTATTAGTAGTCAAGTTGTATTTTTATTATACTATTTATTATGAGATATTGATGCACTTATATAATAAACATATATATAAAATGCAAGACCCGTCTGAATGACAAAAGAACATTCTCTCACCAATTACATTTATTTAAAATTGAAATGTTTTGCTAAAACATTGAAACATTTCAAGTTCAGTTTTACACTAGTAATTTCAGAAACAATAATAAAATTATAATATCATTCTTGTCTTTTTGTTAATGTAGGTTGTTACTTTAGTCTTAAAGCAGTGCAGAATACAATTAGACATTTCTACAATGTATTGATATGTATACAGTTATACACAATATATATAGTAAATATAAAATAGCTACAGATTATGAATGTATACTGTTCCAAATTATTATGCAAGTGACATCAGTAAGATTTCAGTACAATAAACATTCAGATTTTAGTTTTTCAAAGAAAGTGTTTGTTTGTTTTATTTCAAATGTATCAATCTCAGTTTTTAAATAGTTTGTCAGGTCTACTTGGGTAAATGGAAATCCTAAAGAGGCTGTTCCACATTATTAAGCAAGTCAGTTCTCATGCAGTATGGGTAGGAAGAAAGATCTTTCTGAAGATGAAAAGCATAGCATGAAATGGTGCAAAAGGCATGAAAACAACTAATATTGTGTGAACACTGAATGGAGAATATCAAAATATCATAATATTTGTTAGTATCTTACAGCACCAGAGAACTCGGTCAGATAAAGGCTTATTAAGGAAAGTTTCTGGACAGCTATAAAAAAGCCACTGTTAGCAGCAAACAGGTATTTGAAGCTGCTGGTGTCTCTGGAGTTTTAAGAACCTCTCCATGCAGGCTGGCAGTTGTGCGTAAAGTTGCATTTCAGCCACCTCTAACCAAATTTCACAAAGAGAAACCTTTACAGTGGTTGATAGTGACAGCATTCTAGGCAAAGGCATAGGATGAATGATTGAAGGACTGTTTTTATTTAATTATTTATTCTCTCAAAGCATCAGATATAGCATATAGTTCAGTAGAAGCTATACTTGCTAAAATTAGCAAGCTGCCATATCTCATAATTTGCTAAATAGCTTGTCTATATTATGTGTGTTTCATAATTATATTATATACCTATAATATAATGTTTGTTTAAAAATACAGATTTTTGTAGACAAAATTTACCTGACAGGATCATAGAAGTATTGTAAACTGTTGGCTTAGAGCAAAGTACAAATAAATATTATTTACAAAAGAACTCTATGAATGGGTCATTTTGCATTCTTGGGGTAGTGATAGAAAAACTATGTTTAGCAACCTATGACCAAGAAATAAGAAAATTATATTGATGAGGGTCAGAAACCTTTTTTTTTTTTTTTTGAGGAATTTATGGAGTATCAAATGAATAAATGTTTTATTCATAATATTTTAGAAAAAAAAAAAAAACAGCCTGTCGGGTCATTCATTCATTTAGTAGACGCATTTATCCAAAGCAACTTACAATTGTAGAATACAGCAAGTGATTCATCTCAAAGAGGCAAACAAACACGATATGCAATCTAGGGTTAATAAAATAAACTGTCAAATCATATAAAAAATATTATGCATTTCACTACCATATGTTGTTTTTTAAAGGTCCGTGATCTCTTAATGGTAAATTCTCAGTTTTTCTCATTTTTCAGAGAAAGCACCTGCTGTGTGCTGAGTTCTAGACTCTTCTCTTACTAAAGGACTAAGAGTCTTATGATGTTAGTAGACTGCAGTAATCATCATGGCCAGATTTTAAAAGGGGAAATGTAAAAGACTTTTGGGCAAAGGCTGGTGGTAGAAATCAAATAGTTAAGACATTTGTTAGACATGGTGTGGGAAAAGAAAAGGCTAAGTGGTCCACCCTAGCTGTCACCATTTTCAGCTCCACCGAATGAAAAAATGGCAAATGGGCTACAAACTGTTTGGACAGAGGTCAGGAAAGCAGAATGGGAAAGAGGAAAGGAGGGATGATGACTATTCTTGTGACAGGGAAGATGAGTGTAACAAAGGAAGACCAAGGAGAGAGACCAAGGAGAGAGACCAAGGAGAGAGATGTTGCAGCATCAGTGAATCCTGAATAACAGATTTGAGGTAAGAAAAGAAATTTGTATTTTAATTAAACAAATCAAATTTGTTCCTTCTTTGACTGGTTTGTTTTAGATTGTGTTTTTCTTTTTCTCTTCAACCTTAGCTTAGTTCAACACTTTGAACACAAATTAAAACAACAAACAGTCAGTAAAACAAAATTGCATTTCACTTTGACTACTCAATTTTAAAAAATTCTATATTTCCCATAAACACTCAGAATAGTCTTTTCTTTTTCAAAACCCAAGCAGTTGAACTTTCAGTTCAGTCTTTTCAAAATTTCAGTTCCAGAACTCCACGAACTGATGAAATCCAGTCTATACCATCCAGGAAAAATTATATGCAATTTACGCTTACCATTCAAGTTTAATGGTAAGCGTGACTGCTCACATTCAGACACAAGTGAAAAAAGCCAGGCAAAGACTGTACCACCTGCGCCAGCTGAGGAAATTCAGGGTTTCACCAGCTATCCTGAAAACTTTCTATTTAGGGACGATAGAAAGTGTATTAACTCAGTGGATCACAGCGTGGTATGGGAACAGCACCAGTCATGACTGCAAAGCCCTGCAAAGAGTCGTGCGCTTATCTGAGCGTATCTCAGGGTCAGCTCTCCCGTCTCTGCAGGACGTCTACACCAAACGCTGCAAAGGTAGAGCTACTAAAATCATCAAGGACTCTAATCACCCTGCAAACCCTCATTTCATGCTGCTGCCATCTGGTAAGCACTTCCGAAGCCTGATGGCCAAAACTGAGAGACTCAGGAGGAGCTTCTTCCCCCAGGCCATCAGACTCCTGAACTCAGTCACTCAACATCACGTGACCATCGATACACTGACATTGCACTGCACTTTCTGTTCTGTTCTCGTTGTTACTGTGTAACAACCTGTTATAAACCTGTTTGCACATTACTCTTTGTACATTTGTTAACCACATATTTATAAGTCTACAGTTTACTCACTGCAGTTTACTTCACTTATTTTATTCCACTTCTTTATTTTTATTTTTATACTTGACTTGATTATTTATAATTATACAGATATATATATATATATATATATATATATATATATATATATATATATATATATATATATATACACACTTCGTCTAAAGGATTATTAGGAACACCATACTAATACTGTGTTTGACCTTTGACCTTTGACCCTTTCGCCTTCAGAACTGCCTTAATTCTACGTGGCATTGATTCAACAAGGTGCTGAAAGCATTCTTTAGAAATATTGGCCCATATTGATAGGATAGCATCTTGCAGTTGATGGAGATTTGTGGGATACACATCCAGGGCACGAAGATCCTGTTCCACCACATCCCAAAGATGCTCTATTGGGTTGAGATCTGGTGACTGTGGGGGCCATTTTAGTACAGTGAACTCATTGTCATGTTCAAGAAACCAATTTGAAACGATTTGAGCTTTGTGACATGCTGCATTATCCTGCTGGAAGTAGCCATCAGAGAATGGGTACATGGTGGTCATAAAGGGATGGACATGGTCAGAAACAATGCTCAGGTAGGCCGTGGCATTTAAACGATGCCCAATTGGCACTAAGGGGCCTAAAGTGTGCCAAGAAAACATTCCCCACACCATTACACCACCAACACCAGCCTGCACAGTGGTAACAAGGCATGATGGATCCATGTTCTCATTCTGTTTACGCCAAATTCTGACTCTACCATCTGAATGTCTCAACAGAAATCGAGACTCATCAGACCAGGCAACATTTTTCCAGTCTTCAACTGTCCAATTTTGGTGAGCCCGTGCAAATTGTAGCCTCTTTTTCCTATTTGTAGTGGAGATGAGTGGTACCCGGTGGGGTCTTCTGCTGTTGTAGCCCATCCGCCTCAAGGTTGTGCGTGTTGTGGCTTCACAAATGCTTTGCTGCATACCTCGGTTGTAACGAGTGGTTATTTCAGTCTAAGTTGCTCTTCTATCAGCTTTTTTTTCCTTTTCACACCATTCTTTGTAAACCCTAGAAATGGTTGTGCGTGAAAACCCCAGTAACTGAGCAGATTGTGAAATATTCAGACCGGCCCGCCTGGCACCAACAACCATGCCACGCTCAAAATTGCTTAAATCACCTTTCTTTCCCATTCTGACATTCAGTTTGGAGTTCAGGAGATTGTCTTGACCAGGACCACACCCCTAAATGCATTGAAGCAACTGTCATGTGATTGGTTGATTAGATAATTGCATTAATGAGAAATTGAACAGGTTTTCCTAATAATCCTTTAGGTGAGTGTATATATAGTACTTTTTTATTCTATTTCGGACCTGTTTACATTTCACTGCCGGTTGTATATTCTGTATATAACTGTGTATGTGACAAATAAAACTCTTGAATCTTTTTCAAACGGGAAGTTCAAGGATCTATTAGACGGACGGCTCACCAGTTCAACTCCACCGTTACACACACTGAAGAGAGCTGAACAGTCCACGATCCAGGAAACAATTCACACTCGATTCTAGGGCTGCAGCAACTAATCGATAATAATCGATAACCAAAATAATCGATAACGATTATCATTGTTGATTAGTCGGGTCTGCCCTCTGTACCCAAAGCTTCCACCAATCGCGCCAAATTACAACACTGAATAACGCATTTCTATGGACAAAATGTGCATCTAGAAATAGTGGAGTGTAAATAGAGTGAGCTGATGCAGGAAAGGTGCCCAAAACATGAGGATTGTTTATTTTAAGCTTCAAGCGAACTACCCGGCCCTCATGGGGTCTCTGGGAGGGGTGCTGGAAAGTGCTCCAGCTGGAGACTCCATCGTTCTACTGGGGGACTTCAACACACATGTAGGCAGTGATTGGGAGGAACGGTCCCCCGATCTGAACCCGAGCGGTGTTCTGTTATTGGATTTCTGTGCTAGTCACGGCTTGTCCATAACAAACACCTTGTTCAAGCATAAGGGTGTCCATCAGTGCACGTGGCACCAGGACACCCTAGACCGGAGGTCGATGATTGATTGACTTTGGTCGTCTCATCTGACCTCCGGCCGTATGTCTTGGACACTTGGGTGAAGAGAGGGGCGGAGCTGTCAACTGATCACCACCTGGTGGTGAGTTGGATCCGATGGCGGGGGAGGAAGCTAGACAGACTCGGGAGACCCAAATGTACTGTAAGGGTCTGTTGGGAACGTTTGGCCGAGCCCCCTTTCAGAGAGATCTTCAACTCCCACCTCCGACGGAGCTTCAACCGGATCCCGAAGGAGTCTGGAGATATTGAGTCTGAGAGGACCATGTTCTCCACCTCCATTGTTGACGCAGCTGCTCGGAGCTGTGACCATAAGGTCTCCGGTGCCTGTCGAAGCGGAAATCCCCGAACCCGGTGATGGACACCGGAAGTAAGGGATGCCGTCAAGCTGAAGAAGGAGTCCTATTGGGCCTGGTTGGCTTGTGGGACTCCTGAGGCAGCTGACAGGTGCAGGCAGACCAAGCGGACTGCAGCCCTACCAACACTGTTTACAGTGGAGATGGGCAGCTATTGACCTCAATAGCTGGTCGGGGACAGTGCCCCTGGACTGGTAGTCCATCTTTTCAAGAAGGGGGACCGGAGAGTGTGTTCCAACTACAGGGGGATCACACTTCTCAGCCTCCCCGGGAAAGTCTATACCAGGGTACTGGAGAGGAGAATTCGGCCAATAGTGGAACCTCGGATTCAGGAGGAATAGTGTGGTTTTTCGTCCTGGTCGTGGAGCACTGGACCAGCTCTATACCCTTTCCAAGATGCTGGAGGGTTCATGGGAGTTTGCCCAACCAATCCACATGTGTTTTGTGGATTAGGATAAGGTATTCGACTGTGTCCCTCGTGGCATCCTGTGGAGGATGCTCTGGGAGTACGGGATCCGGGGCCCCTTGCTTAGGGCTGTTTGGTCCCTGATACGACCGGAACAGGAGCTTGGTCCGCATTGCCAGCAGCAAGTCAAACTTGTTTCCAGTGTATGTTGGATTCTGAGTGTGCCGAGTGTGTAGCGGCAGGGCTGCCCTTTGTCACCGGTTCTGTTCATAATTTTTATGGACAGAATTTCTAGGCGCAGCCAAGGGTCAGAGAGTGTCCGGTTTGGGGACCACGTGATTTCGTCACTGCTTTTTGCGGATGACGTTGTCGTGTTGGCCTCCTCAGACCAGGACCTGGGACGGTTTGCAGCCGAGTGTGTAGCGGCCGGGATGAGAATTAGCACCTCCAAATCCGAGGCCATGGTTCTCAGTCAGAAAAGGGTGGCTTGCCCACTTCAGGTTGGTGGAGAGTTTCTGCTTCAGGTGGAGGAGTTCAGGTATCTTGGGGTCTTGTTCACGAGTGAGGGAAGGATGGAATGGGAGATTGACAGACGTATCGGTGCAGCTTCTGCAGTAATGCGGCCAATGTACCAGTCTGTCGTGGTGAAGAAGGAGCTGAGCTGTAAGGCGAAGCTCTGGATTTACTGGTCAATCTATGTTCCTACTCTCACCTATGGTCATGAGCTGTGGGTCATGACCGAAAGGACAAGATACAGGCGGCCGAAATGAGCTTTCTCTGCAGGGTGGCTGGGCACTCCCTTAGAGATAGGGTGAGAAGCTCAGTTACTCGGGAGGAACTCAGAGTAGAGCCGTTGCTCCTGTGTCTGTGAGTGAGTGAGGTCCAGTTAAACCCAGAACATCCTCATAATCAAGGGTTAGTTAGGTGTTTGAGTGTGTGTGTGTGTGTGTGTGTGTGTGTGTGTGTGTGTGTGTGTGTGTGTGTGTGAGTGAGGTCCAGGTAAACCCAGAACATCCTCATAATCAAGGGTTTGTTAGGTGTTTGAGTGGGGTTAGTTAGGTGTTTGAGTGAGTGAGGTCCAGTTAAACCCAGAATGTCCTCATAATCAAGGGTTAGTTAGGTGTTTGAGTGTGTGTGTGTGTGTGTGTGTGTGTGAGTGAGGTCCAGTTAAACCCAGAACGTCCTCATAATCAAGGGTTAGTTAGGTGTTTGAGTGGGGTTAGTTAGGTGTTTGTTTGAGTGAGTGAGGTCCAGTTAAACCCAGAACGTCCTCATAATCATAGCGCTTGATATCATCAACAATTGAATTCAGTTGAAACACATTTTCTAATAAACATCACTTAATATCCATTTCCATGTCTCGATGTCATACATTTCTTTGTACAATATTCCCTTTTACAATAAAAGTAGATTGCGCATTCATTTTTATAAATTACTTTGTTTATCATACAAAGCACATTAACATTTTCATTTCACACAGAACCAAATAAATACTTATTTTCTGAAATCCATTTTCACTAAGATCTTTAACCATATTTGTCACAAAATTAAATGAAAACTACAACTCACCGAGGAAAATCATCCAACTGAACATCTGAAGACCGAGGAATTTTTGAAAAAATTTGACGACAGCATTCACATACTATCTGCTTTTTCAGCCTTTTGTTGAAAATATATACACACCACGTGTTATACATTTTGTTAACGCTAAGATCGCATTGTAAAACTTGCGTAACACAAATATACATCAACTCTACTGTCACACAGCGCTCAATTCTATGTCATCAATACATATATAACTATTTAGAAACGCAATGAATAAATTGTTCTTACGTTATGTCAATTTCTGAACATAAAATCTCCCGGAGCAATAGACATCTGATCTCAAGTTCGCCGGAAAAGAGAATGGAGAATGGACCCTTTTCACACTTCCGCGTTCACGAACCGGATGTCATCATAGTTGGGTAAAAACAACATTGGCCGCCAGCGAGATGTATGTGTTTTCACAATACCTGCCAACTTTTACGTTTGGAGACGTTGATTGCCTGGTCCAAATGTATTCATCTACTGTTAAAACAAAACTAGACAACGGCTACAAGCTCTTTTTCAAGAGATATCTGCATGAATATGAAGGTAAGACGATAAAATGTGTTGCAATGGCTAACCGTAAGCTAACTCCCTTGGATTTTTTTGGGCATAGTGTCTAATGTGGTGAATATGAAAGTAAAAGCTAGAGCTCGATGCTTCAGGTCAATGAGGAAAAGAGAGGAGCCGCATAGGATTGAGGTTGTATAATAGTTCAATAGAAGTGAATAGTTCACTTAGAGAGGGAGTTGACTGGAAGTTCACAGTATCCAGATCTTTCATGACTGTTCTTAACCTTGCTGTTGCGAGGTCTGTTTCGTCTTTTTTTCTTGCTGCTCGTGTGCTCTGGTTGCAGTTTGTTCTGTTATGATTAGTAATGTTATTAACTAATTTATCAGACCTTGAGTATTTGAGAATGAGGGGAATATATATGTAGGACCTGTAGATATTTGGTGCAATTCATACACATTATTTAAAAAATGCCCAATTGGCACTAAGGGGCCTAAAGTGTGCCAAGAAAACATCCCCCACACCATTACACCACCACCAGCCTACACAGTGGTAATAAGGCATGATGGATCCATGTTCTCATTCTGTTTACGCCAAATTCTGACCATCTGAATGTCTCAACAGAAATCGAGACTCATCAGACCAGGCAAAATTTTTCCAGTCTTCAACTGTCCAATTTTGGTGAGCTTGTGCAAATTGTAGCCTCTTTTTCCTATTTGTAGTGGAGATGAGTGGTACCCGGTGGGGTCTTCTGCTGTTGTAGCCCATCCGCCTCAAGGTTGTGCGTGTTGTGGCTTCACAAATGCTTTGCTGCATACCTCAGTTGTAACGAGTGGTTATTTCAGTCAAAGTTGCTCTTCTATCAGCTTGAATCAGTCGGCCCATTCTCCTCTGACCTCTAGCATCAACAAGGCATTTTCGCCCACAGGACTGCCGCATACTGGATGTTTTTCCCTTTTCACACCATTCTTTGTAAACCCTAGAAATGGTTGTGCGTGAAAATCCCAGCAACTGAGCAGATTGTGAAATACTCAGACCAGCCTGTCTGGCACCAACAACCATGTCACGCTCAAAATTGCTTAAATCACCTTTCTTTCCCATTCTGACATTCAGTTTGGAGTTGTTGGAATTGTCTTGACCAGGACCACACCCCTAAATGCATTGAAGCAACTGCCATGTGATTGGTTGATTAGATAATTGCATTAATGAGAAATTATACAGGTGTTCCTAATAATCCTTTAGGTGAGTGTATATTGGGCATTTCTGGATGGGAATGGATTTAGTCATTAGCCTATAATAAACTTTTGTAGTTTATTATTTGCCTTACTGAAACTGGTCTTAATGCAATTAATATATATATATATATATATATATATATATATATATATATATATATATATATATATATATATATATATATATATATATATATATTTCCCTTATATTGACTACTCAATTACTGGTTCTGATAAAGTGGCTTATTTTATTGATGAGTGATATATATTAACTTATGACTATCTTTCTAGATAACCATAGATGCAACAGAGAACCCTGTTAGCCTCGAACATTTTTGCTGCAGCTGTACAGCAGGTATGGAATTGTGCAACCATTTAGTTGCCATGCTATACCAGACATCACACTACAAACAACTGGGAACTGAGTGTGTTCCTCCACTACTTGCATGCACAAGCTCTTTACAGCAGTGGCATAGGCCAAGAACAGAGGTAAGTAAAGACTTTTAATTAGTGTAAATAATTTGACTTTTTATTTGGACATGCATGATGTCCTTGCTAATTGTTATAGGGTATCCGACCTGAACCTGTTGATGAGCTTGTTGTTATTGCACCTAAGATATCTGTTAACACAAAAAGAGGTGGCATTTCATCCACACTTTACAGAGCCCACAGGTATGATATAGAGTAAGAGGAATATTTCTATCGGAGTAAAAAAATTACCTAAGGATATAAACTTTTTATGAAAATACATTCTCAACACACTGTACGTTTCATTATTCTTGCATGGGTTTCTGATTCAGTGAAATATTGTGTTCAAGCTGTTGCTATATTTTAATTTTGTGTGTCTGCTGTTTTTGTAGGGCCACTGCCAGATCCCTCGGGGCTTTCTTCAGGAGCTGCTCTGAGTCAGATTACACCCAAGCCATTGATAGCAAACCTGCTCACTGGAATCCCAAACATGTCTTTTAGCGAATCACGTTTTGGAGCAGTCCCCCGTGGGAGTTTGCTGTCCTATCAGTTACCTGATATCATCCTCCTGATACGCCTTTAGAACTTACAAAACACCCTGATGCACCCACCTTTCCAGACTTGCCTCTTACTAACCCTTGTTTGGAAAACAACCTCTGCTTTGTTCCAAATCTTCGTCAAAGTCATCACCTTGATTCCTTATATCTTACACATGATTTAGCAACAGAAATAGAGTACGACACTAGAGCACAATCTAAATGTACATTATGGAGAACAGTTAGGAAGCCACGGGTCACTGCTAGTTTTATTAGAGAAGCCTGCCATGTCACCACCACCAAAAGCACCACCTCTCTTGCAATGAGAATGACGACTGGTGCAAAGCAAACAAATGCCATGAAACGGGGACTGGAGCTAGAACCAATTATTCTTCAGCACTATGCCGATGCCACCCAGGTGAATGTCCTTCCTTGTGGCTTTGTAGTACATAGTGAGGCACCACATTTGGGAGAAATGCCCCGATGGTCGGGTTTTTGATCCAAAGGAAACTCCTACTTTCGGACTGGTTGAGGTCAAATGCACAACAAAAACAAATGCTCGAGAAGTGCAACATTTAAAAATAGTGGATGGTAGCCCTAAGCTCTTACACAGTCATAAATATTACTGGCAAGTACAAGGTCAGTTAGCCAGGTTTGTCTTGGTGTGACTTTGTCACTTATACAGAAACAGAGCTCTTAATTGAGCAAATCTGGAGAAGCAATGAGTTAATTTCTAAAATGAAAAACAAACTTTTATTACTGTAATGAGTACATGACAGCATATCTCAGTGTAGTGTAACATGCTACACAAAAAAACTTGTCACACTGTTTGTTTATAGTTCACCATCTTTATTTATGTACAAAGAAATGTAATCAATTATATGTTAATATCAAACATGTTTAGCTGTGTGTAAATGTGTGAATAGTACTCTTATACATGTTTTTAATACTAAATTATATACAAATATGTACAGTGTATATATAATGTATTTGATAAAAACACGTGGAAATATTAAACAACAGAAATAATTAAGCACTTTGACTCAGTCACTCATTCACTGACAGTGGTCCTTGATAATTAGCCATTACACAACAATTAGCCCAAATCTGATTGACAGAACCCACCAGGCTAAGGGGTACAGAGGTGTCCCAGATGTGGTATTGTTTGATCCTGCAAATTACCCTCTCCACACAGACTCGTAGCCTGGCAATGGCCTGGGTGTGCAGTGTATCTTCCTTGGTCAGCTGGGGTGTTCGTTTGAAAGGTGGAATTATCAGGCTTGCTCCAACATCCTTTAACATCTTCTCAATTGTGAATCTGCTATGACGCCATCACCTGGTTCAAGGAGGTCTAAGATGCCAGATAACATGGTCAGTTCTTAGTCAGAAATAGAACCAGTGTAGAGCCTTGATACAAAAGTTATTGTCCCATTAGGAGCAATTCCTATAAAACATTTCAGAGTGGTAGTGTTCTTGTACTGTGAGAAAGTTTCAGACTGAAGAGTGAGTGATGATGGCTTCTCACATTTTATCTCAGTGCAGTCAAGGATGACTCGTAGATTTGGACAGTACTCTTTGTACTTTCTGGGCATTTACCTGCTCTCTAGTGGCCCATATGGGGAGGGAGCCTAGCACAAGATATAAGTAATTGGCCCATGTAATAATGATCCTGCTCACAGTTGATAAACTGACACTGAAAAGATCAGCAAGTACCTTCTCTTTCAGGCCAACTGCCACTCTCATACAGTACATCAAAAACTCATCAATGAGTTCCAGTGATCTCTGGGGACTTGGAGTTGGGTCCGCCTCAGCATCTCTCTGAGCCTTTATCCAGTATGCCAGATTTTCTGCTGATGGTGCAGTAGAATCCCAGAAAATTTTGAATGTTTTCTCAGATGGAAACTGCGTATAAAATCTGAAGTCTTCATCTGTTCTGCAAAAGCGGTTGATGGCAAGAGGATGCAGGGAAAGGTGCTGTACTTGTGCTTTTAGCTCACAGATCTTGCTCTCGGATGATACCTTCAGCTGCACCATCTGTTTCTTTAGCTCGTCAATTCTTGCATTAGCTTCATCAAGTGCACCTTCAGAAGATAAAACAAAATCATAATTAACAACACAAAATGTATACTCCAACTATAAGCTAAGAATAGTTTCTTTAAAGATACAATTGTATAAAGATTCTTTAACATTAATCACAGGTGATAAATCATTATGCTATAAACCAAATACTAAAAACACATTTATATACCAAAACAACTTTTTTTGAAATATAAATATTTTAATAATAGGTTAATAGTATAACAATTTATTTATCAAACAATCATTAATTGTTTGATTTTAACAACATTATGCTATGAGATAAATCAATAGGCAATATTCAACACTATGTAAATCATCACTAAACTTTTGCCATGAACACACTCTGCTTATATAAAATTTCTTTTTAGATATTCTATTATTTATTCTATTAGTTTTTCCCGCTCCATACTCTGTTTTCTTTTTTCCATATAGACATGGGAATTACTCAAATCAAATTCCATACTTTTCCAAACTGCATATGACAGATACAGTTAACAAGAGTAGTACTAGGTGAAACGAATACCTGGTGGGGGGTGACTCTCGTAGTCATGGTCATGTAACCTGGTCGATGATGACATTGCAGAATGATCAGAGAGATCGAGGTCTTGCTCCATCCGATGTCTAGCTCTTTCAAACACACACACTCGTTTTGGTTGTGATGCATATTCATTCCACTGAAACCTTGAAGGTATGCCTCCGATTTCAAGGCGTTTCACAATTCAAAACAGTGAGTGACTGCTTAAAGTCCTCTTCTTGAAAATGCTCTCCACAGATGAAAGTGTTTCCTCATTTAATGACAAAATTTTGTCTTTCTTGGTTTTATTGCTTGAACCCACCTCCTACAAAGTTCAGCACCTTTTGGAAATTCGTGGAAAGACAAAGCCGGACATTTTCTTTTAGAATTTGAACAAAACGGAGCACTGCACTTGTCTTCACGGTCGCGCCATTGTTTTACCCAACTATGACGACTTCCAGTTTGCAAACGTGGAAGTGTGAAAAGGGTCCATGCGCTGCTTTTACAAAATGCCGCGATAGTGGACGTGTAATGACGTCACTCAACAAGCGATCTCATTGGCTTTGCAGGGTGAGATAGAATATATTTTCAACTTTTTATTCTTAATAATTATATTTTTTTATATATAATTAAATCATGGGTTTACAGTCTTATAAATAGTTGAGCATCTTTAATTATTTTAATCTGCTATTTAATTCTGGATTCAATTCTGCTTCTGTCTCTACCCACAGGTAACCTGGTTTACATGAGGCTGGAGACATGAACAGTAAAAATGCTGATGAAGATGTGAATAATGATGAGACGAACACAGGAAACTGGAATCTTTTAAAAAAAATTCTGGAAAAGCCGTACAAAAAAAATAGCACCTTTCAAGGCACTTGCCATCTGTTATATGTCTAGTCTGTTTGGCTTTGAGTTTGTTCCTTTGTTCAGTTTTCCCACCACGCCTGTGTTCCTATAGTCACCATCATTATGAGTTAATTTGTCCCAGCTGTGTCTTGTTAATTAATCTAGTCATCGCCTTGTTTTCCCTGTGTATTTAGCCCTCTGTTTGCCCTCAGTGTTTGTCAGTTCTTGTTCCTGTAAACTGGTGGTTTACCTGCATGGTTCCTGAGTTTGTCATTCTGAGTTCTCCGTCACCTTCGTGAGTCTGAGCAACACTAAGTTTGTAACAGAAGAACTGACCAAAACTTTTTATTTTGCTGTGTTTATCCTCCTCTGTTTTGTTTGAGTTTTCCCCATGTTCCCCATGGCCCTTCCTGCAGTTTGTCTTCGCTGCCTGGAGCAGTGAGACCGCTCGCTGTAATCTCATTCCTGGACCTTGCGTGGCAGATGCACTTCCCTGACCACCC
Organism: Paracanthobrama guichenoti; assembly: GCA_018749465.1. Taxonomy (NCBI): domain Eukaryota; kingdom Metazoa; phylum Chordata; class Actinopteri; order Cypriniformes; family Gobionidae; genus Paracanthobrama; species Paracanthobrama guichenoti. The sequence continues at coordinate 2,206,226 of CM031951.1, read as the reverse complement.
ACTCTGTGGTTTTTACTTTGCTGGCCTGAGTGAGTGGTCAAAGGCACGTGTTCCAGGGGGTGGTCTATAATAGAGGATTTTGCTGCATTCGTGGAGTGGGTATTGGTATCCCAGGACTCGCCACTTACCATCGGCCCTGCTGAGGAGGACAGCAGTACCACTCCACCACTGCCAGAGACCAGCCAACCACCACCGGCGAATTACGCAATGGAGAAGTTGCACAAGCCCACCGCAGACCGTGGGGACCAGCCGCCTACGAGAGACGAGCCCGTACTGAGGACCAGGATGAAGTGTCTCATCACCAACAAGGTCTGACCAGGTGCGTGAGCTGGCAACGCCGTACATCGCTGAGGGAGTGATTTATGGAGCTCGAGGGCTGGGAGGAAAGCCCTGCCCACACCACCGTTGTGGCAACATTGACTGAGGTCGCTGGCAGCTATATTGAGGAACTGAAGGACATTTTATGAGAATTTAATAGACTTTTTGTTGAGGTTATTCCTAGTCCCCCTGTATCCCCAGCACCCCCTGTTTCTCCAGTGTCTCCTGCCTCTGAATTCCCACCTCCTCAATTGCTCTATTCTTCAGTCCTCCCTTCCCTGCTGTCCTTCCGCCCACACCGAGTGTCTTCAGGCCACCAGCTCTGTCCGGCACTGAGGTTCCCCTGTCTCCGCCTCTGTGCCCCCTGCTTTGCCTCGGCCTGTCTACTCTCTGGTGCCCCTCTGGCTCCTCCCTCCCTCGGCTCCACGGGGTTCCAGCGGCCAAATGGCTTCTCCGGGCTCCCTTGTCTCTCCGGCTCCGCCTCGGTCAGTCTTCAACCTGCCTTCACCTGCGGCTTCGTCTGGGACCGCCTTCCCCTCAGCTCTGCCTTCATCCTCGGTTGCACCGGCTTAGCCTCTGTCCTGTGGTTTTCCGGCTCCACCTCAGACGCTCATCGCCATGGCTTCACCTCGGTCTCCTGGGCCTCCATCATTGCTGGCGGCTTCGTCGTTGATTTTAGAGTTGACCGGGAAATTACCTGTTGTTGATGCGTGTGACATCATCAGTGCCGCCTTCGGGTGAGAACTAGTGAAAGACGGTTTAAGGTAAGTAAAGATATAAAATGTAAGTCATTATCAATTGTTTTTGTATGTGAGTATTTTGAGCTTTATTTGTTTAAAGTACTAATGCGTCTTTTATTTGATAAAGTACTAATTGTTGGTGACTTTAATATCCATGTAGATAATGAAAAAGACGCATTGGGATTAGCATTTAGAGACGTTCTAAACTATTGGAGTAAGGCAACACTTGTTCGGACCCACTCATCGCCTTACTCATACGTTAGACCTAATATTGTCACATGGAATAAATGTTGATACCGTTGAAATTCTGCAGCAGAGCGACGACATCTCAGATCATTACCTAGTATCATGTATACTTAATTTAGCTAAGGCTGCAAAGCCGTCCCCTCGCTTCAAATATGGCAGAACTATCACTGCCGCCACTAAAAATTGCTTTTTAAATAAACTTCCTCATCAGTTTCATCTCCTCAGCATCCCAGATAGCCTAGAGGCACTCGATTTTGCAACAGAAACTATTGACTCTCTTTTTTCCAGCACTTTAGACACAGTTGCTCCCCGGCGCTTAAAGATTAAAGAAAAGTCCAACGCCGTGGTACAACGAGCACACCCAGGCCCTTAAAACAGCAGCCAGAAAAATGGAGCGCAGCTGGAAGAAAACAAAATTAGAGGTTTTTCGTAATTCATGGAAAGAGAGCATGATCGCATACAGAAAGGCTGTAAAAACTGCTAGATCTGCTTATTTCTCGACTCCTCTTAGAAGAAAACAAACACAACCCTAGGTATTTATTTGATACAGTGGCTAAGTTAACCAAAAATAAAGCTTCTACTTCTGATGGTTGTAAACCGCACAGCAGTAATGACTTTATGAACTTCTTTACGTGTAAGATCGATAATATTAGGAAGAAAATTATAACCATGCAGCCGTCTACTACAGTGTCACATCAGACAGAGCAATGTTGTGTCACTGAGAAAATTACATTCATTCACTGCTATAGGAGAGGAAGAATTGGCTAAACTCGTTAAATCCTCTAAATCAACATGTATGCTCGACCCTATACCGACTAGGCTATTAAAAGAGCTGCTACCAGAGGTCATAGATCCTCTTCTTAATATCATTAACTCCTCTTTGTCATTAGGATATGTACCGAAAATGTTTAAGTTGGCTATTATCAAACCACTAATTAAAAAACCTCAACTTGATCCTACAGAATTAGTCAATTTATAGGCCAATCTCAAATCTACCCTTCCTGTCAAAAATACTGGAAAAGGCAGTGTCTTCACAATTGTTCCTTTTTAGAAAGAAATGGTATCTGTGAGGATTTCCAGTCAGGATTTAGACCGTATCATAGTACTGAGACTGCTCATCAGAGTTACAAATGATTTACTCTTATCCGATCGTGGTTGTATATCTCTATCAGTGTTACTCGATCTTAGCGCTGCATTAGACATTATCGACCACAACATTCTTTTGAATAGACTCAAATTATGTTGGCATTAGTGGAACTGCATTGGCATGGCTTAAATCATACTTATCTGACCGTTATCAGTTTGTAGCAGTAAATGAAGAGATGTCACACCGATCACAAGTTCAGTATGGAGTACCGCAGGGCTCGGTGCTAGGACCGTTGCTCTTCACCCTGTACATGCTACCACTGGGAGATATCATTAGGAAGCATGGCATTAGTTTTCACTTATGCTGATGATACTCCGCTCTATATTTCTTCACGCCCTGACGAAACTTACCAATTCACAAGATTAACGGAATGCATAGCTGATATAAAACATTGGATGTCTAGTAATTTCCTGCAACTTAATTCAGAAAAAAATGAATTTAATTATTGGACAAAATAACTCTGCAAGTAGTAACCTAGAATACTGCAACACTCTGGCTGCTCTGTCAAGTCCTCGTCGTCAGTTAGGAACCTGGGTGTGCTCTTTGATGCCAATCTTTCATTTGAAAGCCACGTTTCTAACATCTGTAAAACCGCATTCTACCATCTTAAAAATATATCTAAATTACGGCACATCCTTTCGACGCAAAATGCTGAACAGTTAATTCATGCGTTCATGACCTCAAGGCTAGATTACTGTAATGCTTTACTGGGTGGTTGCCCTGCTCGCTTAATAAACAAACTCCAGCTGGTCCAAAACGCAGCAGCTCGAGCTCTTACTAGAACAAGTATGACCATATTAGCCCGGTTCTGTCAACACTTCATTGGCTCCCTATTAAACATTGTATACATTTTAAAATCTTGCTTATTACTTACAAAGCACTAAATGGTTTAGCTCCCCAGTACTTGAGCGAACTCTTAACGCATTATACTCCATCACATCTATTGCGGTCTCAAAACTCTGGCCAGTTGATAATACCTAGACTATCAAAATCAACTGCAGGCGGTCGATCCTTTTCCTATTTAGCGCCTAAACTTTGGAACCATCTTCCTAGCATTGTTCGGGAAGCAGACACACTCTGTCAGTTTAAATCTAGACTAAAAACGCATCTCTTTACTATGGCTTGCACATAAAACATTCTCAATTTCTATTACTCAAATCAGTAAATGATTGTTAGGCTGCATTAACTAGGTCAGCCGGAACCGGGAACACTTCCCATAACACCTGATGTACTCGTTACATCATAAGAAGAATGGCATCTACGCTAATGTTAGTCTCTGTTTATCCCGAGGTTTACTGCAGTCGGCCGGATCCAGGCCGTATCCAGATCAGATGGTGGACCAGCGCCTGGACATGACCAACACATCCCTGAAGTGTCTGCAGAGAACATGTCAAATAATCTCCCCCCGTAAATGCTGCATCGACACGACATCCTCATTAAACCCATCTTCGGCGTGACTACTCCAATCTCTCGACTAATCTAACAAATATCTGTTTGGCTAATATGAATTAAGACCTGCTATGTTGCCAGAATTATAATCATACACTGTTTGTTCGTCAGCTAGAGGAGAACTGGCACCCCGACTGAGCCTGGTTTCTCCCAAGGTTTTTTTCTCCATTCTGACCCTGAAGGAGTTTTGGTTCCTTGCCACCGTTGCCTCTGGCTTTTGGCTTGCTCAGTTGGGGACACCTAAATTTCATCTATATTACCGATCTGCCCGCATTGATGCTATATGATACTTGAAATTAGCTGGATAACATCACCGTTTCACCAGAACGGCTGTACAAATTCTGTTGCATTATTTTCCTGTTAACAATGTGAAGCTGCTTTGAAACAATTGGACTTGTTAAAAGCACTGTATAAATAAAGGTGATTTTTGATTTGCAGAGACCGACCGTTTCGCTCAACCTTCAAAGTGATTAAGTGGTCATTGATTTGCATTCTATAAATCACCAAGGATCACCGTTTCCGCTAAACATCATCTTTACTGTTACTCAAATTGTTATTTCTGGATGACCTATCCCTTTAAATTAATACTTAAATCGTCACTATACCGGTTTATCCCTTAATAATGTTTATTTTATATAGCGCCTTTCAAGAACCCAAGGTCGCTTCACAATGGAGTACAATCAGTGGGTGTACAACAAATAACTACAGATAGACAACAACAATGCCATAAAATCAAAAGAACATTTAATACAATAAGTGGTCATAAAGCAAAACATAGGAAGTGTGAGATAACATGAAGGAAGAGAAGGTGAGAGAAAGCAGATTACTTACTGAGGAAAAAGAGGAGTTTTAAGTTGGGACTTAAAAGTCTGGAGAGTAGGTGCGTTACGGCTATTCAGGGGCAGCTTATTCCATAGTTTGGGGCCAGTAACACTAAAAGCCCTTCCACCCACAGTAGAGCATTTAACCTTGGGGATGACAAGCAGGTTTTCACTGCTAGATCTGAGGGTCCGGGCAGGAACATATGGCTGGACTAATTCAGTTTGGTATTTTGGTGCAGGGCCATGATGGCTTTATAGACTAAAACCAAGAGTTTAAACTGGATATGACTGGCAACAGGAAGCCAGTGAAGTTGGTTGAGGATGGGAGTGATGCGCGCTGATTTTTTTATTAAATGTTAGGGCTCGAGCAGCAGAGTTTTGCACCAATTGGAGACGGTGTATTGATTTAGTAGGTAAGCCGCTATATAAGGCGTTACAGTAGTCCAATCTAGAGGTCACAAAAGCATGAACAACAGTCTCAGCATCTCTAAAGTTAAGGGAACGGCGGATACGAACAAAATTTCGCAAATGGAAAAAGCAAGATTTTACTGTCATACCAATATGTGATTCGAGGGATAATGTGGAGTCAAACAGTACTCCCAGATTTCGCACAGTTTTTGACGGTCTAATCTGGATGCCATCAATATCAATGAAAAAGTCATGTGTCCGATTTTTTGGATTTAGGGCCAATCAACAGGATTTCTGTTTTATCAGTATTTAGCTTTAAGAAGTTATCATTCATCCAGGTTTTAAGTTCCTGAAGGCAAGAGTTAACAGAGACTGGTAGACAAGCTGAATTGGGTTTAACCGTGAAATAAATTTGAGTATCATCAGCATAACTATGAAAGTTAAGACCATGCTGTCTGATTATCTGACCAAGTGGTAACCCATAGATGAGAAACAAGAGAGGACCAAGTACAGAACCTTGAGGTACACCATGAGAGATAGTAACGGTACCTGATCGATCCTTGCCTATCCTAACAAACTGCTGTCGATCTGATAAATATGAGGTCAACCACTGAAGAGCAGCACCAGTGATGCCTATCGAAGATATTCGTGAAGGCAGCGTGGAGTGGCACACAGTGTCAAAGGCTGCACTGAGATCAAGCAGAACTAGGATAGTGTGTGCACCAGAATCAGAAACCAGAAGGAGATCGTTAAGCACTTTTAAAAGTGCTGTTTCTGTACTGTGATTGGGGCGAAAACCTGATTGAAGTGGTTCAAAAAGATTATTTTGCTCTAGATACGATTGCAGTTGTGTTACGACAACCTTCTTAAGCAATTTGGCAACAAATGGGAGGTTTGATATTGGTCTGTAGTTGTTCTTAATGGTGTTATCAAGGCCAGAGATTTTTTTAGAATTGGAGTGACAGCTGCTACTTTTAGATCCTGCAGAACATAGCCAGTGGCAAGAGATCTATTTATAATATGAATAACTGATAACTACATTACAGAAGAACTATCAGGAGCTTATTTGTCTGGGGAAGTTGGAGATGTTAATTGCACATTTTTTTTTTTTTTCTCAACAGGAGCTGTAAGGATTAACCAGGCCTCTACCAGTGCAGCAGATACTGAAATTGATTCGTATGCCATCCGTTGGTTTAATCTAGCCTCTGACCGTGGCGGCGGACAGAAAGAATGTGCAAGAGCCAAAGAGGCATTAACTGAGGTAAATTTAAGATAGAAGAAGCATAGTGGAAGTTTGTTTTTAGCCATTACTGTTTTTCATTAGCATAACATTACAATGAGGAATAGTGGCTAACCTCACTGCATTTTAATATGTTAACATTACCAGATTAAAAACATTAATCTGGTCATTTTCATTTAAAGCATAATGTGTAATTATGGCAATGGTTAGCATAAGTAGCCTTTAGCATCACATAAATATATTGCTGCCTCATATGATAATCCCTCTCAGATCACAGTTGGAAGTTATTTCAAACACTCGCTGGTGTCTGAACACTGGTGTTTAAATGGAGTAGTTTACAGAAAAAAAAACAGCAGTGTCATAATATACTTTTTTTTTTTTTTGTGCTAGATTTTGTAAAATAGCTCAAATATAGACAAAACTCTGGTCAATCAATATTCTGGCTCTGAACGCTGCTTCAGTGGAACTCAACTAAACTAACAGCTTTCTTCTTGGTCTTTTGTTTGCAGATGCATCATGGGAATTAACTGGCACGTGTGACGTGGCTTGTAGTTCCATGGATTTCCTACTTTTCTTGTTTGGTCTTGGTGTTTGCGGTTCATATGAACCTTTTGGGAATTTTTTTTTTTTTTTTTTTTTTGCAACTTTTCACTGCCTCTTTTCTACTCCTTCATAACGCTTACTTTAACTTTTTGTTTTCTAAGAGCTTCATGTTGAAACCTAAGAGAAAATATCAGTAGCATAAAGCCGAAAGTGTCTACAAAATGGCTCCGCTGTGTTCGGTCGCCGTTCAGGTCGCTCCGCGAAGACTGTGCTTTTATTTACTATTTTACTTTCTTTTACTCTCAATTTTTACAAACTTATCAACTGCATTGATCTGCTATGACAGCAAAACTCTTTTGGACATTGGTTACCTCTACACTGGACTGTTTCAGGACACTTTCGCCGATCCTCTGTGGCCATCTGAGATCCTTCGGAACGGCGAGTTGAACAATGGCCAGAGTCGAAAGCGAAGAATCAAGAAACACCGTGGGAAACGCGCTGGGAACCGCAACAGACTGAGGAAAAGGGCATTCAGCCCTCCCCTCCCGAGCATTCTGCTAGCAAATGTTCAATCCTTGGAAAATAAGATGGACGATCTTAGAGCCAGGATAAGTTTTCAACGGGACATGAGAGCCTGTAACATCTTTTGTTTGACCGAAACATGGCTCATGCCCGCGGTCCCGGACACAGCGGTGACGCCGTCGGAGAACTTCTCTGTTTTTCGGATGGACAGAACAGCCGAGGCCGGTAAATCCAAAGGCGGTGGAGTATGCTTCATGATCAACAAGAAATGGTGATCCCCAGGAACATCACCATTCTCTCGCGGTCCTGCTCGCCTCATCTGGAACATTTTAACAATCATTTGCCACCCATTCTATCTGCCGAGGGAATTTTCTGCGGTCGTCGCGACCGCTGTTTACATTCCACCACAGGCAGACACAGGGCTGGCTTTATCTGGCCTTCATGATGTTGCCAGCGGCGTCATAAACAAACACCCCGATGCTGCTTTCATCGTCGCGGGCGATTTTTAACAAAGCAAACCTAAAGAAAATCCTGCCAAACTTTCACCAGCACATCTCCTGTCCTACACGAGAAGCAAACACATTGGATCATTGCTACTCTCCATTTAAGAACGCCTATAAAGCGCGGTCACTACCAGCCTTTGGCAAATCGGATCATGCCGCCATTTTCCTCACACCTGAATCCAAACAAAGGCTCGTTCAGGAACCCCCGGTGAGGCGGGAAGTTAAGCGCTGGTCCCCCGATTCAGAGACCGCGCTACAGGCAGCTCTGGATGATGTTGACTGGGACATGTTCCGCGCGAGTTCAGCTGACATAAGTGATTTCACGGATGTGGCGCTTTGCTTCATCAACATGCTTACAGAGCAAGCCACACAAACAATAACAATAACATCCTTCTCAAATCAGAAACCGTGGGTGGACAATTCAATCCGTGCTGCAGTGAACACACGCACTGCCGCTTACAACGCCGGTCTCCTATCGGGGAACATGACTGAATACAGATCGTCCTGCTATGCTCTCAGACGCGCAGTTAAAGCAGCAAAGCTCCGTTATAAGGATCGAGTGGAGTCTCATTTCCAACTCAACAACTCGCGGCGCATGTGGCAGGGTCTGGAGTCCATCTGCTCTTTTGGATCTAAATCCTCTGCAGAGGTGAGCACTGATCCGTTGCTTGTGAACGAGTTAAACTCTTTCTACGCTCGCTTTGATTGTAATCACGGCAGCGCGACTCCGCCAAGTGGCGCGTCAGAGGGAATCACTCAGAGCAGCAACAACCACGTGATCTCTGTCTC
>CM031951.1:2095000-2190000 GCA_018749465.1 Paracanthobrama guichenoti | reverse complement strand
TAACTCATATATTCAGCAGATGGTTTAGCTATGTAAATGCCAGAATTACACAATCATGTCATACGCTTGGAGGACTAGAGGCGAAATCTCTGATAAAAGGCGGTAATGTTTGTATAAAAGAAAAAAGTGTGAGAGATATGCATGGTATTTTTAAATTAAAGATATTTTTGAAGCAAGTGGACTTCTGAGAAAGTGACGAGGATGAAATGAAGATTTTAGTGCTTATTTTACTTTCTTTACCACTTTGGTTTTCTTCAGCACAGTTTTCACGTTGTAAATCTCCAGTAAATGGGAAGGTTGAAAAAGTGTTGACCCGCATCTGTTCGCTGTGAGAGATGAGCCGTGCTGAACAGAAGCAATGACATGTTTATGGCCAGGTGTTGAGGAATAGACCATACCCAATTGCTCCCTAGGTTTACTGTTATTGTGTGAGATGGTCAGAGAGCAGTGAGCATGGAGAAGTGTTTCATCAGAAACATCTGTTCTTTTTCTCTCACTCTCCCCTTGATAGTTTCTCATCACGTCTATCACAGCAGTCTTACCCTAGTGTGTGTGTGAGTGTATATCTGGAAATGTAAGCATTTTATGCAGCAATTTGGTCAGGTTTACACTCAAAAATCTATTAAGGTTTACACATTTCAATTATATGACAAATTTTCATTAAATTGAATGGAGCATCTTTAAATGGTAGGCTGTCAAGTTTCAGTATACTAGTAGTCGATTCCTATGCAAAAAGATAGAATTACCAGGTTCAGAAATTAATAGAAGCATGGGGCAAAAATGCCACCAAAATGAATAAAAATGCCTCAAAATTTAAGATATGGGAGTAAAAATTCCCCTCTAATGTGTTTCTTTTTAACAAGATATCAAGAGTGCAAGCAAACATGCACATCTGCAAGCAACACACAGTGGTGTTTAGTTCCTGAATGAATCTGCGCTTTGATTAGTTTAATTTAATCTGTTTAATTAAATGATTCAATTACTCAATTATTAAGACAGGCTGCCACCTACTGGCAAATATTACACCTTAATGGAAAGGGTATTTCTGACCCTAGTTCATAATATGGATTTTAATACATCAAAATAGCCTATATTTGAGGGCTTATGTAAGGTTTTACAAAGGGTAACACTTTAAAATAAGCTCCCATAAGAGTGATGCATTTGTTACTGTGTTTAATCATCTTTTAACACTAATAAAAATACAACTGTCATTGTTAGTTGGAAACTGTTTTTAGTCTGAAAGAGTTACGGTTTAGTGTACAAAAATACACTGTATTGCCACGAAAACGTTTGGCATGTCTGCTTTTACATATACATGAAATTTAATGTTAACTCATTCTTAATCCGTAGGGTTTAATATGGAGTTGGCCCACCCTTTGCAGCTATAACAGCTTCAACTCTTCTGGGAAGACTTTCCACAAGGTGTGTTTATGGGAATTTTTGACCATTCTTCTAGAAGTGCATATGTGAGGTCAGGCACTGATGTTGGACTAGAAGGCCTGGCTTGCAGTCTCCACTCTAATTCATCCCAAAGGTGTTCTATCGGGTTGAGGTGCAGGCCAGTCAAGTTCCTCCACACTAATGTCTTTATGGACCTTGCTGCTGCTGCTGCTTAATGGTATGCAGTCATGTTGGAACAGGTAGGGGTCATCCCCAAACTGTTCCCACAAAGTTGGGAGCATGAAATTGTCAAAAATGTCTTCACTCCAGAGAGCACATCTCCACTGCTCTAGAGCCCAGTGGCAGCATGCTTTACACCACTGCGTCCGACGCTTTGCATTGCACTTGGTGATGTAAGGCTTGGATGCAGCTGCTCGGCCATGGAAACCCATTCCATGAAGCTCTCTACGCACTGTTCTTGAGTTAATCTGAAGGCCACACGAAGTTTGGAGGTCTGTAGCTATTGTCTCTGCAGTTGGCGACTTCTGCGCACTGTGTGCCTCAGCATCTGCTGATCCCACTCATGTGATTTTACATGGCCTACCACTTCATGGCTGAGCTGCTGTTGTTCTCAATTGCTTCCACTTTGTTATAATAGCACTAACAGTTGAGCGTGGAATATTTAGTAGTGAGGAAATTTCACAAATGGTGAACAGGTGGTACCACGCTTGAGTTCACTGAGCTCCTGAGAGCGACCCATTCTTTCACAAATGTTTGTAGAAGCGTCTGCATGCCTAGGTGCTTGATTTTATACACCTGTGGCCATGGAAGTGATTGGAACACCTGAATTCAGTGATTTGGAGGGGTGTCCCAATACTTTTGGCAATACAGTGTACATGATCACTGCAGCGCTGTATGCAGTGGGGGAAAACAAGCTATTCAAATGAACGCACATAGATCTTGTTAGACTTTACTTTTTGTAATGATTATGATTGGTTTTTGCTTGGTGCAATGCCGAAAAAGTTGCTGTGTGGTGTTTTGAACCTCTAATGGAGTTAAAAAACCTGATCTGAAGTTTTATACTGCCAAATAAACAGACGGAGCCTTTCATCAAGCCTGTGCAATACGTCCATTACAATTAAACATTTGCACTACATGATGCTGGTATTATTGTAAAGATGAAAAAGAAGAGATTTCATTACTGCAATAGCAAAAGTTTGTTTAACAAAAAGGCTTATAAAGTCATACTTGTCACGGGACTCGAACTGTGTCAAAAAGCAGTCAATTTATCGGTAAAGCAGTTCATGATGAGCGATCACATAGCGACAGAATGCGCAAGGTTATTAACGTACAAAAGATTAAAAAGTCTTCTATAAATCCATTAAATTCAGGAACACTGAAAAAACATCATCAAAAGACTGGTTGATTTATGAAGTAGGCATGTCATGTAATATTTGGGGGAGCAGCATGCATGACGAGAAAATGACATCTCTGGCCTTTCTATTGGGTCTTTTGTCCAGTCACAGATACTGTATGGACAATCCGACCCCTATACGGCTCAGTTTTTCTATGTATCTTGCTCTGTCAAGCGGCAGAAGTGATTCTACGTAGGCTATACTGGGTTAACACCATGCATTTCCAGTGTGGGGGAATGGATTATTTCCCCCGCCGACAACCCCAACCCCTATAGTAATAATTTATGAAAAAAAAACAGAAATTTGGAGACTTTTCTGCAAGACAGTGACAATACCCTGTTTTCACAGACAGGGCTTAGACTAAAACAGGATTAGGCCTCCTGACAAACTTAATTTGACAAAACTTGTATTGTTTATATATGCATATCTATACACTCTAAGATAATGTATTTCACAAACAAAACAAAGAAAAAACAGTGCAGCCCCTCACTCATCGCTCTCCTAACGGCCCTTTGAAAAAGACCAAACAAATTAATCAACCATTGTGTCACCTTTTTTTATTCCCTTTTTCACAGTTAAAGCCTTTTGGTGCACCACATCCAAGCTGATCTAGATGAAATGCTCAGTAGGGTCAGACAAAAACAGATGGCGAAGAAACGACACACGCTAACTGCAAAATAATTAAGGTGAAGAATTAAGTGTGAAACCATCAGAAACCCTTTAGTCTCCAGCGCCACCATTTTCCAGAACTGCAACCTACCTGGAGTCTCCAGAAGTGCAAGGAGTCAGGATCTCAGAGACTTAAGTTATCTAAAGAATCCTAAAAAATGACCCCCACTTCATAAAAATCACAAGCGGATATGTTGTAAAATACATGGTTATGGTTTCAAACCTGTCTTGGAGTACCACCAGCTCTGCACATTTTGTATGTCTCCCTATATCTGGCACACCAATTGCAGGTTTTACAGTCTCTACTAATGAGCTCATGAGTCGAATCAGGTGTGAGAGATGAGGGAGACATACAAAATGTGTTAATTATAAAGTGAAGATTCTGGTGTAACCTACTAATAAGGACTCAGTATTATCAAATCCTTCAGAAAGCATTACAAATTATTTGGAACAGTATTCTAAAATGTTACTATATTGGGTATCTTTTGTGCATTTGTTATTTGAATTAGCACTAAATAAAAAAGGGAAAAAAGCACAGGCAGCTGAGTGAGGAGATGGCTAAAGCTCCTCAGATCTCATTACTCAGCGGAAACTGCAAAAATATCTTTCCAAGAAATTTCAGTAGACAAAAAAAAAAAAACACCAGACAATATGAGCTGTGGAGAATAATAAGTGATCTAGGAGCTTTATACAGATTTTTGCAGTGGATGGCGTTGAAAACATTCACACTTTCACACCTGTTATAGTGCTGATCTGAATAAGATCTATTGACCTTCAGAACAGATCTGATGTATTTACAGCCTAATACAACACTGAAGAGCTGTTTTATGATTATTTATTTTAGTTAGTGAGCTGATGGCACCACCTACTGCAAAACATAAAAATAAAATAAATTACTTCGCAAAACCTGAACCTGGACTAGACTTTAAAGTCCCAGTGAACCGGAAGTAGCAACTGCGTTTTCTTCAGTGCTGTGACGCATTTCCAAGTGAAATGGAATATTGAAATAGAGGGCAGGGTTTTACTTCAGCGCTCCTCTCCATCTCATGCTCATAGCAGCCTAACGGTTGGAGGGGATTGGTTAAGGATATTCAAACCCAAGCAGTCAAACTGACATCATCGGAAAGGGAATGCGGTTTCTCTCCAGTATGAACTCTTTCATGATCTTTCAGGTTTCCTGACTGAGAGAAACTCTTTCCACAGTGTGAGCACTTGTACGGTTTCTCTCCAGTATGAACTCTCTGGTGTGATTTTAAGTTGCTTGATTAAATAAAGCTCTTCCCACAGTCAAAGCACACATAAGGTCTCACACCAGTATGAATACTCTCATGCTCTTTTAATGTCTGCAGTCATGAAAAACTCTTTCCACATAAAGAACAAACATGAGGCTTCACACCAGTATGAACTTTAAGGTGTTTTGTTAAGTATTTTATCACACTGATCAGCTGAATGATCTTACTCCAGAGTGACAGCGTACATGACTGTTGAGAGAGCTTTTGTGAGCAAAACTCTCCACACTGAGTGCATGTGAACGGTTTTTCTCCAGTGTGAATTCTCATGTGCACATTTACGTCCTCTTTGTGACTGAAACTCTTTCCACACACAGCAGGTGAAAGATCCTTCTACTGCAGGTTTTCGAGCTTGTTTTTGTGTGAAACACTTTTCAGTCCATGAAACGACTGCGTTTCCATCTTCATTTGTGAAATAATGAGGGTTTTGAAACTGATGTTGTTTGTTCATATTCACTCCCATCAGGTCTAAAATCAACACATCAAGTTTTCAAAATTAAAGAACAAGAAATATACTATAGTGAGTCACACGTAAGCAAAAACAGTCCTTTTTCAGTTTTCATCTGAATGTTTCTCATCAGTCATTAAAGAGAATGAAGGAAAACACCAACCTGTTTGTTCATCTGTAGCTTCATCTTTTATTCTGCAGGGTTCTTCCTCAAACTCCATCTTTACAATAGTATGTCAGTAGTTTCTCCTGGAGTAATTCCTCCTGCTGCTGCTTCTCCTGTGGGAAGATGGGAATATTCCCCAGCATTTAAACTCTCATGAACGGCTGTAGGGCTGTAATCAACCAAAGAAAATCTCGGTCGACTAAAGTCCTGAAATTTTAAACTAAAAATTATGTTAGCAAAAAAAAACCAAAATTAATTAGCTGCGCACTGTGCAACTGGTAGTCTTGTTGTCTGCCTAAATGAATTATAAATAAACATAAAAAACTAGTAGGCTATTTGCAGTATATTAAATGGTTATTTTGCAGTAAAATGAGTCTGACACACAACTCTGTCGGCTCACTTGCACCTGCGCAATATCATAGCCTATGATTTCCGAAAATATAGTAGGGTACTAACGGGGCTAAAGGCTCCATGGGGTAAAAGGCTCCTTTTTTTATTTTCTTCTAAACCACTAGATGGCACAAAAACTTGCCTCAGCACTTTCCAAAACATCCGCTTTTCAAGATGCACGTGGAAATTTGTCTGATCTTTGACGTGATCTCGGGCAGCAGCGCAAAGTTGATTTGATCTAATATTTGTTGTTTTTTAAAATGTTGTAGATTTAAGTAGCAAATAAATATCGCTAAAATGATTGAATATATTTTGAAACAAAGGTCTTGTTAATGTTTGTCAGTTTTGCCCAAGGTAATTAAAGCAACAGTTTTACAATAACAGAAGAATATGTAAAAGTATGGTATCTGGGGTAAAAGGCCCCCCTGCTGTCGGGGCAAAAGGCACCATATTTAACATGATCATAAACAGCGGCTGACTTTAACATTGGATGACATGACATGGATACATTCAGATTGTAAGTATCATATATTAAGTTGTGTGTCCACCTTATCTCTAGATAATCACCATATTTATAATGAAAACATCAGATTTAAAAATGTCATATAATCATATCATATAATAAAATATAATTTATTGTCACTACTTTAAATCTATATTAAATTATTATGGGATCTCCTTCAATGCTTTCAGAATCTTTACTTTTTAAATTATTTTGTTTCTATATTTTTCAGATATATTTCTATATTAACATATTTTAATAATAGCATATTTACTGATCAAAAATGAATTCTTTTATTCATTAAAATAAACAGAAAATAGTTCAAACTTAGCTATAGTGATTGTTTTGAACAAGTATTAACTTAGACATTATTAAAAACATATTATTTTAGCTGAAGTATTTGTATTAATACTGTGTGCCTTTTGCCCCCATGCTGGTGAGCCTTTAACCCCATGTGTGGGGCCCCCTCGACACCCCATACATTTTTAAGATTTTTAAATAAAAGAAACCACTTTTATGATTAATATTCACACAAAATCTGTTGCTCCATAAATGTTAAATACAAACATATATATTTTTCTGTATATCATACATTATAGGAGTAGTGAAAAGCACTTTTTAAGGTGTGCCTTTAGCCCCAGTGTGCCCTACTATGTTGTCAACTAGTGATATCATCACAAGAACTTTTGAGGAATATGCAACATAATTTAGACAATTGTTTTTGTCATATGTATTATAATAACTGACAGACACTATCATTTCAGCCGATCTGTGCAGCTCGAACAGCTGAGACACGAATAGACTATTAACTTAAAGCTTTTACCCAAACACAAAAGGCACGTCCACTTTAATAAAAAAAGGAATATTTATTAAACAAGCCAGATCAAGAGCAGAAACGAAATAAAGTGCATAACTGAAAAATAAAGCATAGGCTCAAAACTAATACAAACAGTGGGCACAGCACATATCATAAAATAATAAAGTGCCCAAATCCAATAAATAATACTAGAAATAAATTTGCAGTTTGCACAATAATAAAAGGGAACCATAAAAGTAGGCTACAACATATGTTCATGTAGCCTACTCAAAACAGACGGGGCAACCTAACGCAGACGCCGAAGTTAGCTTACTATTTTTAGGTGATATGACATGTTTGTTGTCGAGCTGTGATATGCAAACTGTTGCTTGCAAAATTTGCATTCAACTTTTTTCCCATTTTCTATAAAAAAAAAAAAAAAAATGCTGCCACACTGCCGATGTCTTTGTTGATGTTACCTGTGAAACAGGGGTGCTCTGAAAACACCCCCATTAGCAATTAGTGCTTTCCACCTGATGAAATGAACGTAGCAAAAAATCGACCAATCAGAATTTTGGTCGAGCCAGAACATATCGACTAATCCACTGGGAGATTACAGCTCTACTTACATTAGCTATAATTTATCATTAAAAAAAAACTGATTTTTGCCAGATTTAATTTGTTCATTACATTGAAAGAAAACAACTCATAATCGTCACAAAAATGTGAAGAACCAGTCAATAACGAGTTGGTACAACATCAGTTGGTTCATTTCAATTAATTTCTCAATGATTCACTAAATGACTCGTTTAATCGTTTGAATTTAGATCTCTCAATAAATAAATGAATGAATGTGTGTGAATTCCACTTCTCATATTTATTTTCCCTTCCCCACGCTCAATTACATTTTTTTCCTGGACTCAGATACATATCAAATCAAATCAAATCACCTTTATTTATATAGCGCTTTTAACAAGTCCAATTGTTTCAAAGCAGCTTCACATTGTTAACAGGAAAATAATGCAACAGAATTTGTACAGCCGTACATTTGTGCGGTGGCAAGGAACCAAAACTCCTTCAGGGTCAGAATGGAGAAAAAAACCTTGGGAGAAACCAGGCTCAGTCGGGGTGCCAGTTCTCCTCTGGCCGACGAACAAACAGTGTATGATTATAATTCTGGCAACATAGCAGGTCTTAATTCATATTAGGCAAATAGATATTTGTAAGATTATTCGAGAGATTGGAGTCGTCACGCCGAAGACGGGTTTAATGAGGATGTCGTGTCGATGCAGCATTTACGGGGGGAGTTTATTTGACATGTTCTCTGCAGACACTTCAGGGATGCGTTGGTCATGTCCAGGCGCTGGTCCACCATCTGATCTGGATACGGCCTGGATCCGGCTGACTGCAGTAAACCTCGGGATAAACAGTGAGACTAACATTAGCGTAGATGCCATTCTTCTTATGATGTAACGAGTACATCAGGTGTTATGGGAAGTGTTCCCGGTTCCCATAACATGTCATTGTTCGGTTGCTCGAGCGCCCTCTACTGGAGGAACTCCTGTGAATGCGTCGCGTTAAAGTTGCTCATTAAAAGAGATGAAAAGACATTCTAGCCAATCTTGATAAGTTAGGAGATAGCAATATTATTTAAACTCCCGAATTAAATTTAATAGATCTTTATCTATTTCTCACGTGTAGACATATATTTTTTTCTTTATGAAACTCTTAACACATTTTTTTTTTAATGAAATTCTCTGTAGTTTGTTAAATTCCATCTTCATTTGCGAAATGATGAGGTTTTTGAAATGGATGCTGCTTGTCTTTGGAGCTTTGTGACATGAGCTTTGATTGGAGCTTTGTGACATGGTGCATTATCCTGCTGGAAGTAGCCATCAGAGAATGGGTACATGGTGGTCATAAAGGGATGGACATGGTCAGAAACAATGCTCAGGTAGGCCGTGGCATTTAAACGATGCCCAATTGGCACTAAGGGGCCTAAAGTGTGCCAAGAAAACATCCCCAACACCATTACACCACCACCACCAGCCTGCACAATGGTAACAAGGCATGATGGATCCATAATCTCATTCTGTTTACGCCAAATTCTGACTCTACCATCTGAATGTCTCAACAGAAATCAAAACTCATCAGAACAGGCAACATTTTTCAGTCTTCAACTGTCCAATTTTGGTGAGCTTGTGCAAATTGTAGCCTCTTTTTCCTATTTGTAGTGGAGATGAGTGGTACCCGGTGGGGTCTTCTGCTGTTGTAACCCATCCACCTCAAGGTTGTGCGTGTTGTGGCTTCACAAATGCTTTGCTGCATACCTCGGTTGTAACGAGTGGTTATTTCAGTCAAAGTTGCTCTTCTATCAGCTTGAATCAGTAGGCCCATTCTCCTCTGACCTCTAGCATCAACAAGGCATTTTCGCCCACAGGACTGCTGCATACTGGATGTTTTTCCCTTTTCACACCATGCTTTGTAAACCCTAGAAATGTTTGTGCATGAAAATCCCAGTAACTGAGCAGATTGTGAAATACTCAGACCGGCCCGTCTGGCACCAACAACCATGCCACGCTCAAAATTGCTTAAATCACCTTTCTTTCCCATTCTGACATTCAGTTTTTGACCAGGACCACACCCCTAAATGCATTGACACAACTGCCATTTGATTGGTTGATTAGATAATTGCATTAATGAGAAATTGAACAGGTGTTCCTAATAATCCTTTAGGTGAGTGTATATTTAATATTAAAAGGAGGGAGGAGAATTAAGGAATTTAGAAACTGGGTTGTTCATAATAGTGTGAAAACAAACAAAAAATAAACAGAAAATGTATTTTATGATTTAGATCCTTTACTGAAAACCAGTATTATATAACAGAAGATTTTACATTGTTGTTGGATGGATTAAATTAAATTAACATGCTTTTTAGTGCATCTGATGGAGACACAAATTAAGTTATGGAGTGAATAAATATAATTTTTTAGAAACAATATTTAGAAATAAGCCTGTTCCCTTACATGGTTCATTATCTGAGACCTTTATCTACAAAAATAAAAATGTTTAATAATGTAGTGTTATTTCTTTTTTTTTTTTTTTTTTTTTTTTTTTTTTTACATATTTTTGTCCCTTATCTCAAGAATCAGTGCTATATTAAACTGTAGGCCTATAGCATACACTTCAAGCTATTATTTAAGGCCTATTCATTTTATTATTCAATATGTGTTTACCTGTACAATAGCACCAGGCATGCCAGCTGTCATCTGGGAAAGACCATCCTTCAGCGCAAGCAACTTTGACATGAGAATCTCCAAGGTTGGCAAGAGGGTGCTGTAGTAGCAGTCATCTTCTCCTTGTAGTATATCTAATGCGGCAGCAAGAGGTCTTGACACTGCACAGTATTCCTTCAGGAACTGATACTCTCGCTCAGTGATGCCCTTTACAATCAGTCTAGAAAAAATGGTGTTTAAATCTCTGATTGGGATTTCTGTGATGAGAGACAAGGCGTCATGAGTCAAGTTCCAGCGTGTAGCAGTGGGCATGATGAGCTTTCTTTTTAGCACATCCTCAACCTGGTCTAAAGCCACAGTAGAGCGACTAGTTTTTGCCCAGAGAGCTGCAAACTTTGCGAGAGCACTTCTGTAAACTGCTTTACCGTCATAGTTACTGGTCAGCCATTTCTCCAGGTCAGGGACCTCCTCCTCCTCATTAGATGGCTTGTCAGAGTCAGACTCATCATCAGGATGGGATTCAAACATTCTAAAGGCTTTTACAAAATTGCTGCCATTATTGGTGACACATGCTGTTGCTTTATGTGATAGTCCAAAGGCTGAATTAACCTGTTCTATTTCGCTAGCTATGACATCGTAAGTGTGTCTTCCTCTCACCCTCTTGCAGGCAAGAGCAGCCTTCTTGTGTTTAAAACTAATGCTGTCTATCCAGTGCACTGTCATTCCTAAGTAACTTTTGTTGTTGGCGGACCAAATGTCCGCGGTGGTAGACACATGACTCGAAAGTTATTTTGAGCTTCGATTCCATGTCGGAATAACACTTATCTAGGTAATGGGAAAATGTTTTCCTGTCGGACGTTGGCTTGCAAGTCGCGGGTATTTTATCTAGTATTTTACTAAACCTAGGTGATTCAGTGGTCGACAGGCGAAGCATGTCTTCTACAATGAACCCTGCAACTAGCCTGTTAATTTCTGTTTGTGTTACCTGCTGCACTCCAAGACTTGAGAAAAGCTCAGCTTGTTTAGGTAGGGTCGGCTGCTGAGTGACTCCTTCAAATTGTAAGGAGCGGTTTTACTGCTAAGACAAAAGCTGAGATCCAACACCCTGCATTAAAACAATCTCAAAACTCAATCTGAAGAGAAGATCTCACAGAGAAACTGTAGGACACCGCCCTGACCAAAACCCTCTCCCCCTCTCTACCTCCCTTTCCCCCTTCCCCTGATTCAAGTTCCAGAATGCAGATATACTGCATTCTGCAGATATATATATATATATATATATATATATATATATATATATATATATATATATATATATATATATGCAGATATACTACATATGATTTATCTTGTGAATCTATTGTTTTATCCCTTTCATGTCTGGTGTTTTTAAAGGTCAGTGCGATTGGTAAAATGGTCTCAACATCACTGAAGTCACTGGTAGGGTTAGAAAGATTGAAACATATGAGAATTGTGTTCTCTTTTTGAGTGGTCTCTTCAAAGATATCTGATCCTCTCCCCCAAACTAGGTGTTTGTGTTGCAAATATTTACAACCCTTTGTTCTGGTCTGGGTATTTAAGGAAGGGTAGCAGGGCTGCCATTTGGGAACATTCTGTAGACAGAAGCCCCCATGCAGTGTTGTGTCAGTGTCATAAGAGACACACACACACACGCACACTGTATGTATTGTGCCAGATATGACTCTTTGAAACTATTTTCATATTACCTAATTGTATTTTATATTTTATGCTGAAAGTTGTGTACCATGGATTCATGTTTAATTATGTTCTTTAAGTTCTGTCTGGCCAAAATAAATGTTAATCTTGATTTATTCTGTATCTTTCTGAAATCATAGTGTCGCATGAGGAGTTTGTAGGAGTTTCCGTAAATCTTTCTGTCAGGGCAGATTCATATCGAGGACCCCATGACCGGAGCTTGGCGCTAAGCATGAGGGGCAATCCGATTTCTGACTGTCACTGTTATTAACAAGTTGCAGCTCTCGTGACTATTGATAAAATTACACTTTCTGTTATGAGTAAGCATGTGTGACTCACTTAAAGGTAAAATAGTTCACTCTGCAATCCTCTGTAATATCAGAACTGACTAATTTGCGTCCGTGAGGTAATGTAATTATAATCGCGAGCATTATCCTCTGAGCGACTCCGGGTCCCATGGAGGAACGAGTATTTTAAATTAAGAGATACTAAGAGAAATCAAAGATCTAAATTAAAATCACAACTAAACTTATGATCAGCTGTTAAGTTAAAAATGTAACAAATGTAACAAAGTTACAAAGAATTGGAGTCAGATAAAATTATTCATGGAGTCAGATTTAAAATTCGATGGTCATAAATTAAGTGAATCCAACAGAAGTTCTGAAAAGGCATACACGCAGAAGTCCTTCGACCAGGCCGTTAGATTCCGTCCTTGGGCTAACGGATGGACCTTACAAAATGACCGACGAGCAGGATCTTTCACCACAAGTTTTGTATTGCCATGCTGGGTTGAGAAATGCTTAGACAGGTTGCTCACTGAGTTGGCAGCAGTTGAAAGACACTTGTCACCTGGGCATAGAGTGCATTTCACACAAATATTTTTGTCCTTTTGAGCAATAAACTGAAAGTATTGTGAATATTGCCACTGGCCGAAACCCCCTGTCTCCGTCTCCATCTCCATTTCCCTCTCTGGCTCTCTTCTTTGCAGGCAGCAGCCACGTCACTCAAATCGATCTCTATGGCAGCGGTGCCCAGGCAAGCACACACACAGGCAGCACGTGCATGCACGCAGCACTTAAACAGATCAGAAACTTTACACACAGGCAAACATGGTTTGGGTAACGCAGGAAAGCGCATTCCTATAGTCTAGTAAAGTAATGTAGTTACCGATATTTTCTGTGTAATGCGTTACTTCACTTCATTACCCAAAAAGTAATATTGTAAATTTGTTAAAGTAATCCGTTACTTTGTAACTTGTTACTTGTCATTAACCCCCAACACTGGTAACACACCACACCTGTTCCTGATGCTCACTCTAGAACACGGAACAATGCCACCTTGTGGAAAAACACTGTAGGCCGTAACAATAGACTTGGTCGGCATTACTGAGAATGCCCACAAAAGTGTCATATTCGCCATATGCCGTGGGGGGAAACAAGCCATTAGAATGAATGCACGTAGACCTTGTTAGACGCTTTATCTTACTCTTTGTAATGATTACGATTTTATTTTTTTTGCTTGGTGCAGTCCCAAAAAGTTTTGCACATCTAGTAAGTTATCTGAAGTTTTAGAGTAAAGCTAAAGCATCTAACAAGGTCTATGTGCATTAATTCTAATGGCTTGTTTTCCCCCACGGCATATGGTGAATATGATGTTTTGTGACCAATAAAGTTGGTCTTTATATATATTTTTATTAGTGTTGTTTTGATAGATATGACACAGTATGACATTATGCTTACATGAAAACAGTTTTACTGTTATAAAAACAGCATTAGTGGAACTGAAGGTGTCAGAATAAACACGAAACACACATTGTTGTCATCTGTGAATCTGGCCAATCATGGAAAAGCTGTGTCATCATCAGAGGTGGTGCAGCCACTCTGGAGAATCTATCTTTATGAATAAGTCATTGAATCATTGGTTTACCCCGATTGATTCACTCAAAATGCAAATTCATTAAGAAATTATGTCCATGAAAAAATGTGCTCATGAATTAAAGAGGGGATAACACATACAGTTTCATCTCATGTTAATCTTGAGTACCTACAGAGTAGCATTGCATCCTTCATAACTCTTAAAAAGTCTTTAGTTTTATTAGATTTATAAAAGACAGATAAGCTGTACCCAGTGTTGGGGAGTAACGGAACTTACATGTATTCCGTTACAGTTACAATTTAAATAGTTGGTATTTAGAATACAGTTACATTGTTGAAATCAATGGATTACATGATGATACTTCTATGTTTCACAAGTTTATTCATTCTCTAATTCGCTCTTTCACTCCATGCACTTCCCAGAAGCCCCAATATGAAAACAAAAAAATGTGCGGTTTGCGTGATCAGTCACGATGGAGTTGGAAGAGGAGCAGCGGGAGCTAGAGATGGAGCCAGAACAACAGAGCCAGGGCAAGAATGCATTTCTATCTTGGAAATTCAAACAGCATTTCACATTAAAGAGAGAAAAGGGAGAACAAAATATAACTGCAGCCCAGTGTGTTAGTGAAGAGCGGCTCTGAGATCAGCAGTATACGCTGCTCCATCTGAAAGCACTGTGAGTTTGAGTCGCATAATGTGCATTTGAAAAAGCAACACGCATAAAAAATCTTCAAAATTAGTAATGTGACGCGTTCATAAACCCGTTGTCCAACAAAATACATTTAATAACATTTTAACTTCTACACCAAACACCAAACCTCAACATTCTACACCAAACGCTGCAAAGGTAGAGCTACTAAGATCATCAAGGACTCTAATCACCCTGCAAACCCTCATTTCACGCTGCTGCCATCTGGTAAGCGCTTCCGAAGCCTGATGGCCAAAACTGAGAGACTCAGGAGGAGCTTCTTCCCCCAGGCCATCAGACTCCTGAACTCAGTCACTTAACATCACGTGACTTCACTTCAGGATAAACATTGATACACTGACATTGCACTGCACTTTCTGTTCTCGTTGTTACTGTGTAACAGCCTGTTATAAACCTGTTTGCACATTATACTCTTATACATTTGTTAACCACATATTATTATTTATAAGTCTACAGTTTACTCACTGCACAGTCTACTTCAATTATTTTATTCCACTTCTTTATTCTTATTTTTTTTTTACTTTTTTTCTTCTACTTGACTTGATTATTATTATACTTGATATTATATAGTACTTTTTTATCCTATTTCTATTATAATTTCCTCCTTGTGGTTTTTACTGTGAATTTGCACTGTCCATGGAGCGGACCTGTTTACATTTCACTGCCGATTGTATACTCTGTATATAACTGTGTATGTGACAAATAAAACTCTTGAATCTTGAATCTCTTGAACTTCATATCGTCAGTCTAGTGTTATGTGAGCTGATGTGGCTTCTTATCACAGAATGAGGCAGACAATGCATTATTTTATAGTATTCTACAGGTGCTGGTCATATAATTAGAATATCATCAAAACGTTTATTTATTTCACTAATTCCATTCAAAAAGTGAAACTTGTATATTATATTCATTCATTACACACAGACTGATATATTTCAAATGTTTATTTCTTTTAATTTTGATGTTTATAACTGACAACTAAGGAAAATCCCAAATTCAGTATCTCAGAAAATTAGAATATTTTTAGAAATTTTGGCCAACTGAAAAGTATGAACAAGAAAAGTATGAGCATGTACAGCACTCAATACTTAGTTGGGGCTCCTTTTGCCTGAATTACTGCAGCAATGCGGCGTGGCATGGAGTCGATCAGTCTGTGGCACTGCTCAGGTGTTATGAGAGCCCAGGTTGCTCTGATAGTGGCCTTCAGCTCTTCTGCATTGTTGGGTCTGGCATATCGCATCTTCCTCTTCACAATACCCCATAGATTTTCTATGGGGTTAAGGTCAGGCGAGTTTGCTGGCCAATTAAGAACAGGGATACCATGGTCCTTAAACCAGGTACTGGTTGCTTTGGCACTGTGTGCAGGTGCCAAGTCCTGTTGGAAAATGAAATCTGCATCTCCATAAAGTTGGTCAGCAGCAGGAAGCATGAAGTGCTCTAAAACTTCCTGGTATATGGCTGCGTTGACCTTGGACCTCAGAAAACACAGTGGACCAACACCAGCAGATGACATGGCACCCCAAACCATCACTGACTGTGGAAACTTTACACTGGACCTCAAGCAACGTGGATTGTGTGCCTCTCCTCTCTTCCTCCAGACTCTGGGGCCCTGATTTCCAAAGGAAATGCAAAATTTACTTTCATCAGAGAACATAACTTTGGACCACTAGCCTGGGCTTCTGATGCTGTCTGTTGTTCAAGAGTGGCTTGACTCGAGGACTGTGACAGCTGAAACCCATGTCTTGCATACGTCTGTGTGTAGTGGTTCTTGAAGCACTGACTCCAGCTGCAGTGAATCTCCCCCACATTTTTGAATGGGTTTTGTTTCACAATCCTCTCCAGGGTGCGGTTACCTCTATTGCTTGTACACTTTTTTCTACCACATCTTTTCCTTCCCTTCGCCTCTCTATTAATGTGCTTGGACACAGAGCTCTGTGAACAGCCAGCCTCTTTTGCAATGACCTTTTGTGTCTTGCCCTCCTTGTGCAAGGTGTCAGTGGTCGTCTTTTGGACAACTGTCAGGTCAGCAGTCTTCCCCATGATTGTGTAGCCTACAGAACTAGACTGAGAGACCATTTAAAGGCCTTTGCAGGTGTTTTGAGTTCATCAGCTGATTAGAGTGTGGCACCGGGTGTCTTCAATATTCAACCTTTGCACAATATTCTAATTTTCTGAGATACTGAATTTGGGATTTTCCTTTGTTGTCAGTTATAATCATCAAAATTAAAAGAAATAAACATTTGAAATATATCAGTCTGTGTGTAATGAATGAATATAATATACAAGTTTCACTTTTTGAATGGAATTAGTGAAATAAAATCAACTTTTTGATGATAATCTAATTATATGACCAGCACCTGTAGATCACATATCAAATGTTGAAAGTGAGACATTTTGAAATGTCATGCCAAATATTGGCTCATTTTGAATTCCATGAGAGCTACACATTCCAAAAAAGTTGGGTAAGGTAACAATAAGAGGCCAATAAGTTATTTAGCAATAAGTTAAATGTACATATAAGGAACAGCTGGAGGACCAATTTGCAACTTATCAGGTCAATCGGCAACATGATTGGGTATAAAAAGAGCCTCTCAGAGTGGCAGTGTCTCTCAGAAGTCAAGCTGGGCAGAGGATCACCAATTCCCCCAATGCTGCGGCCAAAAATAGTGGAGCAATATCAGAAAGGAGTTTCTCCGAGAAAAACTGCAAAGAGTTTGAAGTTATCATCTACAGTGCATAATATCATCCAAAGATTCAGAGAATCTGGAACAATCTCAAGGCCGGAAAACCATACTGGATGCCCGTGATCTTCGGGCCCTTAGACGGCACTGCATCACATACAGGAATGCTACTGTAATGGAAATCTCAACATGGGCTCAGGAAGCACAGGCATTTTCTCTGGCCAAGGCTCGTTTAAAACGGACTGTGGCAAAGTGGAAAACTGTTCTGTGGTCAGACGAATCAAAATTTGAAGTTCTTTTTGGAAAACTGGGATGCCATGTCATCCAGACTAAAGACGACAAGGACAACCCAAGTTGTTCTCAGCGCTCAGTTCAGAAGCCTGCATCTCTGATGGTATGGGGTTACATGAGTGCGTGTGGCATGGGCAGCTTACACATCTGGAAAGGCACCATCAATGCTGAAAGGTATATCCAAGTTCTAGAACAACATATGCTCCCATCCAGACGTCGTCTCTTTCAGGGAAGACCTTGCATTTTCCAACATGACAATGCCAGACCACATACTGCATCAATTACAACATCATGGCTGCGTAGAAGAAGGATCCGGGTACTGAAATGGCCAGCCTGCAGTCCAGATCTTTCACCCATAGAAAACATTTGGCGCATCATAAAAAGGAAGATGTGACAAAGAAGACCTAAGACAGTCGAGCAACTAGAAGCCTGTATTAGACAAGAATGGGACAACATTCCTATATCTAAACTTGAGCAACTTGTCTCCTCAGTCCCCAGACGTTTGCAGACTGTTATAAAAAGAAGAGGGGATGCCACACAGTGGGAAACATGGCCTTGTCCCAACTTTTTTGAGATGTGTTGATGCCATGAAATTTAAAATCAACTTATTTTTCCCTTAAAATGATACATTTTCTCAGTTTAAACATTTGATATGTCATCTATGTTGTATTCTGAATAAAATATTGAAATTTGAAACTTCCACATCATTGCATTCTGTTTTTATTCACAATTTGTAGTGTCCCAACTTTTTTGGAATCGGGTTTGTAAAAATTCTTAAACCAAGATGATTGTACTAAATGAGTAAAATGACATAATATATTTTTTCATTTTCTGGGGGAAAACCCCCCAAAATGAAGTGAGTTTTTGCTTAAAACAACCCAAACCCCTTAAAATACCCAACGTAGGCTATAAAACAGCTTAAAATACCATTTTAGTTTTCTAATCAGTATATGAAAAAAAAAAAAAAACTTACTGTATGATAACCAAACAAGACTTGATTCAGTCATATTTTATTTGCAGAATGAACATGACAAAAGGAACAGATAGCTTATACATGACATTGAAGTTCCCCCCGGAGTTAAATGTTCTTGAAAGGACATTTATTTGTATTATGCATTATTACTTCAAGACATACATTAAATCTTTAACATGCCATTTTAGTTTTGTACATTAACAATAAGCTCCATTCATAATAAAAACAAACAAAACTTGTGTCACTAGTCATTTTTATCTGGAGGAAAAAAACAAAACAAATCTAATGCTATGGCTTACATGCTACAGCTTCCTCAAATGTATAGCTTATACTGAAGTTTATTCCCCAGTAAATGCCCACTGGCATGTCTTTTTGCTGGCAAAGTAATTGATGAGGTCCTGAAAGTCCATTTTGTTTGCCAATGGCTTTCAATGGAGAGAAGAGCAAGACTGTTGAGCCTATCCTGGCACATTGTTGACCTCAAGTAGTTTTTAATGAATTTCAATTTGCTGAAAGCCTGTTCAGCAACAGTGACAGGTAGGGTGCAGAAAATCCTCAGTGCAATACAGATTTGTCAAAAAATGCTCTGTAGCTGCAGCTTGTATATGTAATTAAGGAGCTGATGAGGGGACTGATTATGAGGAAATGTTGGCCTTATGTATTGCTTTCAGGTGGAGCATTTCATCCTCAAATTCAGCTGTGAGGTCTTTGTGGTATATTCTTGTCAGAGCCTGGCATGTTACTTGTAACACTGTTATCTCTTCTTCTGACATTTCTGTCAACTTTAGAATTGGTGCAAATGTTTCACATATGGTGGCTGTGGTCTGGAACCTTGCACCTAAATCACTGATTATGTTGTCCATTGCAACAAAAAAGACCTGGGTTCTGAATACAGTTGCAGCATTCTCTTCAGTTTCATCTTCTTGACTCTCATCAGGCATACATTTCCTTTTCCTTTTTCCGTTTCTGTTTCTCTTCACCCTGAAATTGATCCCCATGGCTTGGGCTACTAAGCAAGCCTCAGCAAGGAGGGAGTCCCATTCACAACGAAGATCCTGCATTTCCTCTTGTAGTGCACTGATGTTTGCAGCCTGTGTCCAATGTCCAAAGAAATCCCTGCCTGAAGAATCAGGTTACGATTTCCCATGCACTGTAGTACCTTTACCCACACAGTGAGTAGAACAACTGCATCAAATGTGTTGAAATATTTTTTTAGAACTTTTGCCTCAGACTTGGCGTAATTTGTAAGACCGAATGTGTCTAATACACATTGAAGTGCTATCAGAATAGAGGGTAGGCGAGTTGCCACGACTTGTACTGCAGCAATCCGGGCACCCCATGGAGTGTCAGAGAGACGATGAAGAGAACATCCAGTTTTTTCCTTCAAGATTGCCCATCACTCTGGACTAGCGCTAAAGAAATTGTATAGGCGATTAACACTGCCAAACAATGCTGAGGCCTAGGGGCATGACTGAGTTGCATGTACACCCACCAAAAAAGATTTAAAATCGGAGCTTGCACGCCTTTTTCTTTCCCTGACATGTTTGCTCCATTGTCATAACCTTGTCCCCTACAGTCCTCTAATGGTATGCCCCTGTCTTGCAATACTGCTTGAATCATTTCAGAGATTTCCCTGTCTGTCTTTTTATAAAAGTTTTCAAATAGACAGAATCTCTCGGTTATCTTCCCTACATCCCTTTCTACATCTTGATGTACATATCTCAACGATAGCACATTCTGTTGTTCAGTGTGAGAGATGTCTAGTGTTGAGTCACATATCACTGAGAAGTAAACAGCAGCTTCGCTTTCTGCCAGGATAGTGTTCAACACTCTTTTGCCACAGAGCTCAATGAATTCATTCTGCGTCTCAGGACTCAGTTAGTGTTAACCTTGACCCCTCTTTCTTCTTTTCCCTTACTTTTTCCAAGTGTTTGTGTAAAATGGGATTTTAAAAAGTGCCAAGAAAATTCCCATTGTGGACATCATCTAAATTTGAATTTTTGCCTCTGAATGCAAGGTTTCATGATGCCAAATGAAGGGTCACATGCAAAAGCCTCTGTAGAATCAGCCTATTCTTCTCTATTCTGCCAGTAGTTTGTTGATGTTAACTTTATTGTAGAAACAACAAAGTGAGATGCCAGCTGAACATCTGATCATCTCATTCACAACTCACTT
Source organism: Paracanthobrama guichenoti (assembly GCA_018749465.1). Lineage (NCBI taxonomy): Eukaryota > Metazoa > Chordata > Actinopteri > Cypriniformes > Gobionidae > Paracanthobrama > Paracanthobrama guichenoti. The sequence continues at coordinate 2,169,290 of CM031951.1, read as the reverse complement.
TTATACAGTTTAACCAATGCTCTCATTTGCAGGTGCTCTTCTCCCTTTTTCTTCTTGGAATCTCCCAAGTACTCCCCAACATTTTCACCACAGTTACTTCATTCATTGGCTATCTTGTTTTCTTTGTAAGGGTGGCAAACTGCCAACTTATCTACATCAAAAACATTTGTGGGATTGTCCCACAAAGTGATTTTTTGCCTCATTTTTATCAAGAGAAGAACACATCAAAGGCCACGTGAACCAAAAGAGCAACTTACTATCAGTGCAGATGGCAACTGCAAGCAACTTCAGATAGAATCTGAAGTTCTATTCTTTCCCATGTGACTTCTCTCAGATCAGTCATGAGGCCTCAAAACACTTCTAAGCAAATTTATTCAAAAAAAAAAATGTTTCTATAAGATAAATAAATACTTCAACAGCTTTTAGAAGATGCTCTTTTTCTTCTGAGATGAGCCGATGTAAGTATGATGTCATAAGAGTAACTGCTGAGATGGTTTCCCAGAATGAACGAATGAGCAGGAAGCAGGTGGAGCTCAGATGGTGTTCAGGTGGTATAAGGAGCTGCACCTTTAATAAGATAATAAAACCATAAAAGACAATAATTAGCTGAAGTACTCATAAATGTGTTTATGTTCATGCTATGTTTACTTCATAGCAAGTAATCTGCATGCTGGCATGGAAATTGGCTTGTAAATATTGTATATAGCAGTAGCTACTTTCTACCTCTATCTGTTTTGATATCTGCTTACCATGGTCCTAAAAGGATCAGTACATAGCCGAAAAAAGAAATGAGGGCTTATATATAGAACATATAAAGTGAATTGCTATTTTACTTTTACAATGAGAGGAAATAATTTTGTTGTCTAGAGGAGCTAATTTTGTGTGTGTGTGTGTGTCATTCACTGAAACATACATTTAGTTGCAGCCAAGTGACTTTGCATGACCTTTCCCAAACCCTGCCCTAATTGTCCAAGAGAATCTCCTCCTACAGCTTTCAAACCTACAAACATCAAATTCAGCAAAGACCTTCGGTTTGTAATTCCTTGTAGCAGACTTCCGACTTCATTATCATAACACACTAATCCCTTACAAAACAATACTGCAGTTACTGGACCTTTTTTTGGACCCGAAAAAACTGCAGTATTGCAGTTTTACTGCAATACAGCTTAAGTACAATAAACTGCAATATAACTGCGGTATTATTGCAATACAGCTGAAAAATACAGCTCTTTTTTTTTGACTTTGTTGCTTAGGAATATACGTTTCTGTGTGAGAGTGACGTGTGTGTGTGTGTGTGTGTGTTACAGGAAAGGCAGCACATTAATTTAGAACGGTGATTAAACTGACTGTAACTGTGCATTCATTGTTTTAACACTAACACACACACGCCTTTCAGTCAATCAGAATCCAGTATTCAAACAGACTATGGTATAATATATACACAAGAATAAGAGAGACCACAAGCAAACTGTTGAGAACTGATATCAAGTACTGAGAATGTGAATCAGACTCAGTCAGATCCATTTGCAACAGTTTATTAATCAAAGTCAACAGGCAAGGGTCCAATACCAGTGAAGACAGTGTAGCAGGGTAGGCAAGGCGTAGAAGGGAGCCAGGCAAGAAGTCAGGGGCAGCAGACAATCAAACATAGAATACAGCCGCAGCCGTAAATACTGGCAGGATAACTTTCTGGAACCCACTCAGAGACGCACACAACAGTGAAACAAGACTTCACACAGAGTGTGCTGTGAGTGTGGTTTAAATAGGGCTGGGAATGAGTAACAGCTGTGTGTGTGTGATCATTACTCACAGGTGCAATTGGAATCAGTGCTAGAGTGAGGAATTATGGGATTTGGAGTTCGGGAGACAGTCAGTATTCAGGCGAGAGCGCCCGTTGATTGTTACTGAGGGAGATTGCGGGACTGGTAGTCGTGACAGGTATAACTAGATTTCATTACCTTTCCAGCGGCGCTAATATTGTAAATCTTATTTTATCTCTTTGATTTCATTTTTTAAATCATTGATTTCTTAGGAGACAGAAAACTTTGTACACTTGATTCCTCCAGCATTCCCACAGGTCTTGGTTCCTGAAGTACAATATTAGTTATGTATTCTAAACTATAAAGATAATAGTTTATAAAAGATAAAATAAATAAAGTCAACTGCTCGCCATTATTTGAGTGCAGCTTTGTTTTACAGCAGCCATTATCTTCTGTTGAATTACATTTTTGGTCTGCTTTTTTTTGTTACCAGTGCATTTTTTCTGAAAATAGCAAATCACACAATAAAACGCATTCCTGTAAAACATCCTTTTCTGCACATTAATGTCAAACTATTGAATGTAAATGTTTGTGTACTGTACAGTGCTGTGGAAAAAAAGTCCTGATTTAGTCTATTTTGTGTATATCCAATATTATCACATATTCCAAAGATATTTAACATAAAACAAAGGTAAGTACAATTAGATCTGAAACAAAGGGGACTTATCATGAAAATCTGACTTCTATCTGAGGGGACATATCATGAAAATCTGTCCAGTATTTAAGTGCTATAATCAGGTCCCTGGTGAATATACCAACCCAGAAAACATGAAAAGGGACGACCCAGGCCAGTAACTTTGTTTTTCTCTGCAAGCATGTTGAAAAATGACCGCCCCTCTGCACTGTTCTCACAAACAAGAACCTTGTGTGTATTTGACAGTTAAAACACAGAAGAAAAAAAAAAAAGTGAAAGAGAAGTTACTCATGAGACTTGCCTTCTGAAAGCCAGTTGTCTGTGTGTGCTCAGAAAAAAACGATCTGATTGTGATATTGATGATAATCAAAACCAGGTGGGGGCAGCGTGCATGCAGCAGCTCATTTGCATTTAAAGGCACATGCACGAAAACAGCCTGTTTTTGAGTGTAGTCCAAAATGAGTATTTATGGATTTATAAATGATCTGTGAAGTATTTTAAGCTGAGGCTTCACAGACACATTCTGGGGACAGCTGAAACTTAAATTACATATTTTAAAAATAAGCATAATAAGTCAAGTCACTATTATTTATATAGTGCTTTAAACAATACAGATTGTTTCAAAGCAGCTTTACAGTGATATATATATATATATATATATATATATATATATATATATATATATATATATATATATATATATATATATATATATATATATATATATATATATATATAAACAGATAAAAATGTAGGTCTAAAATTTGTTGGAGAGCTTTAGCCTAGTAGCTTAACTAAAACATAATTCCACCTATGAAAAATGGAGTGATGCTTTTTTTTTTTTTTCTTTTAAAATGGCTTTGCTTGTTAAATCATATCATGTTTATTAAATATATTGTATTATAATTTACACTAGAACTTGAGTGTGCATTCAAATAAACTCTAGAGAGTTGAGAGACTGTAAAGGGAAGACACACCGTGAATGAGTTACATATTGGTCAGTTTTCATCCAAAATGCATCATATCCCAGAAAACAGATTTAACTACAGATTAGACCTTCTTTCTCCTTTTCAACATTTTTGGTGCTCTTATAATTTACAGTTTAAATTGTTTTGAACTTTAATTATAATGTTCAGTAACAAACTGTGATCAACTTCATTTTCCTGAATTTTAAGGAATCAACAAAGAAGTGTCTAAAATTTCTCCAGTGGACCCAGGAAGTGACTAAGGAACTTTTTTAAAGCAAGTAAAGTGACAATGACTACAATGACATTCATTTTGCAAAGTGAGCCACCTCAACAAAGGTCATTTCTGTACAAAGTCCAATAGAAGGGAACGCATCTTAGGGGAAACTGTACAGCCAAGGTGCTCTATGGTCTACTAGGGGTTGTAATAGTCCATCAAAGAAAACTTATGGATGGCCATGGCACTCTTTTAAATTAAAAAGCCTTTATTGTCAGATGGCTACATATAAAAAAATCTAAAAACTATCCTTCCTCAGTGAGAGCGACACAACAAATTCAGGTGAAAGCAATATCATTCATTAAGTCACTGATTAGTTCAGTTGTCATGTGACTAACATCTCTTTACAGCATTTAACATTCACCGCTACATTTTAATTCCATACTCAAAAACACAATTTCAAATATCAGATAATAAAAAAATAAAATCAATTATTACAAAAAATGAGTAAGAGCGAAGTCATCATTCAATCCTGGATATATATTAAAATGTCTCTATTTGATTCAGTTTAAGTTCTCTATTCCCTTTCCTAATAGTACAATTCACATGATCAATAACTAATATTCAAAGGATAGATGGATTACTATTATGCATCAGTTTAAAATGTTTTGCCATAGGCTATTCTTCATTACATCTCCTGATGGCATATTTATGTTCAGCCAATCGATCCAGTAATCGTCTCTTGTGATATTTTGAATATCTTTTTATATCTCTGCATCCCTTTGTTTTTATGTTTTGGAAACCAGTGTTAAATAAACATCTTTTATAAACTCCAGTGATGATCATTCATTTAAAAAAAAAAATCGAATGTTTCATGTTATGACTTTACGTGTTGAGGCACATGATTATTACCTCGTCATTTACTAGTTGTTGTATTTGACGCATGAATTTGCTCTAATAAATGCATGAATTACTCATTTGTTGGCTGGAAGTTGAAACACATGGCTTCAGCTCATTGTGGTAATTAAATTAATTAACACAATTAGTTAATAAAATAAGTTATTAGGGAATTAAATCATAATGAATTAATGGCAATAAGAATTAAACATATTAATGCGCCCATCTATGGTTGATATTTATCAAGACTAAGAACAGATGAGAGGAAAAGTGCTCATCAAACAGTGCAATTCTGTGAAACAGTTTGAAGTGGAAATGGTTAATGTCATTGCAGAGCTTTAAAAGCAATCTTGAATCCTGGAAGTTGAAGAGACGTAATCATGTGACCGCGCATGTGTGCAAGTACGGTAAATCTAGAAGAGTCTTCAGAGCTACTCCTCACCATTTACTGCAGAGACAAAAATAAACCATAGGAAATGAGAGAATGTACAGTTGGGGTTTTTCAATGAGGCTAGAATATAAAACTATGATCTAGAAATACTGCATTCTTTGTCAGATGGAGTAAATTCCTGTTATTAACAACAATAACATTTGACAAGTTAACTCCTAATTTATGTAAGTGTCAGGGTCTGGTTGTGTAAAACACACTCGAAGATGAAGAATAAGATAACTAGTAATATTTAATAAATCCACACGGTGATCCAACAGAACAGAGCAACATACAACACATCCAATAAAGACACCGGACAATGAACTGAGAACAGAACCAAACATATATACAGGTGACAATGAGGGTGATGATGAGTGCACAGCTGAATGTAGTGTCTGTGACAACAAATGAGTGATAAAGGCAGACGAAGATGAAACACAACAAGTCCAAACTTACTTGACTGTGGCAATGTCATTTCAGTATCTGCAGTTAAGTGTGTGTATAAAAGGTTCTCAGACATTAACACATTAAACCGTATGGCTTTAATACAGAATGCTTTATTGATGCCTTAAATACGGGACGATTCGGTATTATACAGAACGGTTGGCAACTCTAGAGGTGTGATTCACAACAGCAGCACCATTTCCATATACTGCCTGAGCCTGCTGTTGAAGTACACATAAGAAATGTGTTATTAATGATGCATAAATATGTGTGAGAGGATCTTACTTGGGCACGGAAGGTTTAAGTCGACGAATTGTGGGAGGTCCTGGTTTGGAATAATGTTTGTAATCCATTGTTGATACTGTGAGACACGGGTGTACACATTGGGTACGTCGGGTAAACCACAGCCAATACCCCAGCTGGTGATGCCAAACTGAACCCATTTTGAACAGAGCTGACTCATTATTGGACCTCCAGAGTCCCCCTGCAGACAGGAAGAGAGAGAAATCAAGTATTAGATGTTTAAAGATACAGTAAATCTTGAGACATTCAGGAAGACATTGTATGCAGTATTGAGTAATAATCATCTTGTCGTTGTACACAGTATGCATCTACGCCACCACCAGGAACGCCAGCACAAATCATATTTTGGGTGATTTGTATATGATTATTCCATTCCATCAGCTGGTTATAGCACTGATTATAGTCCTCCACAAAAACTTCAACCTCCTGCAGAATCCCAGGATAAGGTTGATTCACTGGACACACACACAAACACATCATCATGATTTCTTTATCTGAATGAATTAGTCAAATCTACAAACCCGATTCCAAAAAAGTTGGGACAAAAAACAGAATGCAATGATGTGGAAGTTTCAAATTTCAATATTTTATTCAGAATACAACATAGATGACATATCAAATGTTTAAACTGAGAAAATGTATCATTTTAAGAGAAAAATAAGTTGATTTTAAATTTCATGGCATCAACACATCTCAAAAAAGTTGGGACAAGGCCATGTTTCCCACTGTGTGGCATCCCCTCTTCTTTTTATAACAGTCTGCAAACGTCTGGGGACTGAGGAGACAAGTTGCTCAAGTTTAGGAATAGGAATGTTGTCCCATTCTTGTCTAATACAGGCTTCTAGTTGCTCAACTGTCTTAGGTCTTCTTTGTCGCATCTTCCTCTTTATGATGCGCCAAATGTTTTCTATAGGTGAAAGATCTGGACTGCAGGCTGGCCATTTCAGTACCCGGATCCTTCTTCTACGCAGCCATGATGTTGTAATTGATGCAGTATGTGGTCTGGCATAGTCATGTTGGAAAATGCAAGGTCTTCCCTGAAAGAGATGACGTCTGGATGGGAGCATATGTTGTTCTAGAACTTGGATATACCTTTCAGCATTGATGGTGCCTTTCCAGATGTGTAAGCTGCCCATGCCACATCATGCAACCCCATAACATCAGAGATGCAGGCTTCTGAACTGAGCGCTGAGAACAACTTGGGTTGTCCTTGTCCTCTTTAGTCCGGATGACATGGCGTCCCAGTTTTCCAAAAAGAACCACAGAACAGTTCTCCACTTTGCCACATTTTAAATGAGCCTTGGCCAGAGAAAACGCCTGCGCATCTGGATCATGTTTAGATATGGCTTCTTTTTTGACCTATAGAGTTTTAGTCGGCAACAGTGAATGGCACGGTGGATCGTGTTCACCGACAAAGGTATACTTTCTGGAAGTATTCCTGAGCCCATGTTGTGATTTCCATTACAGTAGCATTCCTGTATGTTATGCAGTGCCGTCTAAGGCAGTGGTTCTCAAACCTGTCCTGGGGACCCCTCACCACTGCACATTTTGTATGTCTCCCTCATTAGACACACCCAATTCAAGTCTTGCAGTCTCTACTAATGAGCTGATAAGTTGAATCAGGTGTGTTAGATGAGGGAGACATGCAAAATGTGCACTGGTGGGGGGTCCCCAGGACAGGTTTGAGAATCACTGGTCTAAGGGCCCGAAGGGCATCCAGTATGGTTTTCCGGCCTTGACCCTTACGCACAGAGATTGTTCCAGATTCTCTGAATCTTTGGATGATATTGTGCACTGTAGATGATGATAACTTCAAACTCTTTGCAATTTTTCTCGGAGAAACTCCTTTCTGCTATTGCTCCACTATGTTTGGACGCAGCATTGGGGGAATTGGTGATCCTCTGCCCATCTTGACTTCTGAGAGACACTGCCACTCTGAGAGGCTCTTTTTATATCCAATCATGTTGCCAATTGACCTAATAAGTTGCAAATTGGTCCTCCAGCTGTTCCTTATATGTACATTTAACTTTTCCGGCCTCTTATTGCTACCTGTCCCAACTTTTTTGGAATGTGTAGCTCTCATGGAATCCAAAATGAGCCAATCATTTGGACCAATTGGATTAGCCAGGAGCCAGTCATTTGGCATGGCATTTCAAAATGTCTCACTTTCAACATTTGATATGTTATCTATATTCTATTGTGAATAAAATATAAGTTTATGATATTTGTAAATTATTGCATTCCTTTTTTATTCACAATTTGTATAGTGTTTAACTTTTTTGGAATCAGGTTTGTAGTTACTGACAGGACCTACAGAATATACCTCCATCTGCAGGTTGTCCCCAGCCTATGATCCGACTACTGGTGCCAGGAGGGAAATCACTGCCCTGGGCTAGCAGATACACTGGACTAATATAGTCATTAAAGGTGACCGGAGAAGACAAGTGCAGCAGAGCAATGTCATTGTCGTCAGTCGTTGTATTGTACAAGTTGTGAATGTAGATTTTTTGTACATTTCTCACAATTTCATTCTTATTTTCTTCACGCTGTGTCATCTTTCCCAAGTACCCACGTACACTGTCCTCAGTAACATTGTCATCAGACCTATAAAACAAACATAATGCAAGAGCAATCACAAAAGATGGGTGTTTTAAGTCTGTATGTATAGTATGTGTTGATATGGCTCTGACCCAATGAAACAATGAGCTGCCGACAGCACCCATTCATGGCTAATGAGGGAACCTCCACAAAAATGAGAGGTGGGGTCGTGAAAACTAACCATCCATGGCCACGCACCCGGATGGACATCAGCACCACCCATAACACGAGGGTGCAAAGGGTCATGTGCACAAACTGTGAGAAAGAGAGAGATTGCTCAGAGACAGAGATATTGCATAAACTCCAGATGACAAAAGGTGTTCTATTAGAAAACATCTTATTAAAGTGCCCCATTATGGTTTTTCAAATATTCCCAATGTGTAATATCACTGTTTGTGAATGTAAACGTTCTGCAAAGTTGTAAAGTCGAAAGTGCATGATAAATAAAGTTATTGTCTACCAAAAGAAAGAATCGACTCTGAACCGCCTTTCCGAGTCGTTTTCTAGTGACAGTCCTGCATCACTAAAAATTATATTTGGATAATGCCCGCCTATGTTATATGCTGTCCACCTGCAAAAAACTTGTCCCGCCTTCAAACAGAGTCTAATGCAGTTTGTCTGTCGTTCTTACTACTTTGAGTAAAGATAAAGGATGGAGCAAGATTTGTTTTGCATGTTACATCAGTCATTCATGTTAGTGCTCGGCTAATGCATGCGCTGTTATTGATACAGTTCCCCCATGTGCACCGCAATAAATTAGAAATGGGTTTGTTGATGGACGTACACTTGTTAATGCTGATGGTGAAGAATTACAGCTGCAACTTCTCATAATGTACCTCAAAATGAGTAGCTTATCACTGAGAAATGTCCTGCTTAAGACGTCCTAGCGATGGAGGTTCAGGTTAAATAACTAAAAATTGACGCCATCGTTAATGTCGTTACAGTGTGAACAATCGCTGAGCTTTAGAAAGCCTTCGCATGGAGCTGAAGTTTATGGTAATGGGTAGAGGTGTAACGATACACCTATGCCACGGTTCGGTTCATGTCACGGTTACGGTGGCCATTTCCATAACACCAAAAAGGAGGACACTTTGCGGCATTTAGTGAGGCAAGAATAATTGCACAGGACTGTGGTGTACTCACAACTACAATACAGTTTTGTCCATCATATCGATGGTATCATGATACAGTGATTCTGAAATAGCCTACTCTATTCATTGCCAGACAATTTGATCTACGATATATATCTTGATGTAGACCTATGTGTAACAGAAGAGGCAAAAAGTGTTTGTTCACAGTCTTTGCATTTATTCAAGATATTGTGATTTCAAAAACTGACCACTGAGATGAATCTGTCTTGCAAAATGCACAGTGCCAGAAAACATAACATTTCTGGACTTCTGGAAATAACAGAAATACATAAATAAACAAATAATGAATGTGAACTATAAATAAATACACATTTCAGTTCTTAACAAAGACGTAGGCTACACCCTCTGCAGCAGCTCAGGCAGCGCAAGTGAAATGTATATTTATTATTTTTTGCATTCATTATTTGTTCATGTATTTCTGTTATACAGTATGACCGGTGATGCTTGACTGCATGATAGACTTTACAAAGCTCTGCAGTGGAGATTTTGTCATCCTGAGGTGATGTTGCTTCTTGAAAAAATGACTGTGGCGGAGGGGGCGTGGTTTAGCAAGGTCTGCACAAAGATGGAGAGTTGGAGAAAGTTTGCTGTGAACAAGTTTTCAAATTTTGTCTGTACCACGAGAGTTCTGAATAAACACGAGTTCCAGTCACACCGACCCTGTCTTCCTCCTTCCTCCGTTGCTCTTCACCCTGTACATGCTACCACTGGGAGATATCATTAGGAAGCATGGCATTAGTTTTCACTGTTATGCTGACGATACTCAGCTCTATATTTCTTCACGCCCTGACGAAACTTACCAATTCACAAGATTAACGGAATCCATAGCTGATATAAAACATTGGATGTCTAGTAATTTCCTGCAACTTAATTCAGAAAAAAATGAATTTTTAATTATTGGACAAAATAACTCTGCAAGTAGTAACCTAGAATACTGTCTAACACTCGATGGCTGCTCTGTCAAGTCCTCGTCGTCAGTTAGGAACCTGGGTGTGCTCTTTGATACCAATCTTTCATTTGAAAGCCACGTTTCTAACATCTGTAAAACTGCATTCTACCATCTTAAAAATATATCTAAATTACGGCACATCCTTTCGATGCAAAATGCTGAACAGTTAATTCATGCGTTCATGACCTCAAGGCTAGATTACTGTAATGCTTTACTGGGTGGTTGCCCTGCTCGCTTAATAAACAAACTCCAGCTGGTCCAAAACGCAGCAGCTCGAGCTCTTACTAGAACAAGGAAGTATGACCATATTAGCCCGGTTCTGTCAACACTGCACTGGCTCCCTATTAAACATCGAATAAATTTTAAAATCTTGCTTATTACTTACAAAGCACTAAATGGTTTAGCTCCCCAGTACTTGAGCGAACTCTTAACGCATTATACTCCATCACATCTATTGCGGTCTCAAAACTCTGGCCAGTTGATAATACCTAGAATATCAAAATCAACTGCAGGCGGTCGATCCTTTTTCCTATTTAGCGCCTAAACTTTGGAACAGTCTTCCTAGCATTGTTCGGGAAGCAGACACACTCTGTCAGTTTAAATCTAGACTAAAAACGCATCTCTTTACTATGGCTTACACATAAAACATTATCAATTTCTATTACTCAAATCAGTAAATGATTGTTAGGCTGCATTAACTAGGTCAGCCGGAACCGGGAACACTTCCCATAACACCTGATGTACTCGTTACATCATAAGAAGAATGGCATCTACGCTAATGTTAGTCTCTCTGTTTATCCCGAGGTTTACTGCAGTCAGCCGATCCAGGCGTATCCAGATCAGATGGTGGACCAGCGCCTGGACATGACCAACGCATCCCTGAAGTGTCTGCAGAGAACATGTCAAATAAACTCCCCCCGTAAATGCTGCATCGACACGACATCCTCATCAAACCCGTCTTCGGCGTGATGACTCCAATCTCTCGAATAATCTAACAAATATCTATTTACCTAATATGAATTAAGACCTGCTATGTTGCCAGAATTATAATCATACACTGTTTGTTCGTCGGCCAGAGGAGAACTGGCACCCCGACTGAGCCTGGTTTCTCCCAAGGTTTTTTTCTCCATTCTGACCCTGAAGGAGTTTTGGTTCCTTGCCACCGTTGCCTCTGGCTTTTGGCTTGCTCAGTTGGGGACACCTAAATTTCATCTATATTACCGATCTGCCCGCATTGACGCTATATGATACTTGAAATTAGCTGGATAACATCACCGTTTCACCAGAACGGCTGTACAAATTCTGTTGCATTATTTTCCTGTTAACAATGTGAAGCTGCTTTGAAACAATTGGACTTGTTAAAAGCGCTATATAAATAAAGGTGATTTGATTTTGATTTGATTTATTCTGCAAACTTTGTTACAGTGACCTAAGGGAAGATGTACCTGCGGCTCGTCGGTTACTTTTATGATTTTCCGTGCTGGCATGTCGGTCAATGCTTTCTGCTTTCCCCTTGACTACTAACGTCCACTTCACAGCGACACAGTTCTCTTTTGTCCATTCCAGATTAAATGAGGTCTGACGTTTCGGCATGTTAACATTATGATATGACGTAGCCAGCACAACGTGGAGGCTTGTTTACATTTTTAACCAATGATATATCAGATATTTAATTGATTGACACTGCTTTCAGCCAATTATTTGTTTGACCAGAGATCTTACAACATTAGACGCTATGTTGCTGCGTGCCAATAAAGGTTGTTTTAGGCCGATTCAGTGCGACTCCAAAAAGGAGGACAAATGAGTGTCCAGCTTGAGGCTGTGCTGGACAGAGAGCTTAAAAGCTGGACTGTCACGGTTTTGGAGCCACGGTTCGGTTCGGTTCGGTTCTTTGCTGTGGAGTCATGGTTCATGGCAGGGAACCAGCAATAATAGATTTACTTTTAACTTAATAACAACAGCAATAATTTAACTTATTAACTTTATACATTGGCTTTCCTTTTTCTATAGAGCAACTAGCATACCTGAGTAAACTAAAATGAAATAAATGTCTGCACTGTAGACTAGTCATAAATAATCTAGTCATTTTACCATTTACCATAATATAAAAAAACAAGCACACATTTTTTTTCATAAAAAAACACACACAAGTAAATGTCCCACTTTAGCCTACTTAAACACATAAATTGTATGAATATGACTAATACTGATGAATAAGCCTATAAGTTAAAGCTATTAAATAGTAGCCACCACACTAATTTAAAAATAAACTAAATAAAGTGAAAAAGTGGCATTTTGGGGTTATGGAAACAAGTTACCATGGCGAATACACAATACATCATGAACTGTTAATGAAACATGAAAACTGCTTCTGATGATCGGAATGATCATACCGGGATATCTTCCCAGCTCACACACGTTGAACCAGTTATATGATTTATTGGTACTTTACTTTTATTTCATGACTTACAAATTTACATCGTAAATCTGCACATTCGCAATTTCTCTTGCGCTTTATACACGGCGCGTGCGCGCCTCATGTGCGCGTGTAACTGAAGAGTGTGCGTTACGAGTGCAGTATAATGGCTGACAGGACAGGAAAGCGGTTTTCTGAGGTGAGAGAGATTTTTTTTTATTTTGTAACAAGCTACAAAAATGATGATGTTGCTGGGACTCCACGGTAGCATTTTGCCTACCTGGCTAAATGGGGAAACTGGCTCTCTTTGTCCTTCCACCATGCAGCTAGAGCGATCGCCCAAGTCACGTGACATGCACTTGGAAGACAAAAGTTAGTGTATATTTAGTAAATTATATTATTATTATAATATTTAGTAAAATACAGCTCTTATTAGTTGTTAAAAGTGTAATTACTAGTTAATCAAATGTCAAGGAAGAAAAAAATTATTTTGTGGCATAAGGTGAACTGAGAGCTGGGCTGGAGCGGCCGGGCTGGGGCAGCAGGGCGTGTTCGGTTCGACATGAGAGTATCGCTATTCGAACCGTGGGTGGTGTACCGCAGTTTTTCAGTTCGTTTGAATATCGTTACACCCCTAGTAATAGGTGTTGCCCATTCTGATGTGCACTGTATGCAGTAGACCAATCACATCAGACTGGGCCATCTGACCAATCAGAGCAGAGTAGCTCGCGGAAAGGAGGGATTTAGAGAGACTGATTCATCTGACGAGTCGTTTGAGAATCACTGAAAAATGTGGTGATGTGCAATGTCTATTATGAGAAAACTAATGTGTTTTTTGACCACTGATACATGTAAATCTGTTTTAAGAGACTCCAAAACTAACTCTGGAGCCTTTAAAAAAGCATAATGGGCGCTTTAATGTTGCCGTAAGATGTAGTTTATTTTTGATAACTGCCAGATTTAACCACTCACGTGGACCTCCATCTCTCTACAAAAGTCCACCCTCTAAAGACATGGCAATCATGCAAGATATACTATTTTAGGACACCTTATCAGTGAAATGTCAGGCAGGAAGGACATTTTTACATGTTATTCCATATAAAAATCACTTTATCCAACAGAACCTGCCATAGTGACAGAGCGGTAGAGAAATAATATTTGCTACTGTCCTCGAGCTTAATGTCTTACCTTGGATGCATACGAGCAGTGCCACAGTCACAAAGTGCCTTCTCCACGTCATCTTCATGCAGTCTCTCTCTCTTTACTGGTAGGGTGGATGTCTATGGCAGTTTGCTCCTCTGTGCTCTCACAGTTCCTTTAATAATGTCTCATATCTATAGTATCTCATATCATTCTTCTGCCCAGTCATTTGCCACTCCCCTGTTTCCATTTTCCACAATCTTCATTCCTTCCTGTACAAAACTTAGCTTTAGTCTCATTCCACAAATGCACAGGCATTGTTCTGTTAACAGATGCTCTATTACTGATTAAACTTTTCATCATGATCCTGCATGGCCAAGCACTAGACATTCCACTTCTGTTTGTTTCTTGTGCAAGCATGTGCAGTTTAAATAAAAGGCTGTTTTTTGTTTGTTTGTTTTTGTTTTTTGCCAAAGAAAAATACATGAAATAGGTAATCAAATTACTGTGAATGGATAGAAATTGAAAAAAGACATTCCCTAAAAACAGTAGCCCCAGCAGTGCCTAAACACATGAAACCTTCAGTAGTATTTTCCTTTTTAAATAACCGACAGTCCCTGTTTTTGGTGTTCTATCCCAGATTGGAGCTGTCCCCGGAAATGTCCCCGTTTTACAGCTCGTTCAAAACAACTTAGTGTGTAGTGATTATTTTCACCAACAGATGGCACTGCAAGCTATGCTGTCTCGGTTGCACATGCCGCTACTTCATAAAAGAACATAAGTAAGGGATAATGTACACCCAGCCAGTTGTTATCGCAGAATAAACCTAGACAGAGTGATCAGGACCCCGACGCGAAGCGGAGATGTACCAGCTGGGTGTACATTATCCCTTACTTACATTCTTCATGAAGTAGCGGCGTGTGCTACCGAGACAGCATAGCTTATTACACGGCTACTTGTCTCAAGTAAATTAGACACAAAATATTGTCTTGAGTTTAAATATTTTATTAGCTCTACATCGCTTCCGCAAAGAAAAACATTTCCAAACTTCTTTAAGCCTTTATCTATTGCTGAAAAGATTTGTTTTTACCATATATGTTGAAATGAATGCTGAAAGGGATAGTTCACCCAAAAATGAAAATTAGCCCATGATTTGCTCACCCTCAAGTCATCCTAGGTGTATATGACATTCTTCTTTCAGACGAATACAATCAGAGATATATTTAAAAAGTCCTGGCTAATCCAAGCTTTATAATAGCAGTAGTTGTAGCTCTGTTTTTGAAGTCCATAAAAAATGCATCTGGCCACCAAATAACATGCTCCACACGCCTCTGGGGGCTTCTGAAGCTAAGCGATGCATTTGTGTAAGAAAAATATCCCTATTTAAAACTTTATAAAGTAAAGTTCCAGCTGATCGCCTTCCATGGAAAAAGTGTTGAAAGTGCCTTCTCACAATTCAAGATGCTTGCGCTACGTCTGACGACCGTAACTGGTAGAGTAAGCCTTTTGAACTGCAGAGGCACTTTCAACACTTTTCCCATAAACTGAATACGGAAGGTGATCAGCTGAAACTTTACTTTATAAAGTTTTAAATATGGATATTTTTCTTACACAAACATATCGATTCGTTTCAGAAGGCCTTTATTAACCCCCCAGAGCCGTGTGGAGCACGTTATTTGGCGGACAGATGCATTTTTTTATGGACTTCAAAAACAGAGCTACAACGACTGCCATTATAAAGCTTGGATTAGCCAGGACTTTTTTTTAATATAACTCCGATTTTATTCGTCTGAAAGAAGAATGTCATATACACCTAGGATGACTTGAGGGTGAGTAAATCATGGGCTAATTTTCATTTTTGGGTGAACTCCTTGAAGTCTTCCATTGTAACCCGTGGTGGTTAAGTGTTTTTCAGTCACAAGATGGCACCAGACAGTCAACGACAGCGGAGTGACACGTTAAGCATATAAGTAGCACCGGTCAAGATAACTCGTAGTACCCGGATGAGCGGTGTGTTATTCACTTTGGCGGTTGTTATCTGGGAATAACATACTGCTGGAATGCGCGATTGACCAATCAGAATCATGTATTCCACAGAGCCGTGTAATAACCAAGAGTAGAGTGCCATTATCATCAAATAACAAAGGAAATACTGTTATCGCTTTCAAAGGTAGTAATGTACTAACTATTCATGTTAAAGTAATACTGTTTGTATGTGTTTTATAACAGGGACTCAACAGGGTGCGGGATTGTTTTGCAGAAAGTTTACACGTAATTTCCACACATCTTAACTATAAAAACCTAAACAATTACACTTGCAACATTTGCAGAATACACATACTTTATGCTTAAAATAAACCTAAAATGCAAAATAACAAGCCCAATTAAGGACAGTACAGTCATTTTCAAGCACAAACGTAGAAAAACATTTGAAGTTAAATTTGTAATTTATACATGTAATTTATATTTATAGTTTTCACAGTAAACTTGTGAAAAATTAAATACAATAATAAAAAAGTTAAAATATTTGTTAAATGGCTTTATTTATAATATCATATTTCAGTTGTTTTATTTATGTAATGTGTTTTTGTAAAGTCATAATTTTGTCATAATATTGTTTTGAACTACTTGCTACAGTGGTTACTATTAACAAGTTTTCATTGTGGTTTTTTGTTTGTGTTTTGCGGGTGTGGGGAATTGTATTAAAACCAGACCAGAAAAATCCTAATAATCAAACAAAATCATAATAATTATTAATGTTAATAATAATATAGGAACCCACAACAATTAAAACATAAAATGTATTGTCCCCGTTTTTAAAAATGAATAGGTAATAACAAATATGATTTCAGTGATATTTTAACCACTCAAATAGGATAAGTCCCCAGTTTACATTTCATAAATCTGATCACCTCATGGCATACGCTTCTCTCAAGATCACACCAGAGTGCTTAAACTCACTGGGATGGAAAACAGAGATACACAACTTTACTGTTCAAGAATAGTCCAATAGTTTTGCATGGATAGAGTCAGAATTTGCATATCTATATACGTTAGTACTAATCCGTTAGATTAATTTTAAGGTTCACTATCTGCAGCCTCGAAGCAGCTATCAGTCATCAGATGGAAACAGACGCCACAACCTGTGATGTGTGGCAGCATCGCAAGATCTCGGGAGAATGGTCAAGCAGACACAGTGACAGTTTCTCAAGTTTATTAAGGAAGAAGGGTCATATTTAAACACAAGATAAAGCAGAGTCATCCACGATGTCTAGGGTATCCAATCATAGTACATAGTCAAATGTATGTGTGTGTGTTTGTTGAGCTCCCATGTATGTGCAAGTGTTTAAGTGTGTCCAAGGCCTAGTCCTTGTTTTGTCTACATGTGTCTATGATGCGCACAAAACATAACAGAAAGAAGCAGTCTTACACAAGAATTGTCAAAAGTGAAGCCTAAGAAATAAGAAAATATTAACAAGCAATTCCTTATTTTCAGACACACTGATCAATCATGATCCTGCATGGACAAGCATAAAGCCTTAAACAATTTTTTTTAGTTTTTTGGAAGCACATGTAGTTTAACGCCTTACTAGACACCCCCCATTTTGGCAAGTGGGGGCATAAATGACATACCCAAAATAAAAAGGTTGCTGCTCATAAGTCATTCCAAATAGACACATAACCAACATATATGTAGAAAGCCGACACTCAAGATTTTATAGTTCAAGACTCAGAATTACTCAGACTGTTATTAAAGGCACAATATGTACGATTTTTAGATTCAAAAACCACTAGAACAATGTTATATATTTAGTTGATTTGTGTACTTACATAATCCCAAATGTTTCCAAGAATGAGAAATAAGCTATTTTAACCAGGATACGGGCTGTGTCTGGGCGTCGCATATCAATAAAATCATAATTGCGTTACCCTCGATTTCCATGGAAACACCAAAGATGCTTTAATATATCATGTGTTTTATTAGACATGTGAGCAACTGTTTGAAGACATTCGTCGACAGAAAACGACAGAAATTTTGAAGTCTTATTGTTCAAATCTGGTGTTCTCGTTTTACCGCGAGTACCGTGTTTTACCATGCCTAATATCGATCTAGCTCACTGCAGTGTGCAACAAGTATCTCATAGTAGCCACCGAGCGAACGCAGAGCAGCATTATAACATAACTTTCAACACACTCAAATGTCTCTAATATGATAAAACAGCACTGCGTTCCCCCACATACGCATGAGCAGATGCACTCGTCTGCGACTGCATCATAATAAAAGCTCTGTGAAATCAAAGCGTCTTCAAGCTATGCCTTTGTTTTGAATAAGCGACCTCTAGCAGCGAAAAATGACATATTATGGCTTTAATATGGAGATATATAAGCTCAAACATAAAAATAAAAATATTAACGATTTATATAACTTTCTGGTTGTCCAGTCTGATTGGCTGAGAGCCTTTTCCAGCCGTGCAATATTCTCCCAGTATCAGCACTCACACCGTTTCACCATTTGTATCATGGCGGTCGAGCAAATCCACCATAAGCTTTAAAAATACTACTGTTGTTGTGTCACAAAATACAGTTTTAACAGTTTTTCATGCAAGATTGTAGTTATTTAGCGTGCAAAAACGAATTAAAGGGGACATATTATGCCCTTTTTTACAAGATGTAAAATAAGTCTCTGATGTCCCCAGAGTGTGTATGTGAACTTTTAGCTCAAAATAACACACAGATCATGTTTATATAATCATGTTTTAAAAACACACCATTTTTGTGTATGTCCCTTTAAATGCAAATGAGGCGGTGCTCCCGGCCTGTTCTTTCAAGAAGAGGGCAGAGCTTCAATAGCTCGTGCAG
This sequence comes from Paracanthobrama guichenoti, assembly GCA_018749465.1. Taxonomy (NCBI): domain Eukaryota; kingdom Metazoa; phylum Chordata; class Actinopteri; order Cypriniformes; family Gobionidae; genus Paracanthobrama; species Paracanthobrama guichenoti. The sequence continues at coordinate 2,150,466 of CM031951.1, read as the reverse complement.
CAATAACAGAACGGCTGCGTTCATAATCGAATACTTTGCAACTATACAGTATGCGAAAAACAGTAGGTGAAAAGTACCCGGATGACCTACTACTTCCGGCAAGATTCTGAAGTGCACATACAATGGACACTTTACTATCCCATGAGGCCATGGGAGAGGATTCGTTGTTATATTTGAAAATGGTGGAAAACGGAGACGCGGCTGTTTTCAAGTGTAAGCACTTGTTCCTTGTGGTTATTGTATTTGTTTAACGTCATACAAGTAAACGAGTGATCTGTTAAAAGTTTAAACAATTTTGTGACAATTTTGTGAATTGGCTGTAAAAAGATTTTCATCTTTTAAGATTTTTATTTTATTTTAGCTTGCTAACACCGTTTTCTTTACGAGACGTTTGTTGTTAAACAATTTAATTGGATAGTTACGAATCTTCAGTAAGTTAAAATGATTTTAATTCTCATTTACCAGTGTTGATATTTTGAAATATTTGTTGGCTAACAGTTCCATAGCAAGCTAGTTAACAAGTATACCTCAACTTGTTCATGTAAGATTAGTGATGACCCATGGTCAATCTGTTAATGTTAAATTCTGTTTTGATTTTACAGGGGCTGATGAACACACCCGTGTTTTTATCCAGTGGAGAATGGCTAATGAAGCCCTCTTCACTGGAAAACACAATGCTGCCATCAAAGGTTTTGAGTATACAAGATGAATTAAATAAAATGTAATTTTATTCAAATGCTGTAATGCATTCTTTTTATGCTTGCTTTCTGTGTATTTATTGCAGAGTTTTTATCACTGAGCAGAGGCTATAGGGCAAAATGTCTGCTGCTCGGATTAAATAAAATGGGAAAACCTTAAACAAAAACGCAAAGTAAGATAAAATATATAAATAAAAAAAAAAAAACTGTAGGTCACCCCAAAATGTGAATTTTGTCACAATTTAATCATGCTCATATTTGTCCTGTAATGCAGTAATTTAATGAATCCTACATTTTACAATATAATTGATTGTCTTAATATTTAAGACAATCAATGTTTTCAAATTTTTGTAGGATCTCAAATGTCTACAGTCTGGGGTGATCACTGAGGATGGGGAGGTTACAGCAGCTCCTGGAAATGGTATTCTGCCATGGATGAGGCGATAGGGGGCAGACCATCTACACTAAAAAAAACCCCTTTGAAATTTACTTTATTTTAATCTGCACATTGGTCCCACATGAACAGAATGCAGAATGTGGCCAACTGACATAATTTTTCTTCTTTTTCTCAATTAATTATTGCTTGTCAAACCAAAATGTTGTTTACTTACTTAAATTTTAAATAATCATGTTGATTCAATATACACTCACCTAAAGGATTATTAGGAACACCATACTAATACTGTGTTTGACCCCCTTTCGTCTTCAGAACTGCCTTAATTCTACGTGGCATTGATTCAACAAGGTGCTGAAAGCATTCTTTAGAAATGTTGGCCCATATTGATAGGATAGCATCCTGCAGTTGATAGAGATTTGTGGGATGCACATCCAGGGCACGAAGCTCCAGTTCCACCGCATCCCAAAGATGCTCTATTGGGTTGAGATCTGGTGACTGTGGGGGCCATTTTAGTACAGTGAACTCATTGGCATGTTCAAGAAACCAATTTGAAATGATTGGAGCTTTGTGACATGGTGCATTATCCTGCTGGAAGTAGCCATCAGAGAATGAGTACATGGTGGTCATAAAGGGATGGACATGGTCAGAAACAATGCTCAGGTAGGCCGTGGCATTTAAACAATGCCCAATTGGCACTAAGGGGCCTAAAGTGTGCCAAGAAAACATCCCCCACACCATTACACCACCACCACCAGCCTGCACAGTGGTAAGAAGGCATGATGGATCCATAATCTCATTCTGTTTACGCCAAATTCTGACTCTACCATCTGAATGTCTCAACAGAAATCGAGACTCAGACCAAACAACATTTTTCCAGTCTTCAACTGTCCAATTTTGCTGAGCTTGTGCAAATTGTAGCCTCTTTTTCCTATTTGTAGTGGAGATGAGTGGTACCCGGTGGGGTCTTCTGCTGTTGTAGCCCATCCGCCTCAAGGTTGTGCGTGTTGTGGCTTCACAAATGCTTTGCTGCATACCTCGGTTGTAACGAGTGGTTATTTCAGTCAAAGTTGCTCTTCTATCAGCTTGAATCAGTCGGCCCATTCTCCTCTGACCTCTAGCATCAAGGCATTTTCGCCCACAGGACTGCCGCAAACTGGATGTTTTTCCCTTTTCACATCATTCTTTGTAAATGCTAGAAATGGTTGTGCGTGAAAATCCCAGTAACTGAGCAGACTGTGAAGTACTCAGACCGGCCTGTCTGGCACCAACAACCATGCCACTCTCAAAATTGCTTAAATCACCTTTCTTTCCCATTCTGACATTCAGTTTGGAGTTCAGGAGATTGTCTTGACCAGGACCACACCCCTAAATGCATTGACGCAACTGCCATGTAATTGGTTGATTAGATAATTGCATTAATGAAAAATTGAACATGTGTTCCTAATAATCCTTTAGGTAAGTGTATTATTTGTCATTACTGTAATACAAAATTGTGTAATGTTAAGTGATTTCATCATGTCAAGGGGACCAGATTTTCAATTGTAACTCCAACTTGATTTCTTAATGCTAATATTAATTAATATATTTTAATATTAATTAAAAGGTATCATGTAACACTAAAGCAATTTCATTATGTCTGTTACGTCCCCCAAACTAAGAGGATCTAGGAGCCTCTTAAAAGGGTCGGTAACATATTTAAGAAAAAATAAATAAAAAGTATGGGTTCAATTACTGAAACGAAACGTGTGCGAAATGAATAAGGCAGAGACAGGAATCAAAATAATAAATTCTTTAGTGATTCCAAAACAAGATAAACACCCAATTGCTTTACAAATAAGTTGTGAATCGTGGAAGAGAAAATATATACACAATAATAGAAAAACAAAACATGGAACATGAAAGCGTGGGACTATGAGCGGTGCAAAGAAATCAACAAAACATAAACAGCTAACTTATTAGTGGATACCTAAATCTACCTTTTGAAAATAAAGACAGAAATAAACACCTACTACGCTATACTAACTAACAAACATAAATACATAGAATAGCGACCGCTCCTTACCTGATGTTTATTAACAGTCACAAAACCTACGTGCACCATGTAAGTCACGTGACATACTTCCCCTGTCCCAACACTCCAAGTCCAAAAGAATAACGTAAACAAACCTTCGAAAACAAAGCGTACTAATAAAACTCCAGACAAAAAAAAACCTGTCACTTCCGGGTCTTTATACAGGTGATGTGGGCTCCGATTGGTTCTTGAGGAAGGTTGTCCCTCGTAGGCAAATGATGATTGACATCTGAGGCGACCAATCGGGAACCTATAAACAGGTGACAGAAGAGAGAGAGAGAGAGAGAGAGAGAGAGAGAGAGAGAGAGAGAGAGAGAAAAAAAAACAATTTCCTCCGAAATACGTCGTGGACGTAACAATGTCTCTGGTACCCGAGTTGTGTAAGGTGAACTCCAAATGTATTGTAGACATGTCTGAATGTCCACAGCTGTTTGAGTGGATTCACACAAATAATGTAAAGTCTGCATTAACCCTTGTGCACTGTTCGATTTCTGTGTACACCCTTTATGGAGCGGGTCAAATTGACCCTAATTGGATGTAATACAATTCCTCAAAAATCAAAGATTCAGGTAAAAAACTGTAAACTTTTAATATCAACATCTGTCAAATATTCCCCCCCAAAAAATATATCTGAAGATATGATTTAATGAAAATGTTTTTAAAAACTGTTTTGTTGAAAATAAACAGTATGCTGACTTGTTTTGCATATAAATGCTGGTTTTGCTGTCGCGCTTGGATGTCAAAAAACACCAGCATGTTGAAACTTTGCATGCATGTTCATGATGATAAATGAGAAAAAGTCACAAAATATCAAGAAAAAAAAACAAAGGTTTAATATTATATCAGGTATTTGAAAAAAATAAATGCTAGGTCATTTTTACCATCTGTGGCTGACAAAATATTTTTCTGTATTGAAATAAGTGTGGAAAACCTCATTTTTAGCTTCATAAGGTAGTAAAAAAATAAAATAACAAAATATAATCAATAAATGTTATTATTTTGGGTCGATACAGTTGCCTTAGAGCGTTAAAATATGCGGGTCAAATTGACCCGCGAACATCACAAATGTTATAGTAATTTTGTTTGTATATGTCAAAAACACCAGCATGTTGAAACTTTGCATGCATGTCCATGATGATAAATGAGAAAAAGTCACAAAATATCAAGAAAAAAAAAACAGTATTTCCAACAACTAGAAAATCTAAACGGGTCAAATTGATCCACAACATAACACAAGGGTTAAGTGCAATGTACTCAAATTCATAAAGAACACTTGCATTAATATTTTACAGTGAATATCAGAGCAAATACATACTTCTCATCAATGTGGATTAAGAACAGGAAAGACATTTATAAAAATAGTAACTGTCACAGTATTTAAAAGTGCTTATACAATAGTAAACTGTTAGCACAAAGAGAAATATAAAACAGTTTTACTTAAGTAATCCAAACATGGCACAAAGTGAACAAGTCAAACTAGAGATTGTTATAGTGACTCCAAAGGTTAACCATGCACCATCTTCACAGTGAGAACTGTGATTTTTAGCTATTTCAACAATTCGACTATTTTCAGCAAAGTCGATTTACAAATGGAAAAGAAAAACACAATCCTTCATAAGATTTTTGGTTACACTTTATTTTGATGGTCCTTTTGAACATTCTGTTGACTATAAGTAACATGGCACTTACATGTTTACTAACTCTCATTAGAGTGTTTGTAGAGTATTAGACTGGTAGGGTTAGGGTTAGAATAAGTTGACATGTAGTTGCAAAGTTTCTTATAGTCAGTAGAATGTCTGTTGGAGGACCATCACAATAAAGAGTTAGCAGATATTAAGCAGACTAATGAGACTAATGAGAGTTAGTTGACATGAAGTAGCAAAGTTACTTATAGTCAAAAGAATGTTCAAAAGGGACCATCAAAATAAAGTGTTACAGATTTTTTCCTGAGGAATAATCACAAAGCTCATAAAATCATTCAGAGTCAAAGGATTTAAACGAATACAACAGTCTTTAAATTTGACTAAAAATGAGTAAACACACTAAACTGTTTTAATGGGTACCTAAAAGTGACTATGCAAACAGTCAAACAGAAAAATTACTAAAGAAAAAGTAATTACAAAAAAATTAAAATAATTACTGAGGACAATTCTTGAGGATTTTCGGTGACAGTGCAGCGTCTCTGACTCTTTCACTGAAAGAGTCCGTTCTTTAAAGAGACTGCTTTATTTGAACGTTTATCTCCATCTGGTTCAATAAAAATCTTTTTATTTATTTTTTCTTTTGGACAGAGGTCAGCAGGGTTGCTGAGATTAGGGTTGTCACCCATCCCATAAAATTTTATTTAATATATCCCATATTTTACATAGGTCCACACATAGTTCAATAAGCACATAAGGATTTTGCAGTGTGGAGAATACTAATAGCAAATATAAAGAAATCAATTTCACAATAAGTAGTACAGACGCTCATTTGCGCGCAATTTAGTTTTTAGCGGCTTTGTTGTCATAGCGACGGAGTCTCGAGAACATGCACTGTAAACTTGAGAATTTTTTTTAAAGCTATGAGGCGCCATACTTGACAAAAGTGAAGCAAACGCAGCGAGAGAGCATCAGTGCGTGAGAGAGACCGACAGTGTGCAAGAGATGCCGAGTGTGTCTGCAAGAGACCGACAGTGTGCGAGATGGCGAGTGTGTCTGTGAGAGATGGCAAGTGTGTCTGCGAGAGATGCCGAGTGTGTCTGCGAGAGATGCTGAGTGTGTCTGCGAGAAAGACAGACAGTGCGCAAGAGATGCCAAGTGTGTCTGCAAGAGACCGACAGTGCGCGAGAGATGGCGAGTGTGTCTGCAAGAGATGGCGAGTGTGTCTGCGAGAGATGGCCAGTGTGTCTGCGAGAGATGGCGAGTGTGTCTGCGAGAGAGACCGACAGTGAGCAAGAGATGCCGAGTGTGTCTGCAAGAAACTGACAGTGCGCAAGAGATGCCGAGTGTGTCTGCAAGAGAGAGACAGTGTGCAAGAGATGGCGAGTGTGTCTGCGAGAGATGGCAAGTGTGTCTGCGAGAGATGGCGAGTGTGTCTGCGAGAGATGGCGAGTGTGTCTGCGAGAGATGGCGAGTGTGTCTGCGAGAGATGCTGAGTGTGTCTGCGAGAGAGACCGACAGTGCGCAAGAGATGCCGAGTGTGTCTGCAAGAAACCGACAGTGCACAAGAGATGCAGAGTGTGTCTGCAAGAGACCGACAGTGCGCGAGAGATGGCGAGTGTGTCTGCGAGAGATGGCGAGTGTGTCTGCGAGAGATGGCGAGTGTGTCTGCGAGAGATGCCGAGTGTGTCTGCGAGAGATGCCGAGTGTGTCTGTGCAAGAGAACGACAGTGTGCAAGAGATGCTGAGTGTGTCTGTGCGAGAGAATGACAGTGTGCAAGAGATGCTGAGTGTGTCTGCGAGAAAGAACGACAGTGCGCAAGAGATGCAGAGTGTGTCTGCGAGAGAGACCGACAGTGCACGAGAGATGCCGAGTTTGTCTGCAAGAGATGGCGAGTGTGTCTGCAAGAGATGCAGAATGTGTCTGCGAGAGAGAACAACATTGCGCAAGAGATGCAGTGTGTCTGCGAGAGAGACCGACAGTGCACGAGAGATGCAGAGTTTGTCTGCGTTAGAGAACGAGATGTCAAGTGTGTCTGCGAGAGATGCCGAGTGTGTCTGCGAGATATGCTGAGTGTGCCTGCGAGAGATACCGACAGTGCGCGAGAGATGGCGAGTGTGTCTGCGAGAGAGAACAACATTGCGCAAGAGATGCAGTGTGTCTGCGAGAGAGACCGACAGTGCACGAGAGATGCAGAGTTTGTCTGCGTTAGAGAACGAGATGTCAAGTGTGTCTGCGAGAGATGCCGAGTGTGTCTGCGAGATATGCTGAGTGTGCCTGCGAGAGATACCGACAGTGCGCGAGAGATGGCGAGTGTGTCTGCAAGATATGCCGAGTTTGACTGCGAAAGAGACCACCAGTGCGCAAGAGATGCCGAGTGTGTCTGCTAGAGAGAACGACAGTGCGCAAGAGATGCAGAGTGTGTCTGCGAGAAAGATCGACAGTGCACGAGAGATGCCGAGTTTGTCTGCGTTAGAGAACGAGATGTCAAGTGTGTCTGTGAGAGATGCCGAGTGTGTCTGTGAGATATGCTGAGTGTGTCTGCGAGATATGCTGAGTGTGTCTGCGAGAGATACCGACAGTGCGCAAGAGATGCCGAGTGTGTCTGCGAGATATGCCGAGTTTGTCTGCGAAAGAGACCACCAGTGTGCGAGAGATGCCGAGTGTGTCTGCGAGAGAGAACAACATTGCGCAAGAGATGCAGTGTGTCTGCGAGAGAGACCGACAGTGCACGAGAGATGCAGAGTTTGTCTGCGTTAGAGAACGAGATGTCAAGTGTGTCTGCGAGAGATGCCGAGTGTGTCTGCAAGATATGCTGATTGTGCCTGCGAGAGATACCGACAGTGCGCGAGAGATGGCGAGTGTGTCTGCAAGATATGCCGAGTTTGACTGCGAAAGAGACCACCAGTGCGCAAGAGATGCCGAGTGTGTCTGCGAGAGAGAACGACAGTGCAAAAGAGATGCCGAGTGTGTCTGCGAGAGAGAACAACAGTGCGCAAGAGATGCAGAGTGTGTCTGCGAGAAAGACCGACAGTGCACGAGAGATGCCGAGTTTGTCTGCGTTAGAGAACGAGATGTCAAGTGTGTCTGTGAGAGATGCCGAGTGTGTCTGTGAGATATGCTGAGTGTGTCTGCGAGATATGCTGAGTGTGTCTGCGAGAGATACCGACAGTGCGCGAGAGATGCCGAGTGTGTCTGCGAGATATGCCGAGTTTGTCTGCGAAAGAGACCACCAGTGTGCGAGAGATGCCGAGTGTGTCTGCAAGAGAAAACAACAGTGCGCAAGAGATGCAGAGTGTGTCTGCAAGAGAGAACAACAGTGCGCGAGAGATGCCGAGTTTGTCTGCGATAGAGAACGAGATGTCAAGTGTGTCTGCGAGATATGCCAAGTGTGTCTGTGAGAGACAACGACAGTGCAAGATATGCCGAGTTTGTCTGCGAAAGAGACCACCAGTGCGCAAGAGATGCCGAGTGTGTCTGCGAGCTATGCTGAGTGTGTCTGCGAGAGATACCGACAGTGCGCGAGAGATGCCGAGTGTGTCTGCGAGATATGTCGAGTTTGTCTGCGGAAGAGACCACCAGTGCGCAAGAGATGCTGAGTGTGTCTGCGATAGAGACCGACAGTGCGCGAGAGATGGCGAGTGTGTCTGCAAGAGATGGCGAGTGTGTCTGCGATAGAGAACGAGATGTCAAGTGTGTCTGCGAGATATGCCAAGTGTGTCTGCGAGAGAGACCAACATTGCGCGAGAGATGGCGAGTGTGTCTGCAAGAGATGGCGAGTTTGTCTGCGATAGAGAACGAGATGTCAAGTGTGTCTGCGAGATATGCCAAGTGTGTCTGCGAGAGAGAACGACAGTGCGAGATATGCCGAGTTTGTCTGCGAAAGAGACCACCAGTGCGCAAGAGATGCCGAGTGTGTCTGCGAGATATGCTGAGTGTGTCTGCGAGAGATACCGACAGTGCGCGAGAGATGCCGAGTGTGTCTGCGAGATATGTCGAGTTTGTCTGCGGAAGAGACCACCAGTGCGTGAGAGATGCTGAGTGTGTCTGCGAGAGAGACCGACAGTGCGCGAGGGATGGCGAGTTTGTCTGCGATAGAGAACGAGATGTCAAGTGTGTCTGCGAGATGTGCCGAGTGTGTCTGCTAGAGTGAACGACAGTGCGCGAGAGATGCCGAGTGAGACGGGAGGACACAGTCCAGTAATTCTGCAAATTGTTACGTCCTGAGTACACTGTAAAAAATTCCTGTAAATTTACATGGAAATTTAACAGTAAAATTATGTTTTCAAGTAATAACAGCAAGTTGCTGTTATTTACAGTGCATTATGGGAATACTTGTTCACTTCGGGTTGTGTGGTCGACCAACGACAGTATGTCACTGTTATTTAACAGAATTATACCATATTTTTTTCCAATGTGAACAAAGCGCCATTTTGGATTATCTGCATGAGGTAAGTTTACAACTATTTATGATTGTTTTTGCCTCTTTAAATTACTTTTTACTTTAAAATATTACACTTAAACATCCAATGACACTTCTGTTATTTACATCAGACGACTCTATTATAGGTAAAGGGGTGATTGAGCGACCAACAAATCGATTGAACGAGCTCATCAGACACAGAGTCATCAGACACAGGTAAGAATCCCTCATTTTAATCCAAAATGGATATTTTACTAAACGTTATCCAAGTAAAATATGAGTGGGACACGGTGGGAGTAAACAAAATAGATTTTTTTGTTGTGTGGTAACTTTTAACGTGCGCCAGAGTCATTTTGTATCTGCAAGTGTTGTTTGCCACTACGTCCGATTTTAACCTTCACATACTTCTAAAAATAATATTATAAAGATCAAGTGAAGACTTTGTAATTTTAAATAGAAGCCGGTTAGTGAACGGGTAACATTATAAGATAGCAATCAATTTGCTCTTGAGTCGTGAGTGCATTTGCACATACACACACTGCGTTTCGGCTATGCATTAATCATTGAAGTGAAGTTTATCAAACAGCCAATTTCATGTGCTAATCTTTTTGTCTGTAAATGGTAAGTGAGGTACAAAACGTACAATTCTTGTTGTAGTGTAATTTCTGTATACATGCTTTTGCGAACCGCTAACGTTCACAGAACTATTCGCAGAACTATTCGCAGCATGCCAATCTTGCACCACATCTACAACAGCCATTTTATTGTAAAGTGTTACCATAATTTTGATAATCAAAATCATACCATTTAAAATCATTGTTAACTGAAAATATTTCTCTTTTATTTAAGACGTTCTGTTGGAATAAATCCTGAAAAGGGGACCAAGGCTGCACAAGAAAAGTTACATCCAAAAAGACTGGGAAAATGGTGCAAAAGAAAACCATAACTGTCAACACCAAAGTGTCAAACCTCTTAAAGAGACATATGGACTTTGAGTGGGACTTCATTTAAAAAGTGTAGTTTGACACACCCTACACCCATGCAGGTTGGTTTCTGAAAAATGTGCTGGCCCGGTGAGTTATACTTTATTTATGCTTATTTTATGATTTTTTAATAATTGGTTTGTTTCAGTGCATTTTTCTTTTTGTTTTGGAGTAATGTTTGCTGAAGCCTGATCCGATTTGTATTTTATATACAGGTAGATTGTCTATATATTGTTTGTTTTTGTTTGTTTGTTTTTTCATTAGCCATTTTTGTATTTTGACATGTTGATGGGTGTTTATTTTTTATATGCACTGAATATTACTAGAATAAAAAAATCCTAACTTGTCTTTATTCCTTTTTGTTACCCATAGACAAATATAAAATGCTTGAGTTATTGGGTTGTGACTAGTAGATTCAAGATTCAAGATTCAAGAGTTTTATTTGTCACATACACAGTTATATACAGAATATACAACCGGCAGTGAAATGTAAACAGGTCCGCTCTATGGACAGTGCAAATTCACAGTTAAAAACACAAGGAGGAAATTATAATAGAAATAGGATAAAAAAGTACTATATATATATATATATATATATATATATATATATATATATATATATATATATATATATATATATATATATATCTGTAGAATTATAAATAATCAAGTCAAGTAAAAAAAAAAAAAAAAAAAAATAAGAATAAGAATAAGAAGCGGAATAAAATAATTGAAGTAGACTGTGCAGTGAGTAAACTGTAGACTTATAAATATGTGATTAACAAATGTATAAAGAGTATAATGTGCAAACAGGTTTATAACAGGTTGTTACACAGTAACAATGAGAACAGAAAGTGCAGTGCAATGTCAGTGTATCGATGTTTATCCTGAAGTGAAGTCACGTGATGTTAAGTGACTGAGTTCAGGAGTCTGATGTCCTGGGGGAAGAAGCTCCTCCTGAGTCTCTCAGTTTTGGCCATCAGGCTTCGGAAGCGCTTATCAGATGGCAGCAGCGTGAAATGAGGGTTTGCAGGGTGATTAGAGTCCTTGATGATCTTAGTAGCTCTACCTTTGCAGCGTTTGGTGTAGACGTCCTGCAGAGGCGGGAGAGCTGACCCTGAGATACGCTCGGATAAGCGCACAACTCTTTGCAGGGCTTTGCGGTCATGACTGGTGCTGTTCCCATACCACGCTGTGATGCACTGAGTTAGTAAACTTTCTATCGCCCCTAAATAGAAAGTTTTCAGGATAGCTGGTGAAACCCTGAATTTCCTCAGCTGGCGCAGATGGTACAGTCTTTGCCTGGCTTTTTTCACCTGTGTCTGAATGTGAGCAGTCCAGGTCAGGTCATCGGAGATGTTTACACCCAGGTACTTGAAGCTGCTCACTCTCTCTACTGGTGACCCGCTGATCATGAGGGGGGAGTATGTCCGTTGCTGTCTCTTCCTGAAGTCCACAATCATTTCTTTGGTCTTGCCAACATTCAGAGAGAGACAGTTATCCTGGCACCATGATGTTAGATGCTCCACCTCGTCCAAGTATGCCGTCTCATTGTTGTTGGAAATGAGGCCCAGGACAACAGTATCATCAGCAAATTTGATGATAGAGGTGGAGCTGTGTGTGGACAAACAGTCATGCGTGTAGAGAGAGTAGAGCAGGGGACTCAGGACACAGCCCTGTGGAGCTCCCACACTCAGGGAGATGGAGGGGGAGGTGGACTGGCCTATTTTCACCACCTGAGGCCTGCCAGTGAGGAAGTCCTCAATCCAGTGGCAGAGAGAAGGATTCAGGCCAAGATCCAGGAGTTTGGAGGTTAGCTTGATGGGAACTATGGTGTTAAAGGCTGAGCTATAGTCAATAAATAGCAGCCTTACGTAGTTCCCACTTTTGCTGTCGATGTGAGTGAGGGAGGAGTGGAGGACATGAGAGATGGCATCTTCAGTCGATCTATTGGGACAATAGGCAAACTGAAGAGGGTCCAAAGTGTCAGGAATGTAGGCGCAAATGGTGTTTTTAATGAGTCTCTCAAAGACCTTCATGACTATAGACGTGAGAGCCACTGGACCATAGTCATTTAGGCAAGAGGGTTTACTGTTCTTAGGGACAGGGATGATGGTGGATTTTTTGAAGGAGGTGGGGACCACAGATGTAGCGAGGGACTCATTAAAGATAGATGTAAACAACCCGGCGAGCTGATCAGCACAGGGCCGCAGAACACGACCTGATATACCATCTGGCCCGGCAGCTTTCCTGACGTCCACACACTTGAGTGCTCTCCGAACTTCATCCTCTGAGACAGAGATCACGTGATTGTTGCTGCTCTGAGTAATTCCCTCTGACGCGCCACTTGGCGGAGTCGCGTTGCCGCGGTTACAGTCAAAGCGAGCATAGAAAGAGTTTAACTCGTTCACGAGCAATGGGTCAGCTCTGACCTCTGCAGAGGGTTTAGATCCAAACGAGCAGATGGACCTCAGACCTTGCCACATGCGCCGCGAGTCGTTGAGTTGGAAATGAGACTCCACTCGGTCTTTGTAACAGAGTTTTGCGGCTTTAACTGCTCGTCTGAGAGCATAACAGGACGATCTGTAGTCATTCATATTCCCTGAAAGGAGACCGGCGTTGTAAGCGGCAGTGCGTGTGTTCACTGCAGCGCGGATTGAATTGTCCACCCACGGTTTCTGATTTGAGAAGGACGTTATTGTTATTGTTTGCGTGGCTTGCTCTGTAAGCGTGTTGATGAAGCAAAGCGCCACGTCTGTGAACTCGCTTACGTCGGCTGAACTCGCTCGGAACATGTCCCAATCCACATCATCCAGAGCTGCCTGAAGCGCGGTCTCTGAGTGGGGCGACCAACGCTTAACTTCCCGCCTCACCGGGGGTTCCTGAACGAGCCTTTGTTTGTATTCGGGTGTGAGGAAAATGGCGGCATGATCCGATTTGCCAAATGCTGGAAGTGACCACACTTTATAGGTGTTCTTGAACGGAGAGTAGCAATGATCCAGCGTGTTTGCTCCTCGTGTAGGACAGGAGACGTGCTGGTGAAAGTTTGGCAGGACTTATGATACTTGAAATTAGCTGGATAACATCACCGTTTCACCAGAACGGCTGTACAAATTCTGTTGCATTATTTTCCTGTTAACAATGTGAAGCTGCTTTGAAACAATTGGACTTGTTAAAAGCGCTATATAAATAAAAGTGATTTGAAAAGGTGATAATAGGGAGCCAGTGCAGTGTTGACAGAACCGGGCTAATATGGTCATACTTCCTGGTTCTAGTAAGAGCTCGAGCTGCTGCGTTTTGGACCAGCTTTGATTCCTCAGTTTGGAGATCAGGAAAGCTTGGGAGATGGTGGCATGTCATCCAGTGTAGAGCGCATGACCCTCATCGGGCTAATCCTGATTTAAATTGGTCACTGAACAACCACTGCCTTGATAAAAAGCATTGGTATGGTGTCAGACATTTCTTATAACTCAACCCTGCCAGTATACAGGGTTGATTTCACAGACACACAATTTATGGACTGGTTGACACGCTACACTACATCACGACATCTATATGTTCATCCAATCAGATTGGCATGTGGACACATGCTTCAGACACTGGCTCACATGGAAGCATTCCAAATGCGTTCTCATGACGCAGCGTCAAGTTATATTAATGATAACATTAAAATTATATGTAAAGTGGTCTTTATTACAATACACTCAAAACAAAGGCTATGGGTGAAAAATATTTACATATTGCAAAATTATGAGATTAATTCAGATTACTGGTGTTGATTGAAAAATAACATTTAGTTTACAACCACACTAATCTACTATAAGGAAAATAAATCAGAGGACACAAACACTATTAATTTAGCACTAACATTACAAAATGTTACCTATTGACTGTTGCATATTTGTTTGTTGAGTCTGTGGCCCTATATATTATAAAATTATATTGACAAACGTTTATTGTTTTGATTAAACTCATATAAGTATAAACAAATAAAAAGTTTTCGGCCCCTTGTATGAATGATTTCTGCACACAAACATTTGTGTTTAGTTTACAGAATCTCACATATTAGATATGGTTAAAACTCTTTCTTAGGTAGTTATTTTTAGCACATTATTGACCAACAAGCATTTAAATATGTATTTCAACAAGAATTCAACTAATATATGTTTTATTATTTGTATGTGAATGTCTATACACATTTGCGACTTGAGCATGTCATCAGGACTTTTATTTTGGAGTGGATATGTGACGTCATAAGGCTGCGCCCCGCTCGTGCATCTGTTGTGATTCTGCTGAAGAAAGGTTTGTGTTTAAAGTGTTTAAATAAATGTAAACTGTTCAGGCAATTTTATAGCTTTAACAAGAAATATTAAATGAATGTTTGATTATTGAACTTAACATTATAATGCGTTATCTAACATTAATTAACGTTATTTTGTGTGAGTAAAGAGCATATACACACGTGTAACAGAAAAGCTGCGTTTCATTTCTCTCTATACATCGTGAATCATTTTAATCATAAACATGAATTCGGTCACTGGCGAGTAGAGATGAGAGAAACTGAGCTTTTGAAACTCAAGAGTCAACTGAATCAATCGTTACACAGAATGATTCACTGAGTCGATTCACCTCAAACACCGACGACTCCTGCTGGTCAAACAGTGTTTTCTTTTCTTTCTTTCTTTAATAAGTTCGTTAATCATCAGTCAGATACTGTAAATAAGCCAAAGTTAACCCCACTGGCTAATTGTCATGTGTTGCCCCTTAAGTAAATTACATGTAAATAAAATATATGCAATAAAAAATTAAAAGAAAATCACTATTATCCACAAATAATAAAACATGTATCATACACAAATAATTGGTATCAAAGCAGTATAGTACCAAGTCACTAACAGTAGCACTCCTAGAGATAATGATGGCAGAAACATAAAAAAATGTAATTTTCACATTAATACAAATTTGATTAGCTTTTGGCCATTTCTTTAGTTTCTATTTAAATGTTAAGCAATTTGTACTATTCCTTAATTCTTTGGTTGAGTGTTCCAGTAATGAATGGCTCTAACTGAAAAGACTGATCGCCCAAATGTTGTACATCTAAACTGGCTCTCGTTGTTCTGCCATTATTTTCTTTCTGCATTATAAACTGGCATAAAGGGGATGTGCATACCCATTTAAAATCTAAAAAAATCAAACAAGCATCAACAAACTGTTTAGTACTATCAAAACTCAATATTTAACTAAACTATAATATTAAATGTGTTACTGTAGCAACAAACACAAACAAGTAATGACAACTTATGTAAAACAACTGCTAATGTTCTCATGGAAGTGTACTCTATTAAATGTAATCTACAAATAAATAAATGTAGCATAAAATGTCTAAATATGAACCTACTATATAAATTGTGTTATTTAATTAATTTGTAGTATTTAGAGTGTTTTTAGAGTTTTTTGTTTGTTGTCTAATCAGGTGATTTAAGGTCATTAACTCTCACTTTGACTGACTCTCTTACCAGTGGCTGAACTACTGATTTAGTTTGGATGTGTTTTTTTATTTCTGCAATTTATTCTTATCTCAAAGATGGCGTTTATTAAAGAGAGGAGAGTGAAGACGTGAAGGTTGATGAAACATTCAGAGTGAAACATGAAGAAACGGAAGAACAAACAAAGATGGCGTTTATTAAAGAGGAGAGTGAAGACGTAAAGGTTGTGAAACATTGAGAGTGAAACATGAAGAAACTGAAGAACAAACAAAGATGGCGTTTATTAAAGTGGAGAGTGAAGACGTGAAGGTTGAAGAAACTGAGGAACAAACAGGTTGGTTTCATTCTCAAAACTGAACTTTGATCTTTGATGGTCATTTCATCCTTATTCAAATGTCAATTTTCAATTTCAAATTAGATTTATTAGCATGACTGTGTATCACAATGTCGCCAAAGCATTAACATATTATATGTAAATAATAATTTTTAAAAACACAAACATATGTGATGTTTTATTAACAAATTAGATAGACACATTCAGATAATTAAACCTAATTAAACATGAGTGGAGCACGCTAATCAATGATAAGATATGTATATATATCGCAGATTTACCTTCTTTTCGTTGACAGTGTCTTAGCATCCTCTACCACCCCATCTCCTCACTTTGATGTAATAAACACTTATTAGACATCAACACAATCCATAATACAATACAATCTAGTTCTAGACTATCTCTATCATGGGGATACTCTGGGTTTTGGCAAAAAGAACAGAGCCCTCCCCTGGACAGCACGCCAAATACACATAATCTTTACTCTATTTCATTTGATGTAAGTGTGAACTCGTGAAATACTGTCTGTCTGTGTGTGTGTGTATATATATATATATATATATATATATATATATATATATATATATATACACATACACACTCACCTAAAGGATTATTAGGAACACCTGTTCAATTTCTCATTAATGCAATTATCTAATCAACCAATCACATGGCAGTTGCTTCAATTCATTTAGGGGTGTGGTCCTGGTCAAGACAATCTCCTGAACTCCAAACTGAATGTCAGAATGGGAAAGAAAGGTGATTTAAGCAATTTTGAGCGTGGCATGGTTGTTGGTGCCAGACGGGCCGGTCTGAGTATTTCACAATCTGCTCAGTTACTGGGATTTTCACACACAACCATTTGTAAGGTTTACAAAGAATGGTGTGAAAATGAAAAAACATCCAGTATGCGGCAGTCCTGTGGGCAAAAATGCCTTGTTGATGCTAGAGGTCAAAGGAGAATGGGCGGACTGATTCAAGCTGATAGAAGAGCAACTTTGACTGAAATAACCACTCGTTACAACCGAGGTATGCAGCAAAGCATTTGTGAAGCCACAACACGCACAACCTTGAGGCGGATGGGCTACAACAGCAGAAGACCCCACCGGGGTCATCTCCACTCATCTCCACTACAAATAGGAAAAAGAGGCTACAGTTTGCACGAGCTCACCAAAATTGGACAGTTGAAGACTGGAAAAATGTTGCCTGGTCTGATGAGTCTCGATTTCTGTTGAGACATTCAGATGGTAGAGTCAGAATTTGGCGTAAACAGAATGAGAACATGGATCCATCATGCCTTGTTACCACTGTGCAGGCTGGTGGTGGTGGTGTAATCAAATCAAATCAAATCACCTTTATTTATATAGCGCTTTTAACAAGTCCAATTGTTTCAAAGCAGCTTCACATTGTTAAAAGTAAAATAATGCAACAGAATTTGTACAGCCGTTCTGGTGAAACGGTGATGTTATCCAGCTAATTTCAAGTATCATATAGCGTCAATGCGGGCAGATCGGTAATATAGAAGAAATTTAGGTGTCCCCAACTGAGCAAGCCAAAAGCCAGAGGCAACGGTGGCAAGGAACCAAAACTCCTTCAGGGTCAGAATGGAGAAAAAAACCTTGGGAGAAACCAGGCTCAGTCGGGTGCCAGTTCTCCTCTGGCCGACGAACAAACAGTGTATGATTATAATTCTGGCAACATAGCAGGTCTTAATTCATATTAGGCAAATAGATATTTGTTAGATTATTCGAGAGATTGGAGTCGTCACGCTGAAGACGGGTTTAATGAGGATGTCGTGTCGATGCAGCATTTACGGGGGAGTTTATTTGACATGTTCTCTGCAGACACTTCAGGGATGCGTTGGTCATGTCCAGGCGCTGGTTGGTCCACCATCTGATCTGGATACGGCCTGGATCTGGCTGACTGCAGTAAACCTCGGTATAAACAGAGAGACTAACATTAGCGTAGATGCCATTCTTCTTATGATGTAACGAGTACATCAGGTGTTATGGGAAGTGTTCCCGGTTCCGGCTGACCTAGTTAATGCAGCCTGACAATCATTTACTGATTTGAGTAATAGAAATTGATAATGTTTTATGTGTAAGCCATAGTAAAGAGATGCGTTTTTAGTCTAGATTTAAACTGACAGAGTGTGTCTGCTTCCCGAACAATGCTAGGAAGACTGTTCCAAAGTTTAGGCGCTAAATAGGAAAAGGATCGACCGCCTGCAGTTGATTTTGATATTCTAGGTATTATCAACTGGCCAGAGTTTTGAGACCGCAATAGACGTGATGGAGTATAATGCGTTAAGAGTTCGCTCAAATACTGGGGAGCTAAACCATTTAGTGCTTTGTAAGTAATAAGCAAGATTTTAAAATTTATTCGATGTTTAATAGGGAGCCAATGAAGTGTTGACAGAACCGGGCTAATATGGTCATACTTCCTTGTTCTAGTAAGAGTTCGAGCTGCTGCGTTTTGGACCAGCTGGAGTTTGTTTATTAAGTGAGCAGGGCAACCACCCAGTAAAGCATTACAGTAATCTAGCCTTGAGGTCATGAACGCATGAATTAACTGTTCAGCATTTTGCATCGAAAGGATGTGCCGTAATTTAGATATATTTTTAAGATGGTAGAATGCAGTTTTACAGATGTTAGAAACGTGGCTTTCAAATGAAAGATTGGTATCAAAGAGCACACCCAGGTTCCTAACTGACGCACGAGGACTTGACAGAGCAGCCATCGAGTGTTAGACAGTATTCTAGGTTACTACTTGCAGAGTTTTTTTGTCCAATAATTAAAAATTCATTTTTTCTGAATTAAGTTGCAGGAAATTACTAGACATCCAATGTTTTATATCAGCTATGCATTCCGTTAATCTTGTGAATTGGTAAGTTTCATCAGGGCGTGAAGAAATATAGAGCTGAGTATCGTCAGCATAACAGTGAAAACTAATGCCATGCTTCCTAATGATATCTCCCAGTGGTAGCATGTACAGGGTGAAGAGCAACGGTCCTAGCACCGAGCCCTGCGGTACTCCATACTGAACTTGTGATCGGTGTGACATCTCTTAATTTACTGCTACAAACTGATAACGGTCAGATAAGTA
This sequence comes from Paracanthobrama guichenoti, assembly GCA_018749465.1. NCBI lineage: Eukaryota > Metazoa > Chordata > Actinopteri > Cypriniformes > Gobionidae > Paracanthobrama > Paracanthobrama guichenoti. The sequence continues at coordinate 2,131,328 of CM031951.1, read as the reverse complement.
TGATTTAAGCCATGCCAATGCAGTTCCACTAATGCCAACATAATTTTCGAGTCTATTCAAAAGAATGTTGTGGTCGATAGTATCGAATGCAGCGCTAAGATCGAGTAACACTAATAGAGAAATACAACCACGATCGGATGATAAGAGTAAATCATTTGTAACTCTGATGAGAGCAGTCTCAGTACTATGATACGGTCTAAATCCTGACTGAAATCCTCACAGATACCATTTCTTTCTAAAAGGAACATAATTGTGAAGACACTGCCTTTTCCAGTATTTTTGACAGGAAGGGTAGATTTGAGATCGGCCTATAATTGACTAATTCTGTAGGATCAAGTTGAGGTTTTTAATAAGTGGTTTGATAATAGCCAACTTAAACGTTTTGGTACATATCCTAATAACAAAGATGAGTTAATGATATTAAGAAGAGGATCTATGACCTCTGGTAGCATCTCTTTTAATAGCCTAGTCGGTATAGGGTCGAGCATACATGTTGTTGATTTAGATGATTTAACGAGTTTAGCCAATTCTTCCTCTCCTATAGCAGTGAATGAATGTAATTTTTTCTCAGTGACACAACAATGCTGGTAACGGTGTGGGGGATGTTTTCTTGGCACACTTTAGGCCCCTTAGTGCCAATTGGGCATTGTTTAAATGCCACGGCCTACCTGAGCATTGTTTCTGACCATGTCCATCCCTTTATGACCACCATGTACCCATTCTCTGATGGATACTTCCAGCAGGATAATGCACCATGTCACAAAGCTCGAATCATTTCAAATTGGTTTCTTGAACATGACAATGAGTTCACTGTACTAAAATGGCCCCCACAGTCACCAGATCTCAACCCAATAGAGCATCTTTGGGATGTGGTGGAACAGAGAGCCGTGCCCTGGATGTGCATCCCACAAATCTCCATCAAATGCAAGATGCTATCCTATCAATATGGGCCAACATTTCTAAAGAATGCTTTCAGCACCTTCTTGAATCAATGCCGCATAGAATTAAGGCAGTTCTGAAGGCGAAAGGGGGTCAAACACAGTATTAGTATGGTGTTCCTAATAATCCTTTAGGTGAGTATGTATGTATGTATGTATGTGTGTGTGTGTGTGTGTGTGTGTGTGTGTATATATATATATATATATATGTGTGTGTGTGTATGTATGTACAGATCATGTAGCATAGTACATAATCAAATCCATCTAAATAAGTGAGTAAATGAAGCAGGTCTCTCTAGAGTTGACCGTTTCTAACATTGTGAATGGCTAACATATATTATGCCACGAGTGCAGCTGTGCTCAGAACTTCTCCAAGCATGAAGGGCATTTTCTCAGTATCACTCAGTTTAGTGAATGATTGAATCAGTGTTTCAAGTCTGGCCAGAAATGTTTCTCTTACATCGTGATATTTAATACAGATGAGTTGAAAGTGTTTCTCATCCTCTATTTGCTGTAGATCACAGTGTCTGCAGATCCTTTGCTCTCTCTCTCTGTCCATTTTTGTCTTCCTATCTCTATTTCTAGATCATAGTCACTCAATCTGTATTTGGAGAGGATTTGTCTTTCTTTAAATTGTTTAATTACTAGATAATTTTGTGATTCTATTTAGGGTCGAATTGCATTGGAGTTTATTTTTGAAGTCAAAATGTGTTTTAGATTTTTGTCAATTTCTTCAATAATAGATTTGGGGTTGTAGTTGTGGTCAGATGCCAGAACTGAACACATCTCTTCTGGATCTCAATGTTCAGCGGGTACAAGCCTAATTCAGCCCTGCAGGTGGCGTTGGACGTGCTTCGGTGAACCCCTAAAATGTTTTTGCCAATTTCCAATTGTAGTTTTATCCCACTTTTAAAAATTCTGTACTGATCCCCAAATTTCACATCCATATAAAATAATTGGTTTTATTATTGAATTATATAGTTTTAGCCAAGTTTTAATGGATAGTTTTAAGTGACCGCATCGTGACTTTATAGCATAGAAAGCCCTCACTCAGTGTTTTGACAGCCAGACCGAAGCCTCCCGAAACCACTGATGTCGATGCCCAGATAACTGTAGCTTGTGCTGTGCTGTAGGACCTAGCCTTTATAAGTGAATGGGTGTTTGTGTCCCTGAGATCTGGCCTTCTTCTGGAACACCTTGACTCAGGTTTTGTCCAGATTGACTGTCAGGGCCCACTCGTGACATGACTGTTCCAGCAGGGACAGGCTCTGCTGAAGGCCCTCAGGTGTGCGGGACTGCAGGACCAGGTCATCCGCGTTTTGTGCTTTTATTTAAAATGTTGTGTGTTGTGATGTGTAAGACAATGCAGCTGTTTATGATACTGCAGAACAGTTTTCCTAGAGCACTAAACGTAATCGTTCAAAGCCGTGATTACAAAACAAAAATATTTCACTTACATTATTCTGCATGCTTAAAGTCCTCATGAAATCAAAACGATCTTATTTACTTTGTTAGCACACATTACAGGTCTTAGGGTGAACAATTATTCCGTGCAATTTAATACACAGAAAAAAATTGTTTGCTGTGGTAATCTTTAATCAAAATCTGAAAAGTAACTTCCGGTCTGGAATGGCGTTCCCTTTCCGATGACGGCAGTTTGATGGCTTGAGTTTGAATATCCTTAACCACTCCCCTCTGACCGTTAGTCTGCTATGAGCATGAGATGGAGAGGAGGAGCGCTGAAGTAAAACCCTGCCCTCTATTTCAATATTCCATTTCACTTGGAAATACGTCACAGCACTGAAATAATCAGTTGTAACTTTCGGTTCACTGGGACTTTAAGAGGGGAGTTTAGAGCATGTTACGTTGACTGGTCGAATGCACGTGAAACACCAGCACGTTTTTAAAAAGCCGTGTACACAGCCTATATAGTAACTCCACAAACTAACTCTTTTGCCTTTGGCTTGCTCAGTTGGGGACACTAAATATTCAACTATATTACTGATCTGCCCGCATTGACACTGTCATTGAAATAGCCATGTCATATGATGACTGAAATGAGCTGGATGACATCACTGTTTTCTCCAGAGCAGCTGTACAGCCGAATCAAATTCTGTTGCATTATTTTCCTATTTAACACTGTGATGCTGCCTTGAAACAATCGGCATTGTAAAAAGCGCTATATAAATAAAGGTGACTTGACTCTACAAACATGGAAAACAGTGATAGATGGACCTCTCAAACTTTATGCTGAGGAGAAAATCCAATGCAACTTTGAGGGGACCAAGCAAAACATGATTATGTATTTCTGCTCAGCTAGTGACATCGGACATCAACCACACGGCAAGCGCCAATACTTTTTCATATAATGTCTACTTTCTTTGTATAATAGTTCTATCTAATAACATATTAGACAGGACTGTTAAACCGAGTAAGAGCATGTCACTTCAGAGTAAGTGGTGGTACGAATGCAATCAGGAAAATGACCCTAGGGGAACATTTGGTTTCGGGGATCCACCCTGGAGGGTAGTTACTATAACTACCCGGTGCGAAAGCCCCTATTATTGTACCATGCATACATTTTCCTTTTTTATAAGAAACCAAACAAATGTATAGATGACATGAGCCGTAATGCTATAGAAAAGCAATACAAGTTTTTCAGGAAGAAAAAAGTTCTTCAGTAACAAAACAATATTTTATACATTTGGACAGAATCAGTTCCTTTTGATGGAATCCATCATGACATTCTGCAAAAGAAAAAAGTTTAAGTGGGGTAGGGACAGGGCAAGCTCACTTGCTCTCTGCCTTCCCACGTTATGCGCTGTACAGGTGTGGTTTCTTTTTGCCACAACAAAAACTCAGACCATGATAGTTTTAGTTCATCCATGGCCATTATTATATCATGAGAGTTGAGACCTTTTCCATGAGCAATTGAGCTCAATGGGCCTCATCAATTGCATAATTTGGAATAAATGTTCGACAGTAAGAGCACATGCCCAGAAACTTCTTTGTTGCTGGTTTTGGAATTTTCTGGATTGCCTCCAAGTTTTTTTGGACAAAGATTTTCCTTCTCTGGTTATTACATTACCTAAAAATGTAACCTCACTTTGTGCATATTGCAGTTCGAATTTTGTGACCTTCTGTTGCCAGATGTTTCAAGAGTTTCACTGTATCCTGTTCGTACTGTTGCTTACTCGGACTACAGATCATAAGGTCATCCACATATTGCATCATTGCTGTACCTGACGTGAGCTGTAACATAAGCTTCTAAGCTTCTTCTCAGTGCCTCATGATAAATGGTTGGTCATTCACAATAGCCTTGACAAAGCCTTTTAAATGTGTAGTTGTGTAATTAATTGTAATAATGTGTAATTAAGATAATCAACAACAGAACCATTCAGCATCACTCTGCACTTGTGACAGAATCGTATAAGGGTGTGGGACATTTTGGGCATGTGTGTACTGCTTCATTTACTGTTTGCAAGTCTTGTACAAAATGCCACTCGGTGTGCTGGCCAGCTATCCTTCAACCTTCTTTTGCTTTTCAATTTTTCTTCATGTTTTGCCATACTTTCTTTAACCTTCACAATCATTGTACCCTTTGCTGGAAAACCATAATTTTTCTTTTTAAATCTATTACTCCAGCCATTGCTCTATTTCTATTATTTTCTTTTAATTTCCCTGTAAATGGGACTATCCAAGTCATCTGCAGTAGGAAACTTGTGTTTGCCGTTTCCAGACCCCATATTTTAACCTGAGTGCGCGTCTTTAGCCTATACCTTGCACAGTGGTCGTCACTTCTGTGTCCTGCCCGCATGAACTTGTACAGGTCTTTTTCTGCACAAACTTGTACAGACTCTTATGAACTTGTAAGAAATGTTTCACAAACTAGTGAAACCCTCAGGTATATTTCTGTTGTCTGGAAATGTCAGTCCTTATTCACTATTATGAATTTCAAAATCAGTCTCACCGTTTTCCTTTTCCTTTATTCTTTTGCGATCCCGTTGGTTACAGTCCAGGCCCCAAGCCATCAGTTCTCTCATTCCTTAATTTCCGGGGTATAGGCTAAGGATGGGATTCAGTTAGGATGGCCAATCACCAACGCTGTAGGTCCAGACAAATCACTCACAGGATCCCATCCTCATCATGGGGAAAAAAAGAAACTTCAATAATTATCAAAGCTGGAATTGAAAAACACTAGCTAAGTGTCTTTAAAAGCTTTTATTCTTGCCAAGAAGGTCAATTTTTTTTTATATATATATATATATATATATATATATATATATATATATATATATATATATATATATATATATTAGTACTTTTTTTATATCCTATTTCTATTATAATTTCCTCCTTGTGTTTTTATCTGTGAATTTGCACTGTCCATGGTGCGGACCTGTTTACATTTCACTGCCGGTTGTATATTCTGTATATAACTGTGTATGTGACAAATAAAATTCTTGAATCTTGAATGTTCAAAATTTCCATTACACTAGCACTTTACAAAGCAAATTTGCTTTGATGTCAGGGGCTCTGGCTCCCGGTAAACATTTGACTATGGTGTCTGGTGTCTCTATTTTCACGTTCTCAGTGGATACGTCACTGAGTGGGGAGAACCCGTTTGATGTTCTAATCGGAACGGAAGAGTGGCGTTTTGCCCCGCAACTATGCCGTCTTTCAGTTGACTATGCCCAGCTGCACGAGCTCTGTTTTTGCCGGAACTGAACAATGTACAGGGTTCACTAAGCTGGTCGCATCCAAAGCAGTGTCTAAAGCTCTTGCATTCTTACTATACTGATTTAAAGTTGGGATCCTTGAATAATTTTCTTGTTCATCACTATAAAGCTGCTTTAAAGCAATATGTATAGTATTAAGCACTATTTAAATAAATATGACTTGACTTAACGATCTGTTAATGCCTTATTCTCTGTCAGTATAATATAATTTTGTATTGTGTCTGTTATTAACTTACTGGATGGACCAGTGACTCGGAATGGGTAGTGTCTTTTGAAATGGTATATTTTTCCCTTTCTAATGAGGAGTGTTGCAATTTGGTGCTTTTCATTTCCAGTACTGGGATTGGCTGTTGACAACAGAGGTGGCACATGGTTAGAACAGTGACTTTAAAGTTTTACCAGTGCATTGCTCATAGGGCTGAACGATTAATTGAAATTGAATCGCAATTGTGATTTTAAACGTTGCGATTTGCTAATTGCAAAAGGCTGCAATGTGGATGCGATATGAAAAATATGCTGCCCTCTTTGGTTGGCAGTCTTACTAACCAATTGAGTGAGCGCACCTCCATTCTCCCCAATCAGCACTGCTCTAGTTAACTGTATATGCCCACCATCAAAAAACAAACAGGAAAGTGCGGTGAAGTGGGATCGTGGCATCTGCAGAGTCAGAGAGATCATTAGGCGAATTAATACCTAAGAACAACAGCTCTTTGTGGTATGGGATTATTACGGCTTTGAAGTGACCGAACAAAAAAAAGGTAATTTGCAAGAACTGTCGTCGAATTGTTGCCACAACACATGGGAATACAAGAAACCTCCACCAGCACTTGAAAAAGCACCACAGACAGCTATATGAGGACTGCTTTGTTAAACAGCAGACAGAAAAAAACTGTCAGTGACATTCAGACTAGTAGCAAAGAACAGAAGTGACCAAAGAGGAGTTTAAAAACCTCATCTGAACGTTGGATAGGAAAAATACTATTCCATCTCGCACATATTTTAGCCGAGTTGCAATCCCAAAGCTGTACATTGAATGTAGGAATAAAGTTGAGACAGAATTTAAACGCATTTAAGGTTGCCGCAATTCGAAAGCGACTTAATGTGCCCTCCGTTTCTTAAGCAACAGATGGACCCTTCACAGCCACTTATGGGCAGCTTTTACTGTGTGAAGAAAATTATAAGTATTTAAAAGTATTTGTACTTGAATGTGTGCTGTATTTTAAATGCTCTATATCATTCCTGACTTAAGAGTCCTGTTTTAGTTGATTTAGTTGCATATTTTGTGTAGCATTTGTGATCAGTATTTAGTGTTTTTGTCAATATAGGCTTACCTTAGTTCAAAGTCAGAAGAGCATGTTTACAGAGAGGTACGGTCATTATTTGTTCTTACTGGAAATTGTTTGCACTAGAGAAAAGTGATTATTTAATTACTGGATATTTAAAAAGAAATTGTCATAAATGTTGAAATCAGTTAATATCTTTTCAGTTCTTTTTCTTGAATTAGAATGCATTCTGTAGGCAGCACTAACTGCATTTTAGCAGCAAGAAGCTAACCATTTATTGGATGGAAAGGCACACTGCATCTGCTAGACTACAGGGTAGTAGATGGGGTCAGCAGTTAAAGGCATGTTGTACTCCTTTAATTTAGAGGCGTGCTGCACACTATTGAGAATATTGAGCTGAAGCATGACTTTACATAATTAAATATCAAATCGCAATATGTGTCAGAAAAATCGCAATTAGATATTTTCCCCAAAACGCACATCCTTATATTCCAAACCACTTCAATAACACCTGTGGCAGTGTCCTGAACACAGAATCCAAACATGATGAAAAAAGAGTTTGGAAATTGTCCTAAAGAAAGGAAATTTTAAGAAAAGGTTCTAGTGTGAGTGGGTATAGGATCTAGCATACATGGTTTGTTTTTTTATTCCTTAAATGTTTTAATGTTTTGATGTCTTGTTTTGTGCCATTAAACTGGAGTTAACTTGTTTTTGTCTTTATTTTATTTTTTTTTAGATCTGATGGCACTGAAAGTGGAGAGTCAAGAACTAAATGAAATGGAAAAGAAAGATCCGTATGGGCAACATCATGATTTCATAACTGGAGAAAAATCTTTTAATTGCTCACAGACTGAAAAGATTTCCTCACAAAAAATCACTCAAAAGCCTGGAAAGAGTTTAATTGAAAAACGACACCTTAAAGTCCACAGGAATATTCACACTGGAGAGAAGCCATTCACCCGCCAAAAGTGTGGAAAGAGCTTTATTAAAAAAGAAAACCATAAAAAACACACAAGTATTCACATTGGAGAGAAGCCTTACAACTGCCAAGAGTGTGGAAAGAGTTTCACTCAAAAAGGGAGTCTTAAAGTCCATATGAGTATTCACACTGGAGAGAAGCCTTACACCTGCCAACAATGTGGAATCAGTTTTACTCAAACAGGGAATCTTAAAGCCCACATGAGAGTTCACACTGGAGAGAAGCCTTACACCTGCCAACAGTGTGGAAAGTGTTTCTCTCATAAAGGGCATCTTAAAAGCCACATGAGAGTTCACACTGGAGAGAAGCCTTACACCTGCCAGCAGTGTGGAAACAGTTTCACTCAAAAAGGGCAAATTAAAGCCCACATGAGAATTCACACTGGAGAGAAGCCTTACACCTGCCCACATTGTGGAAAGAGTTTCACTCGAAAAGAACATCTTGAAGGCCACACAAGAGTTCACACTGGAGAGAAGCCTTACACCTGCCAACAGTGTGGAAAGTGTTTCACTCATAAAGGAAGCTTTGAGCAACACATGAGAATTCACACTGGAGAGAAGCCTTACACCTGCCAACAATGTGGAAACAGTTTCACTCAAACGGGGAATCTGAAAGCCCACATGAGAATTCACACTGGAGAGAAACCTTTCACCTGCCAACAGTGTGGAAAGTGTTTCACTCATAAAGGGCATCTTAAAGGTCACATGAGAGTTCACACTGGAGAGAAGCTTTAAACCTGCCAACAGTGTGGAAAGAGCTTCACAGTTGGGAAGGGCGATATCTTATCATTTGCAAGTTACCGATAAAACCGGCATCTCACGTGCAGAGCGAAAACAACTATGGTGAAAGGTGTAGGTGAAGATGACGAGGAGTTTATCACTAAACAAGGAGCTACCTCTACAATCTGGAACTGGTACACACAGATATATACCATATTGCCATAAGTATTGGGACACCCCTCCAAATGATTGCTTTCAGGTGTTCCAATCACTTCCATGACCACCGGTGTATAAAATAAAGCACTAGGCATGCAGACGCTTCTACAAACATTGTGAAAGAATGGGTCGCTTTCAGGAGCTCAGCGAATTCAAGTGTGGCACAGTGATAAGTTGCCACCTGTGCAATAAATCCCCACTAAATAAATTTCCTCACTACTAAATATTCCATGGTCAACTGTTAGTTTTATTATAACAAAGTGGAAGCAATTGGGAACAACAGCATCTCAGCCACAAAGTGGTAAGCCGTAAAATCACAGAGCAGGGTCAGTGCATGCTGAGGCACACAGTGCGCAGAAGTCGCCAACTTTCTGCTGAGTCAATAGCTACAGACCTCCAAACTTCACGTGGCGTTCAGATTAGCTCAAGAACAATGGTTTTCCATGGCCGAACAGCTCGTCCAAGCCTTACATCACCAAGTGCAATGCAAAGCGTGGAACTCTAGAGCAGTGAAGACGTGTTCTCTGGAGCGACCAATCACGCTTCTCTGTCTAGCAATTCTATGGTCTGGGTTTGGCAGATGCCAGGAGAACAGTACTTGCCTGACTGCATTGTGCCATGTGTAAAGTTTGGTGGAGGGGGATTATGGCATGGGGTTTTTCAGGGGTTGGGCTTGGCCCTGGCCCCTTAGTTCCAGTGAAAGGAACTATTAATACTTCAGCATGGATGATCCCTACCTGTTCCAACATGACTGCACACCAATGCACAAATCAAGGTCCATAAAGACATGGATGAGCGAGTTTGGTGTGGAGGAACTTGACTGGTCTGTACAGAGTCCTGACCTTAACCTGATAGAACACCTTTGGGATGGATTAGAGCGGAGACTGCGAGCCAGGCCTTCTCGTCCAACATCAGTGCCTGACCTCACAAACGCCTTCTAGAAGAATAGTAAAAAAAAGAATAGTAAAAAAAACTCCTAAATCTTGTGGAAAGCCTTCCCAGAAGAGTTGAAGCTGTTATAACTGCAAAGGGTGGGCCAACTCCATATTAAACCCTACAGATTAAGAATGGGATGCATTAAAGTTCATGGGCAGGTGTCCCAAAACTTTTGGCAATATAGTGTATTTTTACTCTGAATGCTTGAGAGTTTCACTCTTGTGTCCTTGGTAGTTTGGACTTGCCAAGTTGAGTTCAGCAGAACAAACTCCTGAGGACGGGAAGAGACAGTCCAGTAATTCTGCAAATTGAACAGCATTCTTGATGGTGTCACTTAGCTCACTCTGGTTACTCATGATTGTCTGTATGTATATTTTAGGCAACAATAAAACAAAATATGTTTTAAAACACCACTCTGCCTCTTCGTTTTCATTTTAAGAATCTTAAACATTAATAGCCACACAAATGTGGTCCAGGCAAAGCATACATTGATTATCTTCACTGCATGTATATTTAAAACTAAATTAAATATAAGACTCAACCTATATGAACCAATATGTGGTTTATGCAATATGTGAATATGTACTCTGATTATCTTCACTGTAATAAAATGAAATACACCATGTGCAGAGTTATTATGCACTTTGATTTTCTGATCATATGTTTTGGTTACACTTTATTTTGATGGTCCCTTTTAAACATTCTGTTGACTATAACTGTATAACACTTGTTTGCACGTTTACTCACTCTCATTAGAGTGTTAGAATATTAGTAGACTGGTAGGGTTAGGGTTAGAATAAGTTGACAAGTAGTTGCAAAGTTACTTATAGTCAGTAGAGTGTTTGTTGGAGGACCATCACAATAAAGAGTTAGCAGATATTAAGCAGACAGTCTATTAATACTCTAATGAGAGTTAGTTGACATGTAGTAGCAAAAGTTACTTCTACTTCTATATAATTGCTCATGAAAGCTGGAAATTAAAAACACCTTTAATTCAGGTGTGCAGAGTTATTAGGCACATCTTCTTTTACAGATAAAAAGAGATTTAACTCAGTCAAAATGTATTAATGCCCATGAGAAGGATGCAATTCTAATGCAATATAGAAATTGCAGTTAAGGCATTGGACAGTGAAATGCTTATTGGGTCAGCAGTGTCAGACAAAAACAGGTGGCGAAGAAAAGACACGTTAACTACAAAAGAATTAAGAATTAAGTGTGAAATCATCAGGAACCCTTTAGTCTCCAGTGCCACCATTTTCCAGAACTGCAACCTACCTGGAGTCTCCAGAAGTGAAGGTGTCAAGATCTCAGAGACTTAAATTAGGTAAAGAATCCTGAAAAATGACCCCCACTTAATAAGAATCACAAGCAGAAGTGTTGTAAAGTACATGAAGACTCTGTGTAGGCTTTATAGACGGATAGGTTTAGAGTGACTCTTGAAGGACCAGCACCGCATCCTCTTGTACCACAGTTTGAAGAATTCATCTTCCAGAATCTGGATTAAGTTTTGGGAGTTAATTTCAGTGCCAGGTTTCAGTGCCTGTGTGGGCTCAGGGTCAACCCAGAGAGGGCGCATGACATCACAGCTGCTTGTGTTGTTCTTCACATCGCTACAATAAGAGCTGAGAGAAACACCTTAACCCTCTGAAGTCTGAGCTGTTTTGGGGCCCTTTAGAAGTTTTGACATGCTCTGACATTTGTGCTTTTTTCAGTTGCTTATAAACATATTAATGGCAAAAGTGTAATTATACTGTATTCAGCACAAACTGGGCTACCATAATATGAGAAGCTTTGGGTAAAAGCGTCTGCCAAATGCAAATGCTTGTATTTTTGAGAGAATAATGTTTATGCGTGGTTTTTGAAAAAACAAAATGTAAGTCACTGAATTAAGGCCACAAGACTTTTAACTAATGGATGTTGTTGCCTAGAGTTTTTGTTTCAAACTGATGTGAGAATCGTTGTGCCTACTCATTCACATAAAACAATATATGGATTTACATTTTTAAGACATTTTTTCTATACAAAGGCCGTATGTGAAGGGGTGTGAACGATCATGAATAATGCTGTGATTTACCTTGAGGAGACAAAGGAACCACATAATGAGCCGCATAATGAATGAGCCTCAGGTACGTGACCTGAGAGAGCTAAGCAACAGGACAAAAGAAATATATTTTGTTGTAATTTATTTAGAATGTAGTCAACAAAGGCACATTACAATGGCCTATTGTAAATTATTTTTAATGTTTTTGAAAGAAGTCTCATGCTAAAAAAACAGTAATATTGTGGCACTGAACACAATTCAGTATTCAGTAAATACAAATAACTGAATAATTGGTAATGATTGACATTATAAGTAAAATATTTTGGATTTAAAACAACATGATGCAATGCAATTATGATTTCAAAGAGTATATGGTGAATTCAGGTTGATTGGGACACTTTTCTCCCAGTCATTTCAATGGCAAACATTTTCTGAATCATTTGATTTTGTAAACTATCCGATACACACAATACTCAAATATCATTTTGAGTTTCGGTTCATTGATCGCGCTAGCGCAAAGGCTATTGTCTGCTATATTTGCTTCTTATTTATCAAAAACTTTGATTAAAATGAAGATACAATTTATACAAAACGAAATTCACTTTAAAGAAATGCGTTCTACAAAAAAAAAAAAAAAAAAAAAAAACATGAAGTGGTCAAAGTCATTTCTGACAAACTCCATGTCTTCTGATGTATTGCGTATCTAATGATGTGTCCTTTACTACTCATGCTGTTCACTTTTCACAATCAACATATATTCAATAAAAATATATATATATATTAGGCTATAATATTTAAACATCAATTTGAAACAAAATAAGTTTTAATGGCTACAAGTAATTTTGTAAGTGTATTTGAACACAAAACTTACAGCATCCAAGCAGAACTTTGCGAACAAAAGCTTTATTGATGTGACACGAGGCTATTTTACAGTAAACACTTCATAATCTGTCCAAAAGAGGCCAAAGAAATCTTGTCTAAACAGTCTTGCGTCTATGACATTTTATGTTGCAGCAGGATTCATATTTTTTTTGAGGATTTTCATAGTCTTTTTGCGGTTTAATATTCACAGAAACTAACAGAATAAATGTACCTCACAATCAGCTGTCAGTTACTTTTAGAAATAAACAGCTTATTCTGAGGTAAATTATTCCAGGATTATTCCTCAACATGTCTCAAACCGATGTAAAGCACATGCACTAATCTTGATGTGTTTATTTGAGTGGATGTGGGCGTTGACTCTGCTCTCATGGATCGTCAGTATTTGACTTTCAAAAGAACGCATGCTCCGTGGCCGTGGCTACATTAGCGGATAATGAAGAGGCTAATGAACAACTGACATCTCTCTTTTCAAACTGATTACATAAACACAGAACATTTGCTTACATTATTTAAAACCTGACATTTTAACATTTCTTTAGGCATATGTCTCATGTTTGTGTGATAAATATTCTCTAAGTTAGAGATCATTTTCTGAAGAGAATCAGATTAGACGTCGTTGACAGAGAGGCTGCAGATCATCATGTTGGTTTTCTTTATTTAGCAAAAAGCACAACATTTTGTTTTTATTGTGACTGTACACAAATAAAAGTAGAAACTTAACAGATTATAATAATGTATAACACTTGCCTGAATTATAAAATTCAACAGTTATTTGAGTCTCTTTGGCACTGATAAGAAAAAAATCATCGACCTCTAGGGGTTAAAGTCCCTTGTAGTCAATAGTTTTATCCCTTAAAACTCATCTTTGATCACCAAAATGGCATATTTAAAAGTTTTTATGCCTTAAAATATCTTGAATGTATTTCAACACGCTTGCTTCTTTTAGTATAGGTGGACCCATGAATAAGCAATTTAGCCCCGTATCTACTCACTCATAAAGGCTCATCAACAAGTCGACTGTAATGCGTTTTATGTATTGCTCTCTACAACATTGGACACATAACCATAATTGATATGTTTAGCCCTTGCTAAACTATGTTATCAGCTAATAATGTGTTGCAAATGTTTCACAAACCATGTTCCCATTCCCTGAGTCAGACAACTGCCTTCTAAAAATCACCTTAGAAACACTTTGAACATCATAGACTGTCAGTGGAGAAAGGCATATAGTTCATCATAACATCTTAATATACATCATGTACATAATTCACCTGCTAAATTGCTAAATGCACCCGATTTTTCAAATCAACAGAAAAATATACCAGGATAAACTGCTTCTCTTGGGACTCTCCTGCTTCAGAGTTAATGATATCCTTAAGCCCATCTACACATTGACACGTGACGTAAGAAACACCGGCAATTTCTTTGGTCTTTGGTTCACTGCAGTTTTAAAAATACAAAATAAAATACTCAGCAAAGGTGTTAACTCCCTTCTCACTCTCTTTTGCCAGTGCGCTCACCCTTAAGATGTTCAACTGTTCAAGAGGGAAATGGCCTGTGGGAAGAAACTGTTCCTGTGCCTAGATGTTCTAGTGGCCAGTGATCGGAGTCGCCGTCCTGACGGTAACAGTTCAAACAGGAAGTGTCCAGGGTGAGCGGAGTTTGTGATGATTTTACCTGCCCTCTTCCTCACTCTGGAAGAGTACAGGTCCTGGAGGGCTGGCAGGGGGGCACCAATAATCCTCTCTGCAGTCCGGATTGTACGATGTAGTCTCCTGATGTCAGATTTGGTAGCTGAACCAAACCAGACAGTGATGGATGTGCACAAAACAGACTCAATGACAGCCGAGTAGAACTGGATCAGCAGCTCCTGTGGGAGGTTGAACTTCCTCAGCTGACGAAGGAAGTACAGTCTCTGCTGGGCCTTTTTTACAATGGAGTCAATCTGATTGTCCCACTTCAGGTCCTGAGAGATGGTGGTGCCCAGGAACCTGAATGACTCCACTGCTGCCACTGTGCTGTTCATGATGGTGAGTGGGGGCAGAGCAGGGCTGTTGCTCCTGAAGTCCACTATCATCTCCACCGTTTTGAGCGTGTTGAGCTCAAGGTTGTTATAACTGCACCAGACAGCCAGCCGCTCAACCTCCAGTCTGTAAGCAGACTCATCACCGTTTTGGATGAGGCCGATGACGGTGGTGTCGTCTGCAAATTTCAGGAGCTTCACAGAAGGGTCTTTAGAAGTGCAGTCATTGGTGTACAGGGAGAAGAGCAGTGGGGAGAGAACACACCCCTGGGGGGCGCCAGTGCTGGTAGTGAGAGTCCTGGATGTGAGTTTCCCCAGTCTCACTCGCTGCTGCCGGTCTGTCAGGAAGCTGGTGATCCACTGACAGATTGAGGATGGCATGGAGAGCTGGGTCAGTTTAGCTGTGAGAAGATCAGGCATGATGGTATTGAAGGCCGAACTGAAGTCCACAAATAAGATCCTTGCATAAGTCCCAGGTCTGTCGAGATGTTGCAGGATATAATGCAGTCCCATGTTGACTGCATCATCCACAGACCTGTTTGCTCTGTAGGCAAATTGAAGAGGATCCAGCAAGGGTCCAGTGAGGTCCTTCAGGTGGGCCAGAACCAGTCTTTCAAATGACTTCATGACCACAGATGTGAGAGCGACAGGTCTGTAGTCATTAAGTCCAGTGATTTTGGGTTTTTTGGGGACAGGAATGATGGTGGAGCGTTTGAAGCAACGGGGAACTTCACACTGCTCCAATGATCTATTGAAGATCTGTGTGAAGACTGGGGCCAGTTGGTCAGCGCAGGCTTTCAAACAAGCAGATGAGATGCCGTCTGGGCCTGAAGCTTTCCTTATCTTCTGTCTTTTGAAGATTTTGGTTACCTGCTCCACACAGACCTTAAGCTCAGGTTGGATGGCGGGGAGGAGAGGGGGTGTTGGGGGACGTGTGAAGTGCAGATCAGAGCGGGTGTGAGATTGGGTTTCTCAAACCTGCAGTAAAATGCATTCAGCTCATCAGCCAGATGTTGATTCTCAGCAGGTCAGGGGGATGATGGCTTGTAATTGGTGATATTCTTCAGGCCTGACCAGACAGCAGCAGGGTTGTTAGAAGAAAACTGGTTTCTCAGCTTTTCAGAGTAGCTTCTTTTAGCAGCTCTGATCTCCTTTGTCAGTCTGTTCCTGGCCTGGTTATACAAGACCCTATCCCCACTTCTGTAAGCATCCTCTTTGGCATGACGAAGCTGTTTGAGTTTCCCAGTAAACCATGGTTTATCATTAGTGAATGATAAGAATGTCTTGGTAGGAATGCATGTATCCTCACAGAAACTGATGTATGATGTTACAGTATCTGTGAGCTCATCCAGATCAGTGGTAGCAGCTTCAAAGACATTCCAATCAGTGCAATCGAAGCAGGCTTGTAGGTCCCGCTCTGCTTCATTAGTCCATCTTTTTACAGTCTTTATTACAGGTTTAGCTGATTTCAGTTTCTGCCTGTAGGACGGTATAAGATGAACCACACAGTGATCAGAAAGCCCCAAAGCTGCCCGTGGGACGGAGTGATATGCATTCTTTATTGTGGTGTAGCAGTGGTCAAGAATATTACTGTCTCTGGTGGGACATGTAATGTGCTGTCTGTATTTTGGCAGTTCACGGGAGAGATTTGCTTTGTTAAAATCCCCAAGAATGATTAAAAGAGAGTCTGGATACTTTTGTTCAGTCTCAGCTATTTGTTCAGCCAGCTGTTGTAATGCCATGCTGACACACGCGTCTGGAGGAATGTAAACATTCACGAGAATAAACGAGGAAAACTCCCACGGTGAATAGAAAGGTTTACAGTTTATGAAGTGGGCCTCTAGGTTAGGAGAGCACATCTTCTTCAGCATTGTTACATCTGAACACCAACTTTCGTTGATGTAGAAACACAGATTATAAGCCCCCTGCACGGACATGTGACAGCTCCACCCCCCTGCTGAATGAGCTGAACACTTTCTTTTCTCGCTTTGAAGCTCACAACAGCACCACTGCACAGAAGTCACCTCCTCCTCCCGATGACCTGATGTTGTCACTGCCCAGGGACAGCGTGAGAAGATCCCTCAGCAGGGTCAACGCACGCAAAGCTCCAGGTCCTGACAACATTCCTGGACGTGTATTGAGAGACTGTGCAGAGGAACTCACTGATGTCTTCACAGACATCTTCAACATCTCACTGAGTCAAGCTGTCGTCCCCACATGCTTCAAAGCAACCACCATCATTCCAGTCCCTAAGAAATCATCTCCATCCTGCTTCAACGACTACCGTCCAGTCGCACTTACCCCCATCCTTATGAAGTGCTTTGAGCGGCTAGTCATGCACCACATTAAGTCTGTCCTCCCCCCCTCCCTGGACCCCTACCAATTTGCATATCGGTCAGAACGCTCGACCGATGACGGCATTGCCACCACCGTCCATTCAGCACTCACTCACCTGGAAAATAAAGACACTTATGTCAGAATGCTGTTCATAGACTTTAGTTCAGCATTCAATACAATCATCCTCTACAGCTCACTCAAAAACTGTCACAGCTGGGACTCAGCACATCGATGTGCAACTGGTTGCTGGACTTCCTGACGGGAAGACCTCAGGCAGTTCGGGTCGGCAGCAACTCATCCAACTCCATCATCATGAACACTGGAGCCCCTCAGGGATGTGTGTTGAGCCCCCTCCTTTTCACTCTGCTGACACATGACTGCACACCCATACACAACAGCAATCTCTTCATCAAGTTTGCGGACGACACGACCGTAGTTGGTCTCATTAGCAATGATGATGAGACGAACTTCAGGAGCGAGGTGAGCCGCCTGGCCAGGTGGTGTGGCGACAACAATATCTCTCTGAACGTGGAGAAGACGAAGGAGATTGTTGCTGACTTCAGGAGAATGCACACCCAGCACGCCCCTCTGACCATCAACGGTGTGACCGTGGAAAGGGTGAGGAGCACCAAATTCCTGGGTGTGCATATCACAGAGGACCTCTCCTGGACCGCCAACTCCACAGCACTGACCAAGAAAGCACAGCAGCGACTCTACTTTCTCCGCAAGCTGAGAAGAGCCGGAGCCCCAGCCCCCATCATGCGCACCTTCTACAGAGGCACCATCGAGAGCATTCTGACCAGCTGCATCACTGTGTGGTACGGCGCCTGCAACGCATCCTGCCGTAAAGCACTTCAGCGCATAGTGAGAGCAGCTGAGAAGATCGTTGGTGTCTCTCTCCCACCCCTCCAGGACATTTATAACTCCCGCCTCTCCCGCAAAGCCCTCATCATTGCGAGAGACCCCACCCACCCATCGCACAGCCTCTTCAGTCTGCTGCCATCAGGCTTCGCAGTCTCCAAGCAAGGACCAGCAGACTGAAGGACAGCTTCATTCCCCAAGCTGTCAGGGCATTGAACTCCCTCCCGACTCTGCCGACCCTCCCCTCTTCTGCCCCACGCATCTGATCTGGGAATCCCCCCGTTCCCCTCCCTTCATCTACCTCATATATTGTCTCTCTGAGGAATTGGTCTCCCCTCTTACAGACTCTTTTTGCACACACTCTTATAATTTTATTTTATACCTGCACTGACTTAAATCTGAAATTGCACTATTGTTACCATTGTTTGCACTATTTGCCATCGCCACTTTACCTCTATAATTCACTTTATCCATCTTTTTTTAATCTTTCCTCTGTTGTTGTTACTGTTAAACTTTTGTTGTTATTGTTATTGTTTTGTTGTTGTTAGGCACCTAGGGTCTGAGAGTCATAGAATTTCAATTCTCTGTATGTATGTACTGTACGTATGGCAGAATTGACAATAAAGCTGACTTTGACTTGACTTTGTCAAACCTCCACCTCTCGTTTTCCCGGTTAGTTCCGTGATGCGATCTGCTCGGAACAGCTGGAAGCCCGGCAGATGTAGTGCGTTGTCCGGTATGGCTTCACTCAGCCAGGTTTCAGTGAAGCACAGTGCAGCAGAGTTGGAAAAATCCTTGTTAATCCGGGTGAGGAGAAGCAGTTCATCCGTTTTATTAGGAAGAGAGCGGAGATTAGCAAGATGAATACTGGGAAGAGGAGTGCGGAGGCCGCGCGCTGAGTTTAACCAGCGCACCGGCTCGCTTCCCCCGCTTGAGTCTAGCCGCGCGATTTAAAGAAACAGTCGCGACTCCAACGAGGATATCAAACAAAACGTCTGAATAATCAAAAACTGCAGACATATTGTCTGGTGTGTGTTTCCTAATGTCCAGTAGTTCGTCTTTGGTGAAACTGATCGGAAAAGAATGACTAAAAGCAGAACAAACAAACAAAAACAAAACAAAAGCTGAAGAGCTCCACACCGAAGCAGCCATCCGCGGCGCCATCTTGTGTCTATATATCGGGAATGCAGTTTATTATAGTCTATCAGAGGTGGACATTAGTGGAGTATTTAAAAGTAAATTTTTCAAGTATATATTTTATCAGTGTTTTTCTTTGGAAAACTTTTACTTCACTACATTCCAAAGCATAATATATAATGTCATACTTTTTACTCACTACATTTCACTACATTTTCTCACTACATTTCATAATACTTAATTACATTAAAAATGTACAAAAAAGTTGGGACACTGTACAAATTGTGTATAAAAAAGGAATGCAATAATTTACAAATCTCATAAACTTATATTTTATTCACAATAGAATATAGATAACATATCAAATGTTGAAAGTGAGACATTTTGAAATGTCATGCCAAATATTGGCTCATTTTGGATTTCATGAGAGCTACACGTTCCAAAAAAGTTGGGACAGGTAGCAATAAGAGGCTGGAAAAGTTAAATGTACATATAAGGAACAGCTGGAGGACCAATTTGCAACTTATTAGGTCAATTGGCAACATGATTGGGTATAAAAAGAGCCTCTCAGAGTGGAAGTGTCTCTCAGAAGTCAAGATGGGCAGAGGCTCACCAATTCCCCCAATGCTGCGGCCAAAAATACTGGAGCAATATCAGAAAGGAGTTTCTCAGAGAAAAAACTGCAAAGAGTTTGAAGTTATCATCATCTACAGTGCATAATATCATCCAAAGATTCAGAGAATCTGGAACGATCTCTGTGTGTAAGGGTCAAGGCCGGAAAACCATACTGGATGCCTGTGATCTTCGGGCCCTTAGACGGCACTGCATCACATACAGGAATGCTACTGTAAATCACAACATGGGCTCAGGAATACTTCCAGAAAACATTGTCGCTGAACACGATCCACCGTGCCATTCGCTGTTGCTGGCTAAAACTCTATAGGTCAAAAAAGAAGCCTTATCTAAACATGATCCAGAAGCGCAGGCGTTTTCTCTGGGCCAAGGCTCATTTAAAATGGACTGTGGCAAAGTGGAAAACTGTTCTGTGGTCAGACGAATCAAAATTTGAAGGTCTTTTTGGAAAACTGGGATGCCATGTCGTCCGGACTAAAGAGGACAAGGACAACTCAAGTTGTTCTCAGCGCTCAGTTCAGAAGCCTGCATCTCTGATGATATGGGGTTGCATGAGTGCGTGTGGCATGGGCAGCTTACACATCTGGAAAGGCACCATCAATGCTGAAAGGTATATCCAAGTTCTAGAACAACATATGCTCCCATCTAGACGTCGTCTCTTTCAGGGAAGACCTTGCATTTTCCAACATGACAATGCCAGACCACATACTGCATCAATTAGAACATCATGGCTCCGTAGAAGGAGGATCCGGGTACTGAAATGGCTAGCCTGCAGTCCAGATCTTTCACCCATAGAAAAGATTTGGCGCATCATAAAGAGGAAGATGCGACAAAGAAGACCTAAGACAGTTGAGCAACTAGAAGCCTGTATTAGACAAGAATGGGACAGCATTCCTATATCTAAACTTGAGCAACTTGTCTCCTCAGTCCCCAGACGTTTGCAGACTGTTATAAAAAGAAGAGGGGATGCCACACAGTGGCAGTTTTTTGAGATGTGTTGATGTCATGAAATTTAAAATCAACTTATTTTTGCCTTAAAATTATACATTTTCTCAGTTTAAACATTTGATATGTCATCTATGTTGCATTCTGAATAAAATATTGAAATTTGAAACTTCGACATCATTGCATTCTGTTTTTATTCACAATTTGTACAGTGTCCCAACCTTTTTGGAATCAGATTTGTAGAATGTTATTTAAAGGTTAGTACAATGTTCCTGAAACATTATCTCAATCATTCAAACACCTGCTGTGAACAAGAACTGAAAGAAATCTAAATAAGAACAAAGCCTTAGATGAAATCAGCTGAAGATAAAAGACATTCAATCTCTGAAGAGCTGATTAAACAACTCCACAAACAGCATTACCAGCATCACGCATTACTAACCAGTCTGACTTTATTTCTGCCAGATGTCTACAGAAGCTCTTATTGAGAAGAGGTTTGGATGTTGATGTTTGGCTGAAAATGTTTCGTCACCATCATGGTGATCAGTGGTTGCTTTAGTTGAGCTCTTGTTTTCTGTTGTGGTTTTTGTAATCATTGCACATGCATTTTCTGAGTTGTTTGAGATGGTTTGCTAACTGGCTTCATGACTAATGTTAAGTTTATGTCTTCTATTGTAGAAGTACTCTGTACTCTTTATTGCTACTAGCATTTATATGGCTTCCATTCATTGCTTGGAGATAAGAAAAAAAGGATTTCCATTCATGAACTGTCATTATTTCGCTTTGTGGATCTCTTGGATCTCATGGACCATGATTGTAAAGATGGGATTATTTTTTAGATTACCTGCACATTGGATTGACTTTCTGTGGACTATATCAATCAAGGCTTTCACGTTAATTTCAACTTGTACAATGTTGTTACACTGACTCCATATCAGGCTGGTTTTCTCACACTTGGGTTTCAAGGACTGTGGGTATATACAGCCGAGCCTGCCTACATCTGTACAGTTTTTCTTTCTTATATGTTCATCATTTGTTTTGTTTTAAGTATCCATTGTTGGCTAATTATTTTTTTGGGTGGTTTGTTTTAGATAAAATTGACAAATCTTTTATTGCCTGACTGTTTCATGTGATTTATACCTAAACTTATACCGTTTAGTTTATGGCTATGTAAAAAATAAGTTGGTGGTTCCCTTCCTAAAAATCAGACTTGTAGCAGTAGGCCTATCTTAGGCCTAGTCCACACGTACACAAGATTTTCTCCTCTGTTTAAAAAAATGTTTTGTGTCCACATGAAAAGGCAAAAATATGCTATGAAGTGCTGTTAAGAGCATGCCAAACCAACAGGTAGCAATTTAACCCTAACCGTAAGGGCTAATCAGAAACCTAAAAAAAAGGGTTATTGCCAGTTCTGGTTCTGACATAACAAGCCAAAATCACCGGTTTCACTGTCCACACGACACCACAGCACCCGGACATTCTAAAAATCTTCACCCTGTCAGGAGTTTTAAAAAAAAGTTTGGTTTCAGTGATCAGAGACTGTGTTTGTGCGTGGACGAAAGGCCAAACCGCAGAGAAAAGGCTGCGGTTTTGAAAATACACGTGTTTGTGTGGAAAGGGCCTTAAACTTAAGTGGTTGAGGCAGTTATGCCTGCTTGCCCCCCATTACCGCTATGGCCCACCGCAGCGGCACACAGTTTAGGAGGCACTCTGTTATTGTTTCTTTAAGTGTGATCATGTATGATTGACATAACCTAGTGGTTGAAATGTTTACTGCAGCCCAAATTCAAAATACTGGAGAGAGTTGTTTCCCCGGCCCCACCTCGTCAGACTCAACACTCACGCCGGTTGTCAGCTTGAGGACACGCAACAGGAGCGAGCGCAATTGACAATGAAAGCCACACTGTAGGTTGATGAGTTGATTTAGCCGTGTTTTAATATGCTCTCGTTCATTTTTAGATGGATACTGAAGATTTTTAGGTCGGGTAGAATATGCAATCTCTGACCCAGTTTGTTTGCTGGCTTCCATTACTACTGTACTACGATGTGTTTTCTGCCAACTGGCAACCTGTGGTGTCGAAAGTTGGGTAAACTGGCAGCGTGTGGTGTTGAAAGTTGGGTAAACTGGCAGCGTGTGGCATCACACAGACCAAAACAAAAACCGACATTCCAACACAGAACACATATTTCAAAGTAGAATAACTGGCAGTAGCGTTGTCTTTCTAAGAAACAAGTTTCCTAAATATCTGCCAACATAGTATGGTATTTTTATTCTTTAGTAAAGTGAAAAACTTACATACAGCACCTTTAAGTGTGAAACTCTTACTAAAAGTTGAGACAAAAAAAAACTAATAGGTTGGCTCATAATAGGCTCAAAATTCTTTGACAAAAACTTCTTTATAATAGAAAATTAAGTTGTAATTCTAATTGAAAGTGACACTGACCAGGTTTTTTTTAATTTTTAGGTTTAATACTGTAAAGCTACTTGCTTTAAGGAAATCAATTGTATAAATTGCTATATACATATACGGAACATGCCTAGACTGCAGAGCTGGTGCAAAAATCCACATTGCTATGATCAGATGCTTCCAGAAATACTGTTACTGCTGTGGTACTTTAAGGTTTCTTAATATCTGAAAGTCTTTCCACACTGACTACATGTAAATGGCTTCTCTCCAGAGGGAATTCTCAAGTGGTCTTTAAAGTGTCCTTTCTTATTGAAACTCTTTCCACACTGTTGGCAGGTGTAAGGTTTCTCTCGTGTATGAATTCTCATGGACTTTAAGGTTTGCACACTCTCCAGTGTGAACTCTCATGTGCCTGTTAAGGAGTCCTTTTTGATTGAAACTCTTTCCACACTGTTTGCAAGTGTGAGGTTTCTCTCCAGAGTGAATTTTCATGTGGTCCTTAAAGTTTCCTTTTCTACTGAAACACTTTCCACACTGAGAGCATGTGTAGGGTTTCTCTCCATTGTGAATGACGAATAATGTGGTCTTCAAAGTGTCGTTTCTGTTTGAAACTCTTTCCACACTGTTGGCAGGTGAAAAGGCTCTCTCCAGTGTGAATTACCATGTTCTCTCCAGTGTGAGTTCTTGTGTGTCTGTTAA
This sequence comes from Paracanthobrama guichenoti, assembly GCA_018749465.1. Taxonomy (NCBI): domain Eukaryota; kingdom Metazoa; phylum Chordata; class Actinopteri; order Cypriniformes; family Gobionidae; genus Paracanthobrama; species Paracanthobrama guichenoti. The sequence continues at coordinate 2,107,552 of CM031951.1, read as the reverse complement.
GGCTTCCTTTTAGAAGAGAAAAACAAAACGATATACAAATAGCCAACACATGTAACAACAATTAATGTTTAAATGTCAGAAAATGTTTTAATGTTTGATTATCATTCATTATTATTAATGTTTAAAAAAAAATGTATTTGAATAAAGATTTAAACCCCATCATTGCTTGGAAACTGCTTGTTGAAGTTACAAATGATCTGCTTTTGCCATCTGATTGTGTAACAAAGTAAAATAATGACAAATGTCTTTGAAACACAAAAGCATGTTGAGCATGTTGGAGTGCACAACAAATAAATGCACTGAATCAGGGCTAAATCATTCAAGTAGTGAAACGCACAGTACTAGCTAAAAAATATCTGACCTGAAATATCATAAGCCCCTTTCACACAGAGATTCTAGAAAATACCCTGATAATGTGTCCCGGATTTGTCCTGGGGTTGTTTGATTTTGGTTCATTCACACTGCCAATGATTTTCCGGAATCTGTGCGTGCATCTGATTGCCTGAGTTGCATCGATCAGCAGTATGCCAGTCGACTTGTGTTAAAAGAGTAACCCTTGACCCTTGATGCATGCACACTGACGAATGCAGAAGAGAGAGGAAAGAGCAAAAACAAAACGTAGCATTGAGGGTTACTCTTTTAGTGCAAGTCGACTCGCGTACCGCTGATTGCCGGAAGCTAGATACTTTAGTCCATAAAGTTTTAAATATGGATATTTTTCTATATCAAACATGCCACTTCGCTTCAGAAGGCCTTTATTTTCAAAGGGTTTTGAAGTGCTATAAATGGCTCTGCACGATCCCAGCTGAGGAATAGGGTCTTATCTAATGAAAAGATTGGTCATTTTCTTAAAAAAAATAATTTATATAATTTTTAAACACAATTGTTCATCACGGCATTTCTGTGCTCGAAGATTACTAGGATTAACTCTGTTTCGATGATACAAATGCCACCATACTCTCCGAATTGCTGGAAGCAAGTCATCCGGATCGACAGGTACCAGCAACGAACATCTTCCACAGGGACGTGATCATCCACACGCGACTTTAAGGAGGTCACTTAAGTGGCCCAGCATCTTTTAGGCCCTGTTTACACTATTAAGATGCGTTTTAGTCAATCCCATCACAAGTGGGTGATGCTAAATACAGGTGTAAACGTCTACAACGGTTGAGCTCGACCACTTTCGATCACTTCCAGAGGTATTGAAAATGCATTCAACCAGATTGCTTTCGTAGTGTAGACGTGGTCAAATGCGTTTGAACAGCCACAAAAGACCGGATACTCTATAAACATTATGGGAAGCGCGCTAGCCAGACGGGATTTAAACTTTCTTGGCTAAAGACCTAAGTTTTAGTTTGAAGAAAAATAGAAAAAAAAAAAACATCACCATTCCTGATTTTTTTAACACACACTCACAGTGCGATCTTGTGGCTGTCAGAGCAGAAACGAAAGCTGATGCTCTCCGTATGTTTTTCTGTCATCTCCTTTCGTGTTCATATGCAAATCGCGTGAGCTTATTGTCATCCATTAGAGTGGAAGATCTGAAAAAGCCTATACATTTACCTGCTCATAGACCCTGCCCTTAAAGAATTCAGGACAGAAGTGGTTGAAAGTGGAAAAAAAATACTTTAAAACACCAGGGCCCGTAATCCTGGACCGATCTGAGAGTAACTCTGAGTATGAGGAAAATACTAAAACTTTTATCTTAGTGAGGAGGCTTACCCTGTTGCTACGTATGACACAGTCTTTTGGTTGGTTGTCCAAGAAGGAAAAAAAGAGCACTTTTAAAGTATAGAGTCTATATAAATCTTCACTTTGAAAATACAGGCATAATTTTTCCTGTTTCTCTCTCTCTCTAATAAATTTCAAACAAGCTTTATTGGCATGACCTGTACAGCATTGCCAAAGCATTGGCCATTACATAAGCAATACAACAACAAAACAATAAGTAAACAAATACATTAATACATTTGTATAAACAAGAAAATTCAAATAAGACAATTAAAAAATATGATAAAATAAAAATTTAATAAATAGATTAAAAAAACTATATATATAAAGCTTTGTACATTTGTACAAGACAAGATAAGAATATTTCTGACTTATTTTTGTCTACTGGCTGACTCTCTTAGTTTGTGACAGGCGGTTATATATTTTGCTGCTGTTGCAATCAAGCTAGATTTTTCTCCCAGAATATGATAATGCCATACAATTTGGTTCTAGTTGTTGGAATTTAGTGAAATAGTCCGATCTGATGTTGTGATCGTAACCACAGTGAAGCACCAAGTGTTCCTCTGTCTCCACCTCTCTCTGAGAGCACAGGGAACACAGTCTCTGCTCTCGCGGCTGCCATCTCTGTCTGTGCCATACTCTCTCTATGGCCAGACTATGGTCACTCAGCCTGTATCTGGTTATGGTCTTTCTCACTTTATGCTCTTTCACACAGCTCAGGTATTCTGCTGGTTTATAGTCTCTTTTCAGGTGTAAATAGAGTTCCATCTTTTTTTGTAATTTAGTGGCTTCTTTCCAATAGGTAATGTAATGTTTTTGTTATTTTTTTATAATTTGGTTGGGCCAGATAGTTTGGGTGCAGCTTCAGCACCAGCTGTGAGAGAGCGCTCCGGTGCCGGTTCTGTTCCTGACACCGCAGGGCTTCAGCCTGTTACAAGCTCGGGTCACTGCGCTTCAGGTGCTGGTAGAATTTCAGAGCTCTCTTTTGGATGCTTATTAATGAGGGGTATTGTCTGAATTCAGCTCTGCGAGTTGTTTGGTGTCGCTCCTTACTTTTAGGATGCTTTTACAAATTTGGGTATGCAGAGTTTCAATTTCTTCTTTTTCCCATTTTGAAATTTCTTGTGTTTTTAGGGTTCCCCATATCTCACTGCCATATAGTGCAATTGGTTCAATTATTGCGTTTGGGGTTTTTAGCCAGGTTTGAATTGGAATTTCATGTCAAATTGTATTTTTAATCGTGTAGAAGACCCTAATTGCTTTTGCTTTCAGCTCATTCAGAGCCAGATTGAAGTTCCCTGTTGAACTGTTTTAGTCCCAGATAGGTGTATTCATGGGTGTGCTGGTGCATGGTTTCCTGCTCTGAAGGTGTATTTATTTTCCCTACACCTGGATCTATTTTGAAAAATCATTATTTTAGTTTTTGCTATGTTAATTAGCCCCTCTTTTGTTTTTGACAGAATGACTAAATCATCTGCAAAGAGGAGACATTTGATTTTGGATTCAGTCAGGGTTGGGCGGGGGGCAGTCGAGTGATTTAATGCTTTGGCTAATTAATTTCAATGTTAAATAGAGTGGGGCTCAATGGACAACCTTGTCTGACTCCTCGTTTTTTTGCGAAAGCAAGCAAAGACTTTGGATTTGTTCTGGTATATATGTTTATTAATGATTGTGTGGAGGGTGTAAATGTGGTCAGATTTATTGTGTTTGGGCAGAAATCCAATTTGACTTATCCAGAATTTTGTGGGTTTTTAGAAAGTTCTGCAATCTATGTTTATTAACAGAATATTTTCCCCAGGTTGTGGAGGGACTTTGTACAACTGATGGTCAGTGTTCTATTGTGTTTGGGCAGAAGCCCTGGGAGCGAGAACTTTTCTGAACTCTCTGTTCTTGCGAAGTATGTAATGGCCTTTAGTGAAGAGGGAGAGGACTGGAGAAACAACAAACGTAGGAAAGTGAGAATGACACTATTGAGTTTTTGAGGGAGAGAAGCCAGACTGAAAGGGTTCTAAGGGAACAGAATATTTTAAAAAAATACAAGCTGAAGAGCAAGCAAAAGCAGCACAACAAGCACAAAGGCAGATAAGTGAAATAATGCAACTAATGAAACAACAGCAAATGCAGGCAATACAAACTATGCTACTTCAGCAACAGTAACTGCAAGAGCAAGCATTACTTAGTCTCATTGAAACTATGTCAAAGAAAAAGCGATTCTTTTATTCTTTCGCAATTTGAAAAAACATTTTTGTGATTTCGTTCATAAAACATTTGAACGTATGCTTGTTAATAAAATATAAAATCTGTTAACATAAAATATAAAATTTTTAATAAAATGTTGTGTGCTATATTGTGTTTGTGTACTAAACTAACTTTTGTTAATAAAATGTTATTATACAAGGTCTCATTCTTTTTAAATTCTGTTTATATTGTGCGTGTTTACGATATATTTACTTAGTTATTAATTAATTTGTTAATTTACTTATTTATACATGCATATTTAGCACAGTTTAGCTGTGCATGTGTTACCTCACGAAAAACAGTCATGCATGTGTGGAGGATCCAAGTAAAAAAAACCTGCGATGTCTGATTACCACACAGACAAGTAAGTGCATTTCTTAAAGCAGATACAACATACAGTTTTCCAACACTACTCAAAACAATTTTTTAATTATTTTTGAAGTCCATGAAACTTGAAGTAGTTTGCTATGTCCCCAAACAACCATTCCACATACTCTCTGACTTCACTCATTCTTTTGTTGAATTCCATCATCTGAGGGGTGAGGTGAACATGTCGAAATGGGGCTTGCAGATGCACACGCAGTGGGTATGCTGAGTCGCCGTACACACACATTGGATGACCATCTACAGACATGGCATGATGTTCCAGCAGTGTCAATAGTCCAGATTCTGCCAGCATTCCTGAGTCATGCTTCTTTCCCTCTGTTAAAATATATATATATATATATACACACACACACACACACACACACACACACACTCACCTAAAGGATTATTAGGAACACCATACTAATACTATGTTTGACCCCCTTTCGCCTTCAGAATTGCCTTAATTCTACGTGGCATTGATTCAACAAGGTGCTGAAAGCATTCTTTAGAAATGTTGGCCCGTATTGATAGGATAGTATCTTGCAGTTGATGGAGATTTGTGGGATGCACATCCAGGGCACGAAGCTCCCATTCCACCACATCCCAAAGATGCTCTTTTGGGTTTAGATCTGGTGACTATGGGGGCCATTTTAGTACAGTGAACTCATTGTCATGTTCAAGAAACCAATTTGAAATGATCTGAGCTTTGTGACATGGTGCATTATTCTGCTGGAAGTAGCCATCAGAGAATGGGTACATAGTGGTCATAAAGGGATGGACATGGTCAGAAACAATGCTCAGGTAGGCCGTGGCATTTAAACAATGCCCAATTGGCACTAAGGGGCCAAAAGTGTGCCAAGAAAACATCCCCCACACCATTACTACACCACCACCAGCCTGCACAGTGGTAACAAGGCATGATGGATCCATGTTCTCATTCTTGTCTCATTCTGACTCTACCATCTGAATGTCTCAACAGAAGTCGAGTCTTATCAGACCAGGCAACATTTTTCCAGTCTTCAACTGTCCAATTTTGGTGAGCTCATGCAAATTGTAGCCTCTTTTTCCTATTTGTAGTGAAGATGAGTGGTACACGGTGGGTCTTCTGAGCCCATCCGCCTCAAGGTTTCAAGAGTTTTATTTGTCACATACACAGTTATATACAGAATATACAACCGGCAGTGAAATGTAAACAGGTCCGCTCCATGGACAGTGCAAATAATCTTTAGAATTATAAATAATCAAGTCAAGTAGAGGAAAAAAGTAAAAAAATAAGAATAAAGAAGTGGAATAAAATAAGTGAGGTAAACTGTGCAGTGAGTAAACTGTAGACTTATAAATATGTGGTTAACAAATGTATAAGAGTATAATGTGCAAACAGGTTTATAACAGGTTGTTACACAGTAACAACGAGAACAGAAAGTGCAGTGCAATGTCAGTATGTCGATGGTCACGTGATGTTAAGTGACTGAGTTCAGGAGTCTGATGGCCTGGGGGAAGAAGCTCCTCCTGAGTCTCTCAGTTTTGGCCATCAGGCTTCGGAAGCGCTTATCAGATGGCAGCAGTGTGAAATGAGGGTTTGCAGAGTGATTAGAGTCCTTGATGATCTTAGTAGCTCTACCTTTGCAGCGTTTGGTGTAGACGTCCTGCAGAGACGGGAGAGCTGACCCTGAGATACGCTCGGATAAGCGCACGACTCTTTGCAGGGCTTTGCAGTCATGACTGGTGCTGTTCCCATACCACGCTGTGATGCACGAGTTAATACACTTTCTATCGCCCCTAAATAGAAAGTTTTCAGGATAGCTGGTGAAACCCTGAATTTCCTCAGCTGGCGCAGGTGGTACAGTCTTTACCTGGCTTTTTTCACCTGTGTCTGAATGTGAGCAGTCCAGGTCAGGTCCTCGGAGATGTTTACACCCAGGTACTTGAAGCTGCTCACTCTCTCTACTGGTGACCCGCTGATCATGAGGGGGGAGTATGTCCATTGCTGTCTCTTCCTGAAGTCCACAATCATTTCTTTGGTCTTGCCAACATTCAGAGAGAGACAGTTGTCCTGGCACCATGATGTTAGATGCTCCACCTCGTCCAAGTATGCCATCTCGTTGTTGGAAATGAGGCCCAGGACAACAGTATCATCAGCAAATTTGATGATAGAGGTGGAGCTGTGTGTGGACAAACAGTCATGCGTGTAGAAAGAGTAGAGCAGGGGACTCAGGACACAGCCCTGTGGAGCTCCCACACTCAGGGTGATGGAGGAGGAGGTGGACTGGCCTACTCTCACCACCTGAGGCCTGCCAGTGAGGAAGTCCTCAATCCAGTGGCAGAGAGAAGGATTCAGGCCGAGATCCAGGAGTTTGGAGGTTAGCTTGATGGGAACTATGGTGTTAAAGGCTGAGCTATAGTCAATAAATAGCAGCCTTACGTAGTTCCCACTTTTGCTGTCGATGTGAGTGAGGGAGGAGTGGAGGACATGCGAGATGGCATCTTCAGTCGATCTATTGGGACGATAGGCAAGCTGAAGAGGGTCCAAAGTGTCAGGAATGTAGGCGCAAATGGTGTTTTTAATGAGTCTCTCAAAGACCTTCATGACTATAGATGTGAGAGCCACTGGACGATAGTCATTTAGGCAAGAGGGTTTACTGGTCTTAGGGACAGCGATGATGGTGGATTTTTTGAAGGAGGTGGGGACCACAGATGTAGCAAGGGACTCATTGAAGATAGATGTAAACAACCCGGCGAGCTGATCAGCACAGGACCACAGAACACGGCCTGAAATACCATCTGGCCCAGCAGCTTTCCTGACGTCCACACGCTTGAGTGCCCTCCGAACTTCATCCTCCGAGACAGAGATCACGTGGTTGTTGCTGCTCTGAGTAATTCCCTCTGACGCGCCACTTGGCGGAGTCGCGTTGCTGCGGTTACAGTCAAAGCGAGCATAGAAAGTGTTTAACTCATTCACAAGCGACGGATCAGCGCTCACCTCTGCAGAGGATTTAGATCCAAAAGAGCAGATGGACCTCAGACCTTGCCACATGCGCCGGGAGTCGTTGAGTTGGAAATGAGACTCCACTCGATCCTTATAACGGAGTTTTGCGGCTTTAACTGCACGCCGCAGAGCATAGCAGGACGATCTGTATTCAGTCATATTCCCCGTTAGGAGACCGGCGTTGTAAGCAGCAGTGCGTGTGTTCACTGCAGCACGGATTGAATTGTCCACCCACGGTTTCTGATTTGAGAAGGACGTTATTGTTATTGTTTGCGTGGCTTGCTCTGTAAGCGTGTTGATGAAGCAAAGCGCCACATCTGTGAACTCGCTTACGTCAGCTGAACTCGCTCGGAACATGTCCCAGTCCACATCATCCAGAGCTGCCTGTAGCGCGGTGCCTGAATGGGGCGACCAGCGCTTAACTTCCTGCCTCACCGGGGGTTCCTGAACGAGCCTTTGTCTGTATTCAGGTGTGAGAAAAATGGCGGCATGATCCGATTTACCGAAAGCTGGAAGTGACTGCGCTTTATAGGCGTTCTTAAACGGAGAGTAGCAATGATCCAGTGTGTTTGCTCCTCGTGTAGGACAGGAGACGTGCTGGTGAAAGCTTGGCAAGACTTTCTTTAGGTTTGCTTTGTTAAAGTCGCCCGCGACAATGTACGCCGCGTCGGGGTGTTTCTTTATGACGCCACTGGCAACATCATGAAGGCCAGATAAAGCCAGCCCTGTGTCTGCCTGTGGTGGAATGTAAACAGCGGTCGCGATGACCGCAGAAAACTCCCTCGGCAGATAGAATGGGCGGCAAATGATTGTTAAATGTTCCAGATGAGGCGATGTTCCTGGGGTCACACCATTTCTTGTTGACCATGAAGCATACTCCACCGCCTTTGGATTTACCGGCCTCGGCTGTTCTGTCCATCCGAAAAACAGAGAAGTTCTCCGACGGCGTCACAGCTGGGTCTAGGGACCACGGGCATGAGCCATGTTTTGGACAAACAAAAGATGTTACAGTCTCTCATGTCCTGTTGGAAACTTATCCTGGCTCTAAGATCGTCCATCTTATTCTCCAAGGATTGAACATTTGCTAGAAGAATGCTCGGGAGAGGAGGGCTGAATGCCCTTTTCCTCAGTCTGTTGCGTATCCCAGTGCGTTTCCCACGGTGTTTCTTCTTCGCCGTTGACCCGTCTGTCCATTGTTCAACTCGGCATTCCGAAGGATCTCAGATGGCCACAGAGGATCGGCAAAAGTGTCCTGAAACAGTCCAGTGTAGAGGTAACCAATGTCCAAAAGAGTTTTGCTGTCATAGCAGATCAATGCAGTTGATAAGTTTGTAAAAATTGAGAGTAAAAGAAAGTAAAATAGTAATAAAAGCACAGTCTTCGCGGTTGTGCGTGTTGTGGCTTCACAAATGCTTTGCTGCATACCTCGGTTGTAACGAGTGGTTATTTCAGTCAAAGTTGCTCTTCTATCAGCTTGAATCAGTTGGCCCATTCTCCTCTGACCTCTAGCATCAACAAGGCATTTCCGCCCGCAGGACTGCCACATACTGGATGTTTTTCTCTTTTCACACCATTCTTTGTAAAGCCTAGAAATGGTTGTGCGTGAAAAATCCCAGTAACTGAGCAGATTGTGAAATACTCAGACCGGCCCGTCTGGCACCAACAACCATGCCACGCTCAAAATTGCTTAAATCACCTTTCTTTCCCATTCTGACATTCAGTTTGGAGTTCAGGAGATTGTCTTGACCAGGACCACACCCCTAAATGCATTGAAGCAACTGCCATGTGATTGGTTGATTAGATAAATTGAACAGGTGTTCCTAATAATCATTTAGGTGAGTATATACATATATATATATATATATATATATATATATATATACAGATACATATACATATTATATATACACACATACATATATACATACATACATACATACATACATATATACATACATACTGTCATGATTAACAGGCAGACACAGACGTAAGTGAACCCAGATAACGGTTTTATTAACAGCAGACTTGAGCAGATGGCTGAAGAGGCGCGGAAGGGACTGAAGAGTGATAGAGAAGGCCTTAACTGTAGCGGAGATTCTGGTAGAGTTGTCCAGGTAGATGAAAGCGATCACGGGGGTAATATTCAGACACGGGTTGTCAAAGACGAGACCGGACAGTGAGTGCAGGCTGAGGGTAGCATTTAAGGGCATTGATGATTAGTGACAGGTGCTTCAGTATTCGGGTGATTGGGACCGTGTGGGAGGAGTGATCGAGTCTGGTGCGAGGGGCATAGTTGGATCTATGACAGTACCCCCCCCCCTCCACGGGCAGCTCCGGAGGACCGCGGCGGACGACGACGGGGCCGGCCTCGACCTCGGGGTGCAGGACGAGAGGGATTGTTAGCGTGGAATTCCCGTAGAAGTTCTGGGTCTATCGTCGCGGTTGACCCATGAGCGTTCTTCAGGGCCAAACCCTTCCCAGTCTACTAGGTATTGTAGTGTGCCGGCCCGTCGTCGAGAATCCAAGATAGAAGAGACTCCAAGAAGGCGGAAGAAGGCTTTCCAAACCCTGGAAATGAACTGGGGCCCACGGTCAGAAATTATGTCTTCGGGGAGACCAAAATGATGGAAGACTATGGAACCAGTCAACAACCACGAGGATGCAGGTATGACCTTCAGATGGAGGCAGATCTGTCAGGAAATCCACAGCAATGTGTGACCAGGACCGGCGAGGGATTGGTAGCGGTTGCAGCTTGCCTTCTGGGAGATGGCGTGGTGTCTTGGAGGTGGCACAGACTGAACAGCCTTTGATTAGCGGGAGACGTCACGGTCCATCCTGGGCCACCAGTAACGGCCCCGTAGGAGCGAGAGGGTCCGCTGGCTGCCTGGATGTCCAGAGCCCGGAGAGGTGTGGACTTGTTCCAAGAGGAGCAGGCGGAGTCGAGATGGTACATAGACCTGCCCTTCCGGGACCCCCGGCGGAGCCGGTTCCTCGCGAGTTGCTTCAGCAATCTGATGGTCCAGGGCCCATTGGATGGGGCTCACAATCAAGGCTGGAGGGAGCACGGGTTCTGGAGGTTGTGGATCATGGTCAGGGGAGAATTGCCGAGAGAGAGCGTCGGCCTTCTGGTTCTTGTCGCCTGGTCTGTAGGTTACTGTAAAATTGAATCGTGTAAAGAAGAGGGCCCAACGAGCTTGACGTGGATTTAGCCTTCGTGCTTCCCGTAGATACTGCAGGTTTTGGTAGTCTGTTATCACCTGGAATGGGTGAACTGCTCCCTCCAGCCAATGCCTCCACTCTTCTAACGCCAACTTGATTGCCAGCAACTCGCGGTTTCCCGATGTCATAGTTCCGCTCCGCCGGGGACAGCTTTTTGGAAAAGTAGGCACATGGATGAAGTTTGGGAGGCTCACCCTGCCGCTGGGATAGCACGGCTCCTACCCCGGTACAAGATGCATCCACCTCGACGATGAAGGGCAACTGGGGATCCGGATGGCTGAGGGTAGGAGCTGTACAGAAGGAGTCCTTGAGAGTCTGGAATGCTTGGTTGGCTTCCGGTGTCCAGGACAGAGACTTGGGCCCGTTTCGTAGCAGAGATGTCAGTGGTGCACTAATGATACTGAAATATTTTATAAACCGGTGATAGAAGTTGGCAAAACCTAAGAAACGTTGAAGTTCCTTGATGGAGGTGGGTTTGGGCCAGTTCCGTACCGCGCTCACCTTCCCCTGGTCCATCTTGACGCCGCTCTGGGTGATGATGTAACCGAGGAACTGGATGCTGCTGCGGAGGAACTCGCATTGCAAAGGAAGGGTGCCCCGGGAGAACCCACCTGCCCGGACGGGACCTTTGCTGCAGGGTACGTGATGGACGCATGGAACAACTGGCAAGTCCTGTGCCTGGAGGCTCTGTCCGTGGAGGATGCGGAAGATTTATACATGATTGGATTATTGATGGCGGGGTTCCTATTCTTTGGCTTTGGGATTGCCCTGACCTATCGGAAGATTGGTAAGACAGCTGCAAGCAAATTCACCCAGCCGCTGTCTGTGGAAATTAAGGAATGCTTCGGGGCTGTGTGTGACCGTTTGAAGGAATTAGATCAGAGAGTGATACGAATTGAGGAACTGAACCGTAACAACGCAGTCCGGACTGCGGATACGCAGGGAAGAGTGGGCTCCATCGAGGGTCAGATCGGTGAACTTTTACGGACTGTAACCGGTCTGGCCATGAGGCTGGACGTAATGTCTAGGGAAACTACACAGACCGGACGCGAGTGCTGAGGACCAGAACTGATTGATTGATTATGATCTGGACAAATTACCGAAGATCATCAAATGGATAAAAAAATTGTATTTGCCTGACCTAATCAACTACCCCACCGAACCTCACTTGTCCCTATCTCTCGGTTGGGAGGTCAGCCTGACAGCTTGGTCTGCTATCTTTCCCTGTGCACTGCCTTATCTCCCTTCAAGGACAAACCATAGAACTGAACTCTAAAACATCTGAAGTTATGGCTAACATTCTCACACAACACAATCTCAGACTCACTCGCACCATACACACCCGATCCCGATCCCAGCCCCCCTCCATCCGTCTGCCTGTCCTTATCTATCTCCTCTCCCACTCCATACAAAAAATCCCATCACGTGACCACGTGTACTGTGTTATGTTATGTTTTGTTGTGTTTGCTATGTAATGCTTGCCAACTGCATTCTTGTATTTCTGGAGAGCATGTGGCGGCGCCTGAAAAGGCTGAGGCCCGGAGGCTTGCTCCAAACTTCATTTCGTTATACTGTACTTGTACATGTGTAATGACAAATAAACTTGAAACTTGATTTCTCCAACTTCAGGAAGAGGTGGTATTGACGGAGCTTGGTTAGGACCTGTTTGACATGTTAGTGGTGTTCGGCGACGTCCTTTGAATAAACAAGAATGTCATCCAGGTACACGATGACGAAGACGTCGAGGAATTCTCTGAAGATCTCGTTCATGAAGCCTTTGAATACTGCAGGGGCATTTGCCAGACCGAATGGCATGACGAGGTATTCGTAATGTCCTGAGGGTGTAATGAACGCAGTTTTCCACTCATCTCCCTTTTTGATTCAAATTAGATTATAGGCGCTACGTAGATCTAGTTTAGTGAAAATGCGAGCCCCCCGCAGCTGTTCCAGAGCGGCGGGGACCAGGGGCAGTGGATACCGGAATTTGACCGTGAGAGTGTTCAGATGTC